>VZTF01006961.1:539674-839791 GCA_013397755.1 Cnemophilus loriae | reverse complement strand
TTTTTTTTTTTTTTTTTTTTTTGTCAATTTGAAATATTGGTAGGTTTGGGATAAAAAGTACTTAAACTGATTTAAGACCTTGCTCCTGATTTTTGACTAGTTCATACACCAATGTTTCACAAAAATTACATAGCTGGATAAAGATTTTGCCAGAATCTCCAGGCAGCTTTGAAGAGGACTAGTACTATGTGCAGTGCAAATGTTAATTTAAGCAGACATAACCAATTCTATTTTATTCGTATTGTGGGAAAATCTTGTGTAAGCCTAGAGCAGTTAATTTTTTGTTAAATTTTTTACTTTACAGCCCAGAATCTAAGGCACTAATTAAAAGTGCAAGACTTTATTATTTGATTTAAGACCTTTGGAGGACAAGATCTGAATCTAAGAAGTAAACATATTTTCTCAATATGCTCTTGTTCTAATTGTTCACTACAGCATTCATACTGCATAATCCTTCAGAGAATATCAATAAATATGCACACAATTTGTGTGAAAAAAAATATTTTGTGTTGTTTATTTTATTAAAAATAGTAGCATTTTACTGAGCAGAATAGATAATTCTTGCAAAAGTTATAACTCCTGCATATTTTGAGTTTACATATTGCACTGTTTCAAACAGAGAAATATATTAATATATAACTTCAGAAATACATCAAAGAGACAACATAAACTTGTCCCTTTAAGTGGGAGGTAACAAAAAGCCCTTTACGTATTGTCACTTGCCGGGAGATTTGGAAGCATTAACAAAACCAAACTCATATTTTATTCTTTGTTTGACAAGGCAGCAAAGGAAATATTAATTTCTTTTCCCATTATTAAAGGCTATCATGTTTCTGCCTATTAGAGAAAAACTATCAGATTTAAACACAAGTACAAAACCCATTGAGCCTTCCTTAACCACGGTATTAATACATTCTTGGAATACATTCAGACATCTGCTTCCTAAAAAGCTTGTGGCAGAGAAAGGAGTTTGTAGCCTTCAGCTGGGGTGGTGGAAATGACCATAGGAAAGTCCCTAGCTGTTTTTAACGCTTCAAATTTCTTTCTGGGCAGATTTAAAAGCATATGAATATTTTTTAAATTTCATGTGAGAAATGGAGTCTACTTAGATGACTAACAACTTTAAAATGACAGTGATTCTCAGCTGAAATACTGCTCCCCTATTGATACAGAAAATTCATTTGTTCTGCTTGTTTTATATCAGGAGATTTGGTCGTCTCGCCTCAGTACTGCAGCAAGCCATTATTCTTACATCTCATTTTGTATGTGTTTGGTCTCACACCTTTCTGGGAGCTGGGTAAGGTGCCATGTGTTCCTTTGACTGTCTCTGGTTGGAGATGACCTTACCGGTCATCTCTGATACCTGTTCCCATCTCTTTTTCTGCCTCCAGCTTCCTCCATTAAAAGTATTCTAGCTGGGAGTTTTCTATCAAAAATGTCTGCAGGTTACCGCCAATGATTCATTGTTAGAACTGTCAAATTATACTTTGTGCTATTAAATAACAGAATATGGCATCAATGAAACTGAATCTGACACTGTTTCCCTACAATCATTTTCAATAGGGATGGTGTTACTTTCAAGAGACTTTCAGCAATCTACTAAATAAAGGGATAAAGGCAACCGACTTTACTGTGATCTGCCCGAACTTGTGCCACACAAACTGCAACTTAGAGTATTTATGTAGCTGAAAAGGCTGACTTTGTCAACCAGCTGCTTAGCTGAGATATTCCTTTAGCATATCTGTTCCAGCAAATTGAGAATATTAAATTGTATATTTTTGCCATCAACGTAGACAGGTCCATGAAAGATTTTACCCATGTCCTTTTTTTTTTTCTTTTTTTGTCTTCAGGAAATACCCTTTTGTCTTCATTGAACTTATGTTGTGGAATATCTTGTTTGCTTTTTAAATCCACATATAGCCTATAATTTTTAATACATTTTTTACCATAAATATGAGCACTCTGCTGCCTTAAAATATATAAAAAATTAACATATGGATAAGATCTTGCACCAGAATAGTTAAGTGGAGCTGGGCACCTCCTGTTCCAACTTGTGCTGATGGCTTTAGCTTTGTAAGGTGTGCCGTTAAGATATATTTTTGACAATCACAGCCCACATTTTGTTCAAGTCAGTTTTCTGTTTTGGTTTGTTTTGGTTTTTTTGTTTGTTTTTTTGTTTTTGTTTCTTTAATCTAATCATTATTAATCTGCCAGCCTTTTACTTTTCTTCACTCATGGAAGCTAAGGCTTTCAGGGCTTTCATTATATTTAGTGCTACTGTTAGAACTACCTGCCAGTCTTCATGGATTTAAAGCTCTGCCACCTGGACTTAGAGCTCTGCCATCTTTCCTCCCTCAAGACTGTGCTGGTTCTCAGTGCCGTGTTTTCCACCCTCTGCAAATTTTTTCCTAGAGTGGATAACTTCAGTTGTCTCAGCATGTCGGCAGGCTAGCCAAGATTCTGGACTATTGAAAGACTGGGAATGATGTTTCTGTTCAGACTTCCAGCCACAACCCAGTCAACTGCAGGAAACAAGGGTAAGTTCATAAGGCACACAGCTTAGACAGGTTGCATATTTCCTTAGAGTTTCACTTTCCTTTGGTTAAAAGATATCACACACAAACATTTCAAATATATACATAGCACATTGCTCAAGTCTTTGTAATAAAAATTTGTAGGAAGCTTATTCTAAGTAAACAGTGTCTGAGGTGCATGATGCGTTAAAGAACTTTTGGTTACTATAGCAAATGAGCTATAGTAGTTTTTTGGTTTGTTGTGGTTTTGTTTTTCCCACTAACAGTATAGATTCAGATGAAAGCTCTGTTTAAGTATCTTCCTGTTGTCTTTTGTACTGCTGGATCACAGAATCAGAGAACCACAGAACTGTCAGGGTTAGAAGGGACCTCTAAAGATCATTATCTAGATATTCGATTGTACCAGAGCTTCCAGACACCCCATTCTTCCCATCAAATACCATTCTTGCCTTTTGGTTGTTACCTCACAATATTCTCCCTGGACCTTACGCATCCCAGAGCGAGCTGTGCCTGCTGCCCTGGCTTGTAGCATCCTGTCCCGTACAGCTCTCTCTGGTGCCACTCAAAGATCGCATCCCAGAACTACATGGCTCCAGCTGATGCTCTGGCTAAGTGGTGTGACCTATATCAGTGAGTACTTTTATACCAGCACTATGCCATGTGTTGGTGGTGTAACCACTGGTAAAACAAAGCTGCGCCTACGCTTGGACTTGTTTACCAACAGAGATAATTTGCATTCTACTGGCACCATTTCCTAGTATGTTTTTCAGCATATTGGCAAAATTGGCTTTTATATCGGTACAATAAGCACCCTTACATAGGCATAACAAACAGAACTAGTCAAAGTGTGGTTCCTGCAGCTATAACTAGTTCTGTAGGTGCAATTGTACTGGCCAGAGTGCTGGGTCAGAGCGCAGAGTTTGATTGCTGTATTTGCAGGGGATGCATTACAGGATTGAACAGCAAAGCCTGCTTAAACTAGACTAGCTGACGTTTGTGCACAGTTGATTCTACTATTGGTAAAGCAGGAAACAAAATTAGGAGTTCTGTCTTGGCATGTTATACCTAGTGCTATAAAATGTATACTAAATGTAGGGCTTTTACAGGTACATCATTTGTGAATAATGATGTCTACTGAGTGTGTTTTGTACATTTTAATGATAAGTCAGTAAAACTTAGAAAAACATTGTGCCTAAACTGCCACATTTCTGTTTCTCATCTATTAAAAACACAATGTTGATTAGTTTTGGTTTGCATTATTCTTGGATAAATTGGATTTTTAAAGAAATCATAAAAACAATAAAGGACGTGTTAGGAAAAAATGTTATTTATCATACTACATTTCAAGCCTCCTTTTCTGAATTACACAAATGATGCAAGATCCAAAGCAATTGTTAAAGGTCTTTAAAAGAAGACTAATATCTAAATTTCTGAGTCAGCAAATGTTTAGGGGTTTTTTAATACTGTGAACATTGTAGGAGATACAGAGAGGAGAGAAAGGAAGTGTTTAGGAATTTTAAAGCACCTCACTGTTTTGAGGAAGAGAGATTTCTCTTTAGAGTTCTATTTTTAATGCCTTACCTGGTATTTTAATCTTCCTAGATTAGAGGCTACTCATTTGCTGGATTTACTCCATGTTGCTGGGGTTTTGTTTCAGACATTATTCCATAGCTTGTCTTAATCCAGGAAGCTTTATGAGATTTAGCTGATACACAGGAAAGGATGGTAACTTCTCTACTTTCCCCTTAGGGTAGTTTCTTTCAGTGTTTCAGCACTTTATTAGAGCAGAGGGAATTAGAGCAATAGGCAATTTTCTGAATTAAAATCTGAAGCTACACTGACAATACTTTTGATCTGTCACGTGACTCTGGGAATTAATGGTGGGTGTGGCAAACACTCCTAGCAAGAAAAACACCAAAAACTTCTTGATGCTAAGCCCATGTTGCCAGGGCTCTGAGTACACCAACAGGATTTCCAACCTCTTTGCCTACACCTAGAGTTTTACTGTCTGTGCTCAAGGCCAGCTCAGACATGGTGCTGCTCTGTAACCTCGGATCGAGGTGCTATAAAAACAGCCAGGTTGCAAGACGGAGCTATGAGAAGCCTTGCCTGGGTCCTCTGCTGTGTTCAAGCTCACATCTTTGCCTGTGGTTCTTGCCCGAGCAATGCTGTGGCTATTCTTGGTCCTTGCCTGAGCCTACTACACTTTAGTAGTGCCCAGTCTTTCACGCTGATGATCCTGACCTTGCCTTGTTGACTGAGCTCTCTAGCTGCAGCTTGGACCTGCCCTGTCCCTAGACTCACGTGGCAGTCACTGGACCGTTAGCTGACTCTGACTGCCATCCCTGGGCCTGTCTGGGCTCCTGACAGCTTGGTGTGGCCACTGGCCCTGCTGCCTCACTGGTACTTGTGGCTCCCAGCTCACCTGGCCTCCAGGGCAGCCCAGCCCTTGCTGCTCCCTGATGTGACTTGCTCAAGCAGAAGCTCTTCATTAAACAGCTTTCTTCCTCAAGGATGGCCTAGGCTGAGGAGCTCTGCCAGCCCTGTAAAAGCCGAGCAAGCTGCCCTGAGAGATACGAGCCTGAGCTTTTTATAACGCTCAAGTTGGACTGGGAATCTTGTTGACTTACTTGAGAAGAAATCTAGTGAGCAGCATTGGACAATTTAATTTCTCATTTATAAATCATAATGTTAGAGAGAAATTATAAAATGTGAGCAAGGTTCATTTTGGTTTTACTCACCATTTTCATTTCCCAGGAAGTACTGCTCATCAGATCCCGGATTTTCCCAGAACAACAACAATCAACCAACCAACCAACCAAAAAACCAACAACAACAACAAAAGGAAAATCTAAATGTAATCACAATTCTTTGTTTAACGGTTGAGTTTCATATACAGGCACACTTACGGCACTTAGACTACAAAATTATTTCAATTTACATCCTCAAAACTAAAAGGAAAGCCTTTAGAAATGTTTAAACCCCAAGAACTCAAGCACTTTATAAACATTGCTGGATTAAATCTTGCAGCTTTCCAGTAAAATATGAACTGTTTCTTCTCTGATCCTATAAAAAGCAAGTGAACAAAGGCTAGGGTCATTTATTCAAATGATGAATAGCATTTTGTAATTAAGGTATTGTTTTGGTCATTCCATGACAATCTAACAAAGCTAAAACTGTGCTCCTGCTTAAATGGTGGTAAATCCTATTCCCCACTATTGGCTGCATTTTTCTCAGGTCTCCCTTGTTTATCCTGTCTATCGCTTGTTTGGCTAACCAGTGACTAGCCAATGTTTTCAGATGAACCAAACCAGGAACTAGCTGTCAACCAGATTAGGTCCCTGATCTTGTGAGGCTGTGTGAAACCTTATCCTTAGAAAATACGTATTACACTCCCAGTTTTGCTAGGGTTCTTTTATGACCTTTAGCAAATCCCTTAAGCTTTTTCTGTTTCCACTTGTGAAACCGAGGTAATTATATTCCCCAGTCTTTTTGTATGTGAAGATTAATTTATTAATATGCATGAGATGTTCATATCCTACAGTGATGAAAGCCATAGAAGCTCCTAGATCAACTCCTTCATATGTTTTGCTCATTCACAGCTATGGAGAGTTTATTCCTGCTAAAAGCTTCAGTAAACCAGACACCTCCATATCAACTTAATTATATTAAACTGTAGTTCAAAACCAACTACAGTTGCTTTTGAATACAATAATCTTTAGTTCACTGTCATTTTCATGGTGACTGTATCATAAATTCATTCAAATAATCATAGTGGAGATAGTGATTCCTGCAGGTTCCAAAAGGCATTTGTTGCAAAAAGGCTATTGTTGCCAATACATGAATGTCTAGCATGTAAATATTCTAAATGTGTTCAAAATTCTGGATTTTGAATGTTTGAAGTGTATAATGATTGGTGTGCCATCGTGATTTAGGTAATTAGCCACTGGGACTCATGGTGCTGGAATGAGCTAGTAATATTTAGCTGGTGATTTTAAAATTTTGGCTGGTTTGGCAGCGAGAGCAAGATAACGGCACGTGTTCCCCGTGGCCTTATTTGAAAAGCTGGATGGGTGGATGTGAAGGCTCAGCTGCTGTAACAGGGGTTCCTACCATGCAAAGCCAGCTGTGACATTGAGGAACAAGTTCTGTTGACACTGAGGCTGCATCTGCTCTCCAGCTCTGCAGAGAAACTCACCCAGGCTCCTTTATTCTTTTTAAGTTATGTCTTCAATATGCCTGTCAAGGCTCCTCACTTTCAAAGGGGTTGAGACAAAGATGTGAGCATTTCCTCTGTCTGTGGCCTGAAAACCAGGTTAACAAAAAATACCTAAAAAAAGCTTTTTGCAAGGACCAGTAACAGCTTGGGATGTGACATGTAAGTAAATAATTAAAAGGCCCATTTGACTATATAGCAACAAACTTTAGCTTAATGGTTATTGGCTCAACAATCATTAATATCCAGAACACAGCTTTTTTCTAGGATCTTGAAAGGAGTAATCAGATGAGTGGAACAGCTTGCCAAGGTTTACAAGGATGGGGGGAGAAGGAAAGAGATGAAGGCATCAAGGCCTTCACCCTAGGAAAAAAATAGAAATGGCTTATTTTGTGAGGTCACTATGCTTTGATAGACATTAACCTCAGTGAAACTTAATTAGAACTCAGCTGACAGTGCCATTGGAGTCGAAGGCTTTTCAGTGTAAATATTCCAGTGTTTCCACCTCAACATGAGGAAGAACTTCTCTACATTAAGTATTGCAGAGCACCGGAACACCTGCCCAGGGAGGTTGTGGAGTCCCGTTCTCTGAAGATATTTGAAACCCACCTGGACATATTCCTGTGTAACTTGCTCTAGATGACCCTGCCTTGGTGGGGGCAGAGTTGGACTGGATGATCTCCAGAGGTTTCTTCTAACCCAAATGATTCTATATTAAGTAAAATGCTTTTTGTAACGTGAATTGCCAAGAAGATACTCATGTGTTCTCTGTGAGCAGAAACTAACCTAAGCTGTAAGCTTTGATGAAAGCAAGCATCCTAGTGACAATAATGGGCATGTTACCTATTTAACTGTGCATTCACTAGAGAAAGGGAGGTTGAAAACATTTAGTCTGCTCCCATCAGCACCAGCTGCTGTCATGTCAGCCTTCATATCTCATGACATTGTTTAAAGCACAGCCATCCCTAAGTGCTACAAATTAGAGGCTTTCATACTCTACCTACATAATTGCAGAGCTGTGCTGCTGTATGTGATAGTCATAACTGCATTTTTAGGCCATTTTCAGAAGAGAGGGTGGTTTTACTTCACTCATTTCTCTGAGGTAGACTAAGTGACAGTAGAGATAAGAGTTTCTTCTTGCTCTGAGTTAGTCTATGGTAGGTTATATTGCTGTTTTGGTTGCATCTGCTGCCTTTCTGTTCAGAAAAAATGTAGTTTGGGTGGATGCTGTCCCTTGTCTATGCTACTAGCATACATATCATTACTTATAAACACCAGTCCTCATGCTTGTCTGTGATTTTATATAGATATGCTTATGTTTAAAGTTAATTAGTTGGTCTGCAATGTTGTTGTAAGCACCAATGTTATCTTGCCTAAATTCTGCAAGCCTAGAAAAGAAGTCTGAGTTATTTTGCTCTAAACACTTTCTTGTCCCATCTGCAGAAGGTACTGCAGGGAACTTTCAAAAGGTCTGAGCGTGGCTTAACTCTTCTGCCATGGTGGCCTATGTAGTTTTAATTATTGCCTGTTTTGATTGTAACCTGGCTGTGTAAAGCCTTTATTTGCTTTGCAATCAGTCATTTGGTCACTGACCCAGACAATCTCATGGAATCTTACATCTTCAGGCACTCATAAAGACCAAATCACATTCAGACGGGACCATTCTGAACTGTCATCAATTCAGAGAACAACGATTTTTACATCAGTCCTATCTGTTTCTCTGGAAACTCCCAAACCGGCAGGTTGCTATTCTTTCCAGTATCCGGAAAGCCTTGCGGAGAAGGGCGCTGGCTGCGCGGCGGAGCGCGGCCGAGCCCGGGGCTGCAGGGCCCTTCCCCGCCGCCTGCAGCAGGGGGCGAGCGGCCCCCGGCTCCCGGGCCGGCCCCGGCCCCGCGCTCCTCTTCGCCCGAGCTGTACCCCGAACGCACGGAACACTTCCCACGGCTCCGACTGCTTGTGAAATTGCTCGCCGGGAAGGGTCCTCCTGTAGAAGCTGCTCATTACAACGAGTTTCAGAGTGCAGGTGTACTCGAGAAATCCCCAAAACTGTAGGGATTAGTTGGGCAAATTGGGACAATAATCAGGACAAAAATTACTGTAATGGTATCAGATGTTAACCAGCAGTTCAAATAGTGATATGGCAGTAGCATCACAGAAATTCATGGCTCAGAAACTAACCACCTCCAACCTCCTCCCCCCCCAACAACAACTGAGTACAGATGGAGAAGTTGGCTGTTTTCCATCAATAGTGAGTAACCTATTTTCTCTGCTGATTGATTTGGCCTGTGCTGTTGCTCTTTTACTACTTTTTTTATGCTATTCCTGGCAGAAAGGTCTTGGCATTAAACTTAATGCTGAATGACAATTTAATATTTCCTCTTCCAAGTCTCGCTGACCTTTAGTTTTGTGGCAAATAATTTCTAATTTGTATATAGGAAAATATTTCAATCACCTAGCTTTTAAAAATGAGATTGAGAGGAATCATTAGTTTAGCACAAAAATGTGCAACATTTTTATTCTACTGCTAGAAGTCTCTATATTAAGCTAAATTGTTGCTTGTGAGAAAATGGAAGCTCAGTGCACAAATATTTGCAAGATGCTGATATACCTTCTGATGGATCATTAAGCAGTGGTTAGGACTTCCTTCAGCTTTCTCAGCAACACAACAAAATAGAAGTAACTTGCTTTCCTTTTTGGAATAACCTTCAATTAACTGAGTCCTCACTGAATTAACCACATTAAAAAAAAAAAAAAAAGTTAGTAAAAGGGGATTATCCCGCAATGAACTAGAACTGAATAAAGTAGCTAGCAGGTGTTAGTTGTTACATGTATCTTTTTCTTGACTTTAAATCACACTTCCTAACAATTCGTGAGGTTCAGTTCTTTTAGACAGTGCTATAGCTTTCCTGCTTGCATACTGTATTAGTTCTAATTACCTTAAATTCATTCTGGAGCAGGAAGTAACATTTTGAACTATATGGAAATCTTGTGTTACCACTCTTCTTTCCAGAGCTCCATAAATCTTAAAATGCAAAGCATTCAAAGTAGGAGTGAGACTATACACTACACAATTAACTATTTTCTAAATTACTTCGTAGTAAGTAAAACCCTGATGATATCATTGAATACATGATGCTACTAAGAGGGTAGAAGAAAAAATCCATACTATTATTAACAGCAGAGTTTCATTTAACCCCAGGTTGGTTTTTTTAACCTCGCACTGTATAATGGGAAGCACTAGAGAAGTTTAATCATGGTTCTTATTTGTTTAAATCATTTGGTTCTGGTTAGCCAAGGGGAGCATTTTCAACTGTCCTCAGTTCTTCTCGGTGGCATGAGCTGAGGCAGTGTCTGCACTGAAGTGACATAGTGCAGCCGTCCTACTCATCCTGGAGAGGGCTACTCGTCATATGGTGATTTAACCACTTTGCAGGACTGCAGCACCATCACCGATGAAAGCAAATGCTTTCTTCACGTCCTCAAATTCGAATGCAAGTCATCTTGCAGCAAAAGCGCGCTCAGTAGTGACACCCGTATGTGAGCTGTGCTCCAGAGCAGCTGTGCCTGTGTGCTTATGCTATCGGCCTAACAGGTGCTTTAGCATCCGCCGCGGTTCCCTCCAGTCCTCTCCGGGCTCCGCGCTCGGCCCTGGCGGGGTCCGGCAGCCCGCCAGCAGGGCCATGGCCTGCACACGCTCAGCCCGCCGCCCTGTGCAGGACCTCGCAGGGCTTCCAGACGCACAGAGCATCCTAGCGAGCCGCGGGATGAGCGGGGAAGGACGATGGCCACAGCTGCCGCCAGCGAACAGGCGGGTAGGTTACGAGGCGCTGGCGAAGGCGGCGAGCACCGGCGTGCGCGGGGCCGCTCCCGCGGGGCGCCTCCGCCACAGCGCCCGCGCTTCTCCCTCGGGCAGGGGCGCGTCAGGGGGCACCGCCTCGCTCTGCCGGCACCGCACCGACACCGCCCAGGGCCGCCGGGCCCAGGCACCGCGCTCGGGCTCTGTCTCTCCGCAGCGGCGCGGGGCGAGCGGCCGGGGCCGGCGGCGCCGCCCGCCTCTGCCTCCTCCCCCTCGGTGCCCTGCCTCCTCCCTCCGCCGGGCGGGCGGCCGGCTGCGCGGGCAGGGCGGGCGGGAGGCAGAGCGCGGCTGAAAGGTGTTGCTGGAGGGGAAGTTTGGAGAAGGTCGTCGGGTGCCTGGGCGCTCCGGCAGCATCATGGCGGAGCAGGGCGAGTCGCCTGTCCACGTCCAGCAGCCCCAGCCGGTGCCGGCGCCCGCCGCCCCGGCCGCCGGCTGGCCCATCTGCAGGGACGCCTACGAGCTGCAGGAGGTGATCGGTCAGTGGACCGGGGGCGCGGCGGGGCGGAGGCGGGGAAGGAAGGCAGGGATGCCGCGGCCGGCTCCGGGCCTACCGGCGCTCGCTGTCCCGCAGGCTGGGCTCGCTCACTGCGGCGGACGCGCCCGGCACTGCAGCGGCGGCTGCTGCAAACTTTATCCGCCCGGCAGCGGGCGGCCCCGGGGGGCGGCGGCTCCTTCTAGAACGCGCCGCGCCCCGCCCGGTGCGGCTCGGTGGAGGTGCCGCTGCCCTGCGGTGCATCGTCACTCGAGCCTTGACCTGCTGGTTTGCACTGGGACCCTGGCAACTCCGCAGATGCGCTCTGTGTGCTTTGTGTGTCTACGCTGTGTGTATCCGTGGATGCGCACATGTGCGTGCACCCGCTTGGATTACTCTGCATTTTTTCCGGTGCTTTCATGAGGGAGGTAAATCTCACCCGTAGATCTGCTGCTCACGTGACGACTCTCTCTTAATCACTGTATATACACACGTATATATGTATTTAAACTATTTCCTCTTCTCCCTCACTGTTTCATCTTGCTCGCATCTCCTTGTACCCCTCGGCCCCATGCCTGTCGGTGGCACGTAAGGCCAGTGGGGGATTACAGCTTCGTTTTCACCCCAGCCAACCTGCTTTTGACCCCGTTTGCCATGTGAAGTTTAACCCGTCTGCTGGCCCCCTCCCATGTCCCTGTAGGAAGGCGACTTCCTTGGTTGTGTGGTTCAGCACTTTGTTCACGTGTCCAGCTACTGCAGATCAGATGTGTTCAGTCTCCATTCCCTTTATTTGGATTAGGTTATTTTGAATTTTACTTTGTGAAATGCTAACTGTTGTTGAAAGTATGGGTGATGGAAAGTTTTTCATCTCTTGGCCTAGATGCTGCTTGTTGCTAATGATCTACTTTGGGAAAACTTGCTTTTATTTGTATGTAACATTTTAAACTTCTAGCAAATACTGCAGATGGCAAAGACCACCTGTAAGACTGATCGCTGTTTCTTACAAATGAGGCCACTTAAGTGAGAAAAGTCTAGGTGACTTGCCTGCTGATGCTGTTGATTATCTTCAGTATCATACCAATTACTAATTGTTGTCAGGCTGATGACAACCAGAACTGCATGTTATCAATCTGGAAGTTGTATGTACTCAGTTTTGTCATTAAGCTTATTATTTTCCACAGGCAGAAACAAAATAGTTGAGAAAAGTACTTCTTCCTTAAAATGGGATGGCTTTTTGTTGACCCAGGTGGTACCTTTGTGTTTCTGTTTGTACTTCCAGGCTGTGAATACGGACTAAGGAGGGATGAGGGTTCAGGTGTTCAGGTCCCTGGAAGTGGCTGACTTGGATCAGTATTGAGCAGGTGTTGTCTGTGGAGGCTCCCCCAAAGTATGGGTTTACTGGACAGAGGACTTTGTCTTCCTCAGTCTGGGAAATGGATCAAAGTTAGCCAAGTGGAAGTGATTCTACTAACATAAAGGTGTATCTTTGCTGAGGAGTAGATCCCTCTTCTGAGGTGAAAAAGGCCTCAAAGGTGTTGGGTTAATCCTTGTCTAGGGTGTAATGTGAGTCATATGAGTTACTTAAATAATAGTTGTTTTCTGTTACAGTATCTGTAGAATGCCTGTGTGAAAATTTTCTTTAGAAACTCCTTTCTACTTTATTCTTTCTGCTTAAAAGCTTGTGTCTTTTGATATGTAAACTTTAATCCTAGCTGCTGATATATATTTATATATATGCTGATATATATTTTTATATATATATATTTATATATCCATTGAACAAGTGGATGCTAAATCGGACTAGCAGATATGATCTGTAGAGAAACTTTATTGCTAGTTACCTATGGGTGCTTTCAAATATTGATATTATTTAACTGAATGCCTAGGGAGTAAATTGAACTCAGGGTATATTGAATCAGATTCTTGGACACATAGAACTTACCTGCTGTAATTTCACTAAACTTAGGTTTCTTCCATGACTTTCTTTCAAAGTCACTGAGATTTATTTTGTACCACTTGACTAAAAAATCTTGTGCTTAGTCAAATAAGTCTTTTTTCATTAACACCTTGTATTTATTCTCTTAATTTACGGGGGATTCACTATGAGGTTAAATTTAGTCTGGATACTATTAAAAATAGTGAAAAACCTCAACCAAACACACCCCACCTCACTTTCTAAAAAAACCCCAACCAAACCAAGGCCCCTGTAAATTCCCTGTGTTTGACCACATGCTAACATAATTTTGGAGCTGTAGGATGAATGTTGTTGGTTTTAATGAACATGGTAAGGGACTCTTAAAGAATCTTTTTTATATCTGAGGGAGGAGAGAATGACACAGCCTGAACTTGGTTCAGCAGTAGCAGTTTCCATGGGTTATGCCAGGGTTAATTGCATTGTGAACAGGAGTAGTTACCACTTGCTGAAACAGAGCTGATCACCTCTGGAAAGCACTACATACTTCTCCCTGAGGAGCTGGGGAGCATCACTTCAGTTCAGTTACAACAGCCCTTTCCCAGTTAAATGAGAAAAATAACAATGCAGTGAAGCACCATTGTTGGCTATGCAGGAGGAAAGATACACCATAATAGTTTATCACAATGCTTCTTGACAGAATAGACTTTAGAGTCTTTGGTAACTAAAGCAGAGATGCAGAATGGCTGCTTTAGGAATGTTTAAAAATTTTGGTGGGGATTATGAAATGAAAGTAGTTGTTAGTCTTGTGGGCCCTCTCCATCCCTTTGATTTAGCAGTTGGAGAAGTTCTATTCTTCTTCTCTATGAGAACACGAACTTTTCCCATTGCTCATCTGTGTCTAGCCACATGCTATGATGAAAACCAAGGCCACATGATATGGATTTCCAATGAGAAAGCTTTTTTTTAAATTTTCTGTCTGTTGTATTCTTCATGATGGCTGGGAGATTCAAGTGCCTGCTGAGGAGAAAATACTAGCTTTAAGGAGTGCTTCCTGTGAGATGTTATTCCAAGTCTGCTTTATTTTTTAGGTGGCAGGCCAGTTCTCTGTAAACTCTTTGTGTGCAGTTTCATGATACATTTAATCTGCTCTAACAGGCAGCTGCTGAAAGGATCGCATTGATCTGACAGCGAACTAGTTCTTCTGCCAGGTCAGTTTTCTGCTGGATCAGATTCCGTGTTTGACTTACTGCATGGCTTTGTGATTGATAGGTTTGATGCAAAGAAGAGGCTCTTCCAATTAATGCCTAGGCACTTATATTTTCTGGAGTTGGAAAAAACCATTCCGATTGCTCTCTGCAAATGTATAGAGTAAAGAGGAAATTTTTACATTAATTCAGATTAATACAGGCTGTCCATAAACAAAAGCACTTAGAAGAGGATTCCTAATTGTTAGGACAGGAGGATCCAACAAACCTTCTGGCAGTAGTTACAGAGATAAGAACTGTAATTGCTATTAAGGTAAAACCAGATTTAATTTAGTGAAGACTTGGGAGATCTCTTTCTAAGATTTTAATGCATTAAAATGCTCAGTGGATTTTAATATGTGTGGAGGGGGTTTTGTTTTTTTTTAGTTGGGTTTTTTGGTTTTTAAAATTTTTTTGTAAGATGAATATGACTTAGATTAAAAAAAAACCAGCTAATAAAAGCAATGTTGTGAGAGGTGTTCTTATGCAGTTTGGGTTTATAACCAAGTGTTCAGAATAAAATAACTGAAATAGATTTCTCTGAATTTATCATGTACATATGTGAGTTTTTCCTCAGAAGCAATATAAATCTTCACAGAACAAACATTTAAATGAAAATCAACATTAACACTATTCAATTTTCATTTTTTAAAATCGTCTTTGTACGTTTCAAATTGTAATGAGCCCTACATCATCTAGATGAGACAAAGCAGCATTAAATCTTGGTTGGTTTTTTTTGTTTTACTTTGGGTGTGTTGTTGTTGTTGTTTTGGTCTTAATATGATCAAGTGGCTTTGAGTGGTGTTTGGAAAACACCTTTGTGTTTGGAAAACTACTTTGAAGTTGATGTTCCTCTGCCAGATGTAACTCTTTGTCATCCTGCACTGATGGAAGGTGGATTCTGTTATGGAGAAGCAGTGCATTATCTTGTGATTAGGTTCGGTACTAGTTTTCATTAGAAAATTATATTTTTCTCTCCTGCTGCAGTTGACTTGGAAAATTAATTTGGCTGGGAAACAGCCAGAATTAGATTGAAATAAAGGGTTACTTTTATGAGACGGATTATGTATATTGGCTGCCAATCATTAAAAAGTTACCTTAGTTGAACTTGTGCATTTGTCTAGTTTTTTTTTTTTTCCTAGCTTTGAGCTCAAAAATATGTTGTGGTTTGTTGCCTCATAAGGTGCAGTGTTGCTAAGTCAAATGTGTTGGGATTTGGAGTAGAACAAGTTACCATGTGAGACTGTTCTGCTGATTTTATGGTTCTTATTGTAAGCAGCCTGCGAACCACTCGTGGTTAATGGCTCTGGGGTCTTTGGTAGTGTTTCAAGAGTGTGTCATTTACTTTTTTTTTTTCTCTCCTGCTGCATGTATTGCTAATGGCTCTGTATGACAGACAATAGACTCTCCTATATTTGTTGTTATCAGAGATCTTTGACTGTCAGGGAAGTCTCTGTTTATGATCCTCAGGAACCTATGTTCGTGTTGGTAATGCTGTACGCTGTTTTGAAAAGCCTCTCTATAGTTAGAGGTAAAATTACTGTTCTGTGTTGTTCTTCTGTTAATCAGATGCTCGTGTCTCATTCACATTTTCCAAAATTTCTTATCCCTGTGCTTAAGCAGGATGTTTTTTTAAGCATTTGAAGGGCTTTCTTTTGCAGTAGTTTTTATGTATGTGCTATAAATTAAATCACACTGTGCTCAATGAAGTACTACACTAGCAACTAAAGCTATGGTAAAATTTCATATTTGCTCTTGCAAAACCTCCATAATTCGTGCATGAGAAGCTGCATAATTTGATAAGTAATACTTAATGCTACCTAAGGTCTTTATACCAAAACTTTTTGTAAAAAGAAAGGTGTGCCTGCCTTAATTCTGCTCCAAAGTAAATTCCATTCCTTACCAATAAATCTTAAAAATTACTGCAGCAGCCTAAGCATATTGTACATGCACATGTTAAATACAGCCTTTGTAATGTTAATTGTAACTTAATACAACTGCAGCTTGACAGGAAGGGTTTAATTTTGTAAATTAGATTTTACGTTTTGGGAAATAATTGGTAGAGGTTTTCTGTCTGCTAATAACCATCTGCAGAAACAGTGGAAATATTAAGTCCCCATTTAGTATTTTAATAAGGAGTGGCTTTTAATTTAGTTGCCAGGGTAAAGGTGGTCACGATACAATTTAAAAACACCTTGTGGAACATTCACAGTACTGTGCTGCTAATGAGGCTGTGCAGAGCTTGAAGTTGTTAATTATTTGCTTTGTCTCCACATGGTAGTGTTGGGGAAGGGACCTCTGTCTTGACTTTTTTTTTTTTTGAATGAAAATGAACTTTCTGCATTAGAAATACCCAGATTGGAGACACGGCTGTACATAGCTGTAGTTTTCATTGGTTCAGAGAGGTTAGACTTTAAATGATTCAATGTTCAAACTTTGTTATATAATCTAGTGAATTAAAAAAAAAAATTAACTCATGCAATTGGAATTCAGACTTGTCAGGAAAAAGATTAAAAGATTAATTGTAAATTGAAAAAGAAAAAAAAAAAGAGCTTCCTTTGAGTTTCTCCTGATTGCAAGTAACCAGCATATAAACCTTGTTTTAAAGTTACCTTGTTAACTGGAAGGGTAAAGGAACATATAACTACATATCAGGCAGTTGGTTGGTGCTGTGTAGTGATAATTTATAGAAAATATGCTTTCCCGCTCTTTGAATCTGCCTGCTTCCCTTTTGCTTGGCTCTCCTCTCCCTGTGCTTTTTCTTTCCCTTCCATCGAAGTTCTGCCTACAGATAAGGCCCAATACCTCTGGTACCTGGAAAGTCCTGGCTCCACAGGAGTTGCTTGAGTGCTAGAAAAGGAGCCGCTCTCCTGGTGAGCGTGTAGAAATTTGAAGGGATGGCATGATTTTACCACTTGCTAAGCGTTATAACAGCAAAGCTTTGCATCTTCAAAGTGGAACTGCTTCTTGTAACCAGCACTGTGCTTTGAGGGCAGGGGCCAAGTTGAGACCTGGAGAAGTATTTTAGATTGTGTCAGATGTTGTTCTGAAACAACTTAAGACCGGTTTTACTTTTTTTCTCTCAGTGAAGAATCACTTTCTCCTAGATCCGAGGGCAGTTGTTTTTTTTCCAGAATCTGTTTGTCAAATGGAGCTTCTCTTTGTTAACTGGAAACAAAACCACATCTGTTCTGATTGGCTTGAGGGGAAAAAACAGTGAGCTCTCCATGCAAAGGAGATGTGGGTGGCTCATATAGTGGCTACTTGTCTAGGTCATATTTCATTTTTGTGTGCCTTCCCTTGGTTCTCGCTTTCTCTTCCCCCATTTCACCTTCCGAAATAATTTGGAACTGTAAGGCAACAGTTGATGGAAGCTTTTTTTTCTTCCAGTAAAAATAGTAATTCTTGATGTTTAAAGAATGGGCCCTAAAAATCAAATTAACTTAGCTGCTCTTGTTAACTTCTTGGGTTTGCTGAAGTCACTGGGATATTGCTGAGCAGAAGTTGCAGAGGAGCACTATCCTTGCAGAACTTGGAAAACAAATATGTCACTAGGACATTTTCTGGTGCCCAAAATTAAAAGCGAGTTTCCCCCCACCCGCAAAAAAATCATACTTAATATATGTTGATACTTCTTACCCTATATGAATAAAGAGTGAGCTGTATTGAATGAGTGGATTTTTCCTTATTTCTGCCTTTTATAGCACAACCTTTCCAGTAGGATGAAATCCTGACAGCTCTACTAGATTTCACTGTTTCTTGCTAAGTTTGAAGGTCTTTGGATGTGCACAAGGGTTGCATGGTTGAAGCTTGTGGGTGTAAGAACATTATCATCCAGTAGTGGCAGAATGAGGTGACACTGATATGGTATAAAAGTCTTGAAAAAAGAGTTTTCTCTAAAACTTTACTTTTTCCTTAAAAGAAGGAAAAGGTCTCTCTCTATATATACACATATATATCTATCAGTCTTTATATGCACTGTTCTAGGTTCTCTGTAGTTGTGGGATCAACTCTGTAAATGAAACAAGCAGTGTTGAATGCTTATCTCTTGGTGCCTTTGATGGGGTTTGGCTGCTGCCCTCCCTTGCCGACCCTAGGGTTGTGTGGTGGTGATGCAGCTTCTTCCTACACAGTGCTTCTGGCTGGAGACCATGCTTTGGCATTTAAGGGGTGCCTGGGAGACTAGGAATGCTAGACTGAAAAGATGGGGGGAAAAACCCAACCCTGCCCTGAGGCAGAAAATGTATTAATGAGAAAAAACAAGGGAAGTATACAGAGACAAACAAGCTATCAATAGTGTACCTAACAGTGCTGGAGGAATCTAATTTTTCCTGAAACTGCTGTCAAGTCAGTTACTTTGAGAGTTGGTTACCTTTCAGGAGGTAGGTACTTGGGGAATGGTAGTAAAGAGGAAGCAGCTTAGTCTTCACAGGGAAGTGTGCATTCTTCCTGGCATTTATGCAGGCTTCAGTTGACGGGTGTCTCCTCTATAGAAAATTTATGTGGCAGTGGTGAGATGCAGAGAATGCTGATGAAGATGGTGGGTTTTAGAGTCCCTCTGAACAATTCCCAGGTACATTTTTCCAGGGTTGCTGTTCGTGACAGTCCTGCGGCTTGCTTGCAAGAGAGGCGCAGTGAAAAGTTTGAAGAGTATTCTCCATTTGTTAGCTGAAGTAATAATTTTGTGGTTTTGATGGAGTTAATATTTTCAGTCCTTTGCCCATGGTGTTTGACTAGGTATGTGGCTTTACTCAATAGTTCAGTGAAACTTCAGTATGATAAATTAGCTGTCTCCATTAATGCTTTGTCTTTACAGATAACAATTTGCATCATTGTATTAGCCTAATTATTCCTGTGGACGTCTAAATGCCTCTGAGGTATTTTGATTAAGTTAAATATAGATGAAACTTGAGAATGTCCTGTAAGGCTGATGTAATGATTCTGTTACATAGCTTTTAAGTTGAGCTATGCTTCTGCACTTAGAGAAATTAGAATTAGAAGCAGACTGAAAATTTGAAGCTTTTCTGTGTTCCTAATCATGCTTTCAGAAGAATCATGTAGTCTTAAGGGTCTTGAAGGTCAAGATCCATGTTGAATGTCTATGCGCCAAGTATACCTGCTTCAGGGTAGTGGTACAAGAATAGTTAATTTAACAGACCAGAAAAATATTGTGTATTTGTTAATCATGGTTTCTGTCTTTTAGGAGTGACGTGAACAAGATCATAAGCTTGAGCTATTGATTTAGATTTCTGAGAAGCAACATACTTGGACTCAGAAGCATAGCCATTTAATTATAAAGTTGCTTTTTCCCTCTCACTTTTTTGCTTTGAAGACATTTTATTACAGGGACTGAATTTAAGCTTATAATTTATTCCTCTTAGTGTCTTGTGCTTCCAGACTCTATGCCACTTCAGACTAATAATAGGAACTTCATTAGAATTAGATTAGAATCACCTAATGAAAATTTAATGATATGATAGTATTAGTATTGCTCCAACTCTTCCAGTGTTTCATGAGAAGCAATATATGAGAAATAGGTAAGGTTTCTGCTTGTAGTGTGTGGTCACAGTAGACTCAAATTCTAGGAGGCACATTTTGTTGGGATGAACTAGCTGAAGATGATTTGTAGCTCGACACTGCTGTATTAATTAAAGATCTTTATGACACTACAGTAGCAATACTGCCTTTGTTTTGGTAGATTGCTGTTTTTCATTCTCGGAAGAGAATGATGCACTATGTGGTGACATCCGGAATACTTGGAAAATACTGCGTTCATGGTATTAGAATTGTTCCAAGTGTTTACTTTCAAACTAAATGAGAAACAATAAAATATGCCGACTACATCAACACCAGAATTTGTTTATAGTGCTACTTCAGAAACAAATAGTAATTCTTTTTTAACAGCTTTCTTCTAGGCAGGAGATCTGATTCAGCGTAGCAAATCTTCAATTTGCCCTATTTGTATAAGGGAGTTCTGTGGAGTTCTGATGGTACCCTGGTAAGGTAACTTTTGGTTCCACAGTGAATACCAGATACCAAGTTCTCCCATAGTTATACAGAGGCATTTTCAGCGTGGGTTTTGCCTTCCAGATGTTAAGAGTTGTATGTATATTGAATAATGGTTTCTATATGGATGATGAAACAACAGGGAGAATGAAACGATCAGAATCCATGTTTCTTTTCATGTGAGGATGAATGGATAATTACACTGCAGATAAAATCCATAAATTCTTAATCAGGTTGTACCCTTCATTCTTTTTCATGCTTTTTGTTGGGAAAATGCGGAATGAGTGTGGATTTGTTGGATACATTCGTGTGGAGTACTGTACATCCACGTTTGTCCTTACCACGTGGCAGCCCCAGCATGGTGTGTGCCTCAGGAGCTGCCTCCTGCCCGCAGCGTGCCAGCCGGGCGGGCAGCCGTGCAGCACAGCTGTGCCACAGGAGCAGCGGCAGCGCGGGCGAAAGAGCCCGCTGCAGTGTCTTTGGCTGCTGCTCTTTGTTTCTTCCTCCCTAACAAATCTGAAGTGTGAGTGAAGCTGGATTCTTTTTCATTCTGAAGGAAGCCAGAGTAGATCTGATTACAAAACAACGTTTTTGTAAAGAAAAGTTTTTCCACAATTTCTCCAGTTTTTCCACAACTGGAGAAGGCCTTGTGTGTCTTAGAGCTCTTCTTCCCCTCCTCTGTCTTTTGAGCTAGTTTAACAGCTAGGTATTTTTCATTATGCCAAAAGAAAAGTATTCCTTCAAATCTCTTCGAATAATGAACTATTACATGTAATGTTACTCATTGTTCAATGGCACATAGGTTTTCTAGTCCTTAAGTTTGGTGAGTTCACAAGTTATTTGTGATATGAAAGTGAAGGCATCTAGGGTATTCATTAGGTGAGTACAGCTAAACACCCTCTTTGCTGTCTGATGTGATATGTGTTATTTCTTGGTAGTATTGAATTACCAATTCCTGCTCTGCAACTTCTGTAAATTGTAGTAAAATTAATATTGAAACAGAGCATAGTTTATTTTGCCTTTACACATAACATGTTTCACTTTTTTCCTTCTTAATAAGGCAGCTCATATGGAAGATAATGTGATTAAGAGATTATTCCAGGTATAGAACTTGACTTTTCACTGCTCAGTTCAGTTTGATATCCTTTAGTTCATTAAGCTCTTAAAATGCTATACTTTATGTTACTTCATAATCACAACTTTGGAAACATGATAGTGAAGGGAGTGTAAGCAGGCTAGGCGTATAAAGTGGTTGTAAGATACCTCAAGCAGACCTGAAAGCCATGGAACTTGTGAGGAAAGCAAAAGTTCTGCAAACTGGAGCAGAGATACTTTATTTGCATTTCACATTTGATGCCCATTAATGTATTGTGTGTTTTAAGTAGCATATTTTACAAGAGATTCAATGTTTTTTGGGGTCAAAACCAAATGTTTTTAGCTAATTTACTTGTTTGGTTTAGGTTCAGCTGAATTTAAGTTGTTTCTGTGAGTTGGTTGTTCCCCCCATATCCTTCTTTTTTAGCATATGTAAGCAGAATAATTTTGCAGTGCATGAAATGCAAACTCTGCACCAGAGAATAAGATCTATTTTCTCCAGAGAATCTGATAATCAAGCTTACCACTAAGGCAACAGAGAGGTTCTTTCAGAGATCTTTGGCAGAATAATGATGGCACTAAAATGTAGTTACAATTTAAGCTTTATTTTCTTAACAAGATATTATGTTTACTATAACACAGAAATTATGATTAGAATGGCACAGGATTTCTACAAATTTATAAGAACAATTTATAAGTAGCATAATACAGAATTTATGATATGACAACTGGAGATTTCTTATTGACTACATCCTAACTTACGATTTCTTATCAGCTAAGTAATATAGAATTTATAACATAACTTAACTTACTATTTCCAGTCACTGGAACCCTCTGCAGATTGGGTCAAAACCCAATACATTGTTTGATGTATCAATATAACAATCATAATCTAGACTGGAAGATGATACAGAAGATATGGGTCAGTCCCCAGAGGTAGGAGATGATGATGGAAGCATTTCTGGCCACAGGGGTCATGGGTCTCACTGTCCACCAGCAGCTCGAGTCCAAGTTCCCTACTCAGGACTTGTAAGTGCTCGATGTTATGGACAGTTCTAGTATTCCATATGCTGTAATGCTTCCCAGTGATGGGTTCGTCACCAGCACTGGGACCTGGGACGTTCAGTGCTGGTAAGGAAGGGAGTAATTGCTGTGATGCCCAGGAATCTTGAAGCTGGTAGGGAGAGGAAGAAGAAATCTGTTTGGTTTGTCTACTTGGTTCGCAGGACGTTGAGGGCCTGAGAATAAGGGGGAAAGGAGTATGTGACTCGTTCAGTCGCAGAGAATACCTGCTTGCCCTATAAAGTGGCGTTAGTTATGCTAACCACATTACAAAGGGGTCAGGGGCAGGGCCTGCAGATCACACCAGTCTTATCCTGACATTTCCACAAGGCAAATTCCACTTCCGAAAACTCTAAAGTCTCAAATAGTGATGATTGTTGATGTTTTTTATATAGACATTTTCCACCTATAAATAACACTTCTTATGAAGATAATTGAGATGTGGAGCAGAGCAAAAGGAATTTAATCTTGACTAATGTTTATAAGAGGGGGTTTCCCTAGACAATTCCCTTTCAACTTTTATTTGGATGACTCATCTATTTTAAAGGACAAGTCAGGGAGAAAATAACACCTATTGGAAATGGACTGCTTTTGTTTAGGTTTTCTTTACTGGCTATGATGCTGGCATTTCCATGGTGTGGATTGCTTATGAATGGGAAGATGCTCTCATACCAGATCTGGAAATGTCCAGGCTCCCTGTAAGCTCTGTGAATAGCATGTAAGAACAGTCAAGGCCGTAAAGGTCTTTAGTTAAAAGTTAATTTTTATGATGACATACCCAGACGAGCATTAAGCTGCCTGGGTTTTTCGCATCACTCCACTTTCTTTGCAACAGGTCTCCGTCTTTCAGTGTAAAGTTTGAATGTGTGACTGGAGTATGGGCAGTTTTGTATTCAAAGACAGTCAAAAGGAGAGGCATTGTGGTTGCCGTCTGTCTTTGATACACTTCTAAAAGTTGATCCTCAACTTATGCAAAAGATGTGAATTCCTCTGTAGATACCTTCTTAAAAAAAGGGCAGGAATGTGTTTTTCTTATGTGCTGTATCTTATTTTTGTGATTGATAGGGATAAAAGTTTTCCAGTGTTCAGATGCTCTGCATTAAATACAGTATAGTGGATAGGACAACTGGAAAGGAGCTGGGATACTAAATGTCTTACTACTGTAGCTTCAAAGGCAAGACAGTGCCATATGTGACGTGACTGTATAGGGTAGCAGGATGTGTTCCTCTAGTAGTGAGGTATGGTTTTACTTCTACTGAACTTCAACAGGAAGTGTCATCTTGAGCCAGCTCTAATTTATTGTTTCTCACATATTCTTAACAAACACAGCAGCTTTATTTTTGGTGGTTCATTAACTTTAGTTATATTAATAGAGTTGTACTAAAGAAAGCCTCTATGACAAAGAAAAAATTATCTCAGACTGGGGTTTAACATCAGCACTTGCCAGTCTCTATTAGGAGAGCTGGGGAGGGAGCAGAGGCAGGGCAGTTCTCAGGTGGAAGGAGGTATTGGGCATAGTCTCGATTTTTTTATCCTCCCTTTCTAACCGTGTGCTTATTGACAGGTTTACTTGAATGCCCCAAACATAGTTAATGGTCATCCTTGGACTTTTCAGTCTGATCTTAGTGTGTTGATGGCATTGTATCAAGCTGACAAGTGCTGAGCTCTGTATGGCTCTAGGCAGAAGTCTCCATAACAAGAAAGTGTCTCAAAGCAAAGAGCTATCACTTAGGCTGATATTTCATTTTAAAGCTGAACACAGTCACTGTTAAATAAACCTGTATCAGATCTAAATATATCTGGTTTCACTTTCTAGTCACAGATTTCTTAAATACCTTTGTCAGTGAGATTAGAACTCTTAAAATTCTTTTAACCATGGCCTGGTCATGATAGCTGATTATTCTTCAGATAAGAGAGATGTTTCAGAAAAGATCTTGCAACATAGTGTGTCTGGGCTCTCTGCTGGAGGGGAGTAAGACTTGTATTTTCCAGATCATTGGTAGAGCTTCTCTACTTTCTTGTACAGTTCCAATTTGTCTTATTTCCTGAATAATTAGTTTGTGATTGACAGTTATTTACTGTACTCTGATGCTAGAATCCTCTGTGTTCAGGAAAGTAGTTCTATTCTCACGTGCTTTTGGCAGAAAATTGTATTCTGTTCTGTAGATTTGACAGGGAGCTATAACATAGCAAACCTCAAAATACTTTCTATAATTTATCTAGGCAAAACATCTGTTATAACCAGTTCTTTTACTATTTTAGTGAGGAAATAAAGAGAATAGCTCAAAAAGCTAGGTCATTCCCTCCTGTGGCTGTTTTTCATGCGCGAGGTGGTTTATTGCTGATTGTGAATCCCCCTGCCTTTTTCCTTCTGTATGGAGAATGTGATATCTGGTTAATGCTGAAGCTTGCTGTATCTTAGCCTTAGCACAAGTTGTCTTAATGCTTCCATAGAACTTTTCAATAGTAATCATTTTGACATTGATATTTAGGCTACTTCTCTATGACTTCATTGCAATCACAGAAATATCTGTATAGCATATTTGGAGGGGTTTTTCTGGATTGTTAATGCAATGGGTTTTATAAAAAGTAGTGTAGGGTAAGATGGATCTCAGACTTTGTGTAAGCTAATTTCCCACAAAAAGGTAAATACAACAATTGGGTAACCCAGTGGTTCTGTAGTCATAATAGTGATGTTTTTAAATGTCCAACTGCAAAACAAATTCAATGAGGAATTAAAGAGATTAATTGTTGAATGTTGAAAATGCAGAAGTGGCAATTCTATGTGTGGGCATAGATTTCACGTAACACTTAGTGTATTTTAAGTGAATTATGTCATAATTGCTGGGATAAGCAACGTAGTATCCAAGTGAGCTATAAGGAGAGAGATTTGATCCCAGCATGAATTCAGAACACAAAGTGGGCAGAAATTGTTACTAGATTCTATTTACATGATTATCTTGAGGTTCTTAAGAACTCAAGTATTTGTCATGTGAAGATGTAAAGGGAAATAATGACTCATTTTCTGTGAAGAAGGTAAGTTTCAGAAAGATCTAGAGTTCAGTATGGAGGTATAAATCAGCTTTATTCAGCTGTTTTAAAACTTATTTTAATCAGTGGAAGTAATATGAAAGAAAATGAGTAATATTGAAAGTTGTCTAGAGTATTGTGGGGTAAAAGCTAGAAACCAAAAGAAATTAAACATTCTTTGTTCTTTGTTTGTTAACCAAAAGTATTGCTTTGCCACCAACAGAATTTGTTCTTTCGAAACTGAAGACACTAATTTGGCCCAGTGCTGCTATGGAATATTTTGAGGGGCTGATTGGTTCATAACTCATTTAGTAATGCTGGGAATACGCTACACAATATTGCATGCAACATACAGCACATACAACATAGCTTTCTAAGCTTGCATGTAAGCACAGGTGCTTTGTATGTTACATAAAAAAAACTCCACATGTATTCATGAGTAGAAACCTCATCTAGATTTGTGCACACATAGTTTTTGTGCACAAATGCATTCTGCTCCTTGCAAAAGGAATCCTGCAGTTACACTGTATAGGAGTTACATTTAAGAATTACCTGGGGGACTCTTCTTCAGAAATAGGATGTCGTGGGAGATTAAATAGAAATACTTCTGTAGCTGCTTCATCCATTTTCATAGATTTTACTATGTTTACTACTGGCTTTTTTCAGATAGTTACAATTTAGTCTTGGATTGGAGACTGGTTTAAAATTTGTATCCACTAATCAGTTACATTTAATAGGAGGTTTCTGTATGTTGGGGGAGCAGAAGTGTCTAAAAATGCAGCTGGTATAGGTTGGTATGTAAGACTTTATAGATTCTGAGATAAGATATTTCTCCAGCTGCAACTGCTCTCTAACCCTCCAGATACCTAGTCAACAAGAAAACTTACCATTATCAACACTTTTCATCTTCTTCAGAAATTAGAACCACTGTAGTATTGGGAAATGTCTCTTTTGTTAGAGTGAGCTAAACTGCAGAAATTTTTAAAAGAGGTTTGTGCTGAAATACTATAGAGACTAACACTGAGCCACTAAAAGAGAGACTTGATAAACCATTACGGTCTAATGAGGTTACTGACTTTTGTTTTTAAGGAGAAGAAGAAAATGGAAAAGAAATGTTTGTGATCTATTTCAAATACAATTACTGTGCCATGATAAGTGGAAAGTATCAGACCTTTAAAAATAATGGAATAAATTAAATGTCATATTCTTGTATGAAGGATGTGAGCATGTGCAATATGCCAGTGATATGGTCCAGCTATCTCACTTCACTGTCTTTTTGAGACTTGACTAGTGGCGCGTAGTTAAAACTAAAATGTTATTGTCATTTGTTGATCACAGTTGTTCAAATATCCTTCTTCTCTTTGCCAAGTCAGGTTCTGCAAGGGTTAAAGTCATGTTTAAAACAAAAGGAGAGAGGAAAAAATACCTTTATGTCAAGTTTAGAACAACTTGAAGGAACTTGTTCAGGTAAGCTTAAATCCCAGATGAGTATTTGTGGAGTTTTTATACACTCTCTGTGAAGTATGCACAAAGTGGAATGCAGAAAACTGCTTTTAGGTTACATCCTTTCAGAAAAGGTGAAGTGTGGCCATATAGAGTAGTAGCTCTTGAGAAGTTTCTATTGTGTGAAGCCAGATAGTTAAAAGCAATTCTAATGGCTCAGTTGCACTGAGGACAGGATGGTAAGGAGTGCATGGTCTGTAGCATGAACGGACAGGTTGGCTGTAAGGGCATGCTTACACTGGGGAGGATGGCAGCAAAAACACTAGGACAAGATGAAACTCTGACCTGTTGTCTGTTGTGAAATGAGTGTAGTAGGCATCTTGATGTGGTCTGAAATTGCGTTATTTCACTGCTAACTTTTAAAATTGAGAACTTGTCTGTAGCAGAATGACTTTTCCAGTAGTGGAAAAACCCTACTGTTCTTACACAGCTGATTTTTTTTTTTTATTTTTTTTTTTTTTGAGTCTGACCATGGGTAATCCTTTTGTTTTGTTCTGCAGGAGACAACTGAATGTAAAGGCTTCATGGTTTATGCAACCTGAGCTTTCATTATACTGTATCAGTTTCCTAAACAGAGACTGGGTGTTAGACCAGTCTATGCTTTGGTTATGGTGTAGTTAGTATTGTCTGCTTTGAGGGTTTTGGAAGACTCAGAAGGCTCAATATATCTGAAGAAGCCCTACTTTCTGACGAGGAATGGTTGACTGTAATTGATTCTATGCGATCATTTTCTGTGGTCCTAATTTTTTATGCTGAGGGGTCGTCTGTGACAATTTAGTTTCACTGTATGATAGTGCATTACTTCTGTAGTCTGTTACCTCTCAACTGAAATGCTTATCTGGGTAGTCTGGTTTCTAATAGCTGCTCCTCTGGAACACTTCACATTTCTACTTGTTTAGTAGCTGAGACAAAAGGAGTCTGCTGACCAGATGTGAAAGCTGCAGGTTTTCCTTACCTCTATACCTGGTTGCTCACCTTGTGAGCCAGAGAAGGAGAGAACATCTTTTAAGAGGAAGGAGGAGACATCTTTTAAGAGCTACTTAGTGTCTGGCTCCTACTCCCGTATGTGAAAATGCTTTTTCGAACAGGTTTTATATGTATGTAGGTCCAACCGAGAATGAAGACTGCACAAACTGGCTTTACTCTTGAGCTAGTGTATTGTGTAGAGTATTTAAAAAGCAGGAGAAAGAAGAAACTAGGTATATTGGCTTTATTCTAAACCTAGAAAGCTTTTTGCATTGTCAGCACATCTTAGTAATGTGGTGAAGTACATCCCATTGCAAATCATCTCTGTCTGAGAAGAAAATACAGAAAAATGTACTTTTTTTTTTAAATGAATTTTTCTAAAATGTTTTGAAGTGTTACTTGCTGTCATTTAATTTGAGGAAATAGTCAAGATTTTGTCCTGGCATTGGGTGAATAATTTCTGTGTGTACTCTTCTGTTTGTCTTTTTTGTGGCCTTTGTATACAAATGTATTTTAAAAGCAAAGGTCTTGGTTGTTTTCTACAAGTAGATAAAACTACTGGCATAGATGAGAAAGATACATAAGGAAAATCTTGGTCTTTTTTCCTGTATACTTTATAGCTAAAAATATTCTTTCTCCCGTTTCAATGTACATTTGTATAGTCAAAGTAATGAGAGGATTTGTGTCTCGATGTCTACTGAATAACGAATTCATTAAAGTGATGTAGATGAGTCTTGCCTTAGCTGAATTGTGCTGACTTGGTGGTTTCTTCCTTGGGATGTCTTACTTGGTTTTTAAAATCTCTTAATTCTTTTATTACCTACATTATTGCAATTTTTAAAGGCTTTGTTCTGTAAGCAGACAGAACAGGACATGTCAATATTTGTCTGTGACCACATCCTGCAGAAACATGACTAGTTAGTCCTGTTGAGAGTTTTTTTTAGAGAGACTTTTTTTTAAAAAGATGAGCTCAGAATTTTGACATGAAATTCGTACACAGTTAAAAAGCTTTGTGATTTGAGTGAAAACATCATGTGAACCAACAATACATGAAAATAGCTAAGCAAATAACAATTAAAACACGTACAATAACTTTCAGTCATGAGGTATTGTTGGTGCTGTTTTCAGATGTGCAGAGGGAAAAGCTCTCAATTGTTCTTAAGTCGGCTGGTAACTGAATCCACGTTTGTAGAGCTTGACAACAAAAGGCTTTTTGTTCACAATTTGTATTCATCTAGGACATGCCAAATAAATAGAACATAGTTTATAAGCAGGACAATATAACATGTTGCTCAAATGTCTTACCAGAAATCCATAATTTATACTGAAATATTTAGAATTACAGGTAGAGGCTTGTTGGGAGCTTTCAGATTTCTGCATGGATGAGCACAATGTAATTATTTGAGGAAGCACACATTGCTATATTTGATGTGGCAGCAAAATGTGCAACTTGAGCAAAACTCCTTCTGAATATTACTTGCAATCATTTCATTAATTTAGTGAGGCAATACTGACTGGGGCAATGCCAGTGGGTGCCTGATAAAAGGAGCAACAATACCTTTTACTCCTGTTGTTCACAAATAAAGCGTACTAGAGAAAATTATTCTATTCCTTTCCCCCAAATTTGTTCAGTTCCCTTGGGCTTTGTTATTGGTGTAGTTGTGTCGCCATATGTGATTTGCATGCCAAGTAAGCATGAGTGACTTTCTCTGCTGGGCCATTCATTCAGTAACCTGCATCTTCTTGCTGTTGGTGTGATACTTGTGCCTCTCGTGCTCTTTACAAGGATCAGCGTGCTCCTTGTAGGGTGTTACTCCAATCATGGTGAATGAGCAGGAACACTGGTGGAACTGTAGAAGATTTGGCATGTACAGTTTATTGAAATTTTTCTGTTCATTGCATAGGGGAACAAAAAACCTGGTTAAACAGGGACTGACCTGAAAGACCAGAAAGAAATAACATTTGATAAAGCACAGTACCCACCCCTCCCTGTAACACTTTAAATTGTATCGATTGTGCAGGCCATGTTCTTGATTAAAACAGATGTATCCAAAGATAGAACTGTAATGATTTCCAAACTGTGAAATGCATTGAGGTGGTGGTTATGTCTTGATAAATAAGCACATCATTTTAAGTTGTTGACTTTGGAATTTTTTGTGGCATATGGAAAAGAAACTTCCTGGGTTTTCTTTTCCATCTGAGAAGTGTGAAAGCTGTCTTGCTAGTGGAAAGGTATGCATGTGGGGAAAGCACTGAAAAAGGATAAACAGCAAATTTGAAGTTCTTTGTCGGTGTGGGCTTCTTATGTTGGTCGCTGGTTTAACTTCTGTTATATTAAGACTGTTCCTTTTCTGCCCTTTTTCAGGTAGCGGTGCTACAGCAGTTGTCCAGGCAGCGCTGTGCAAACCCAGGCAAGAACGTGTAGCAATAAAGAGGATCAACTTAGAAAAATGCCAAACCAGTATGGATGAATTACTTGTAAGTAAATCAGGGGGCAATATGTTACATGGAGACTTACCTTCTGTTTTGACTTTGTTTTTTGCTTGGTCCAAGAGTGAGGGTAGAATTTTATGCAGGATGCGAGAAGGATTTGAAAATAACCTGAAAGACTTACACCGTTCCCTATAGATATAATTTTCTAATGTATATTTTCTAAGGTCACAAAAATGAGATGTGTAAACTTGAATCTTGGGATAATCAACTTGGGATAATTTTGGGAAGACCCTAAACTCTTGTTTTCTGGAAGCTTGATTTTTAAGAGGTTACTGTTTGGTTGTCTCTCTTTTTTTAATACTGAGGAAAGATACATTTTCCTTTGGTTAAACACTGATTAAAAATATGAAGGTAAAATTTAGTAGGTCTCCTTAAAACGTCTAAAGCACCAAAACATGTTGGATCATTTTGTAATGATAACTTTAAAGGAGAAAAGGAGGAATGGCTACACTGCCATCTACACAAGGAAACTCTTGTTAAAGCTAATAACACATGTTTATTGGATAGGCCATAACAAGAATGTTTGTATAATGTTATTTGTTTGGGCCACTGACCAGAGAAGAAAGGGACCTGTAGGAGGCTATTTGTAAAGAAACTGCAAGAGTTTTTCCTCTGCACTGGTTATGGCAATCCAGACAAAGTCACAAAGAACTGTTAAAACCCAAAACCTGTTGCTTTCTAATGCTCCTAGTTAGGTGCTTATAAGACTAATGCGTGTTTATGTATAGGCAGCGTAACAAGACTTAAAGGACACAAAACCATTCTAAAAGTGAGAACACTCTCTTCTGTTCCACAGGTTATACTACTGCCTAGAGACTGTGGGCTTTTTCTAATGCAGAAATTCCTGCCTCTGAAGGAAATGATCTCCTCAGCAGGGAATTGCCAGTGCAAAAGATATCTTGAATTTGATACAGAGGGTATGGTCCGTCCAGTTTCTTCAGATTAAATGGCTTTTTTACAGTGGAGGACCCAAAATGCTCTTCCCCTGGTGATTGATGGCATTTGCCTTCAGTTTATGTGACAGCTTGTACGCGACATTGTTGTGCTTTTTACGAGGATTGTGGTAGTGGAAGTTACTTCTGAGGTAGTGAGAATTCTGTCAACTGAAAACTCAAAAGATAAATTCTGAACTGTGTTTAAAAGAGAACAGCCCAAGGTGAGATGCTGTGCATGATGTATTAACAGCTACAGTCCCCAAAGAACATTTCTATAAAAAGATAAATACTAATAATTGTAATATAAAATGGTCAAAATTGGATCTTTTTGGTTAGAATTTGAACTAATACTGGGAATTGAAAAATTAAAATGTTACAAGCAAACAAGCAAAACCAGACAAAACTGCCAAAAATCTGCAAGAGAAATCCATGTGGTCTGGAGAAATGATTGCAGTTAGTTACCAGCTTGTAAAAAGTTACCTTGCCAAGTGCTTGAGTGTCTTTACTGTTGACATGTCTCCACTGTCTGTCAAATGAGGCAGTAGGTCTTGAATTTTTGGTCCTATATTGCTTTCTTTTGGTACGAAGACAACTGTCCATACCATCTTTTTTATGTTTTAACATAAGTCAATTTCTGCTTTTCTGTGCTCAGATTTTTTGTATCTTTTATTTGTTGACCTGTTTTGATCTGAACATGAATTCTGGTTTTCCTGGTTCCTGGTTAGGAGAGTTAAAGAAGCACGTACACATTTGTCCATGCGTACACATACATAATTAACTTTTTTCTGTGAGGGTCGGTATACTTATGACAGTTCTATTAGAGAAACTTTAAAATTTTGTTTGAAAAATAGAAACTTTTTCTGGAAAATGGCATAATTGACCTTCAAAACTCTTGTTACAACTGTACTAACATTTTCATTTCAGTTGATAGTACTTAGAATGTTCTTGCATTTTTGGCAGAATTTGAGTCTAAAAATTTTGAGTCTAATCAGTTTTTAATCGCTTATTTTTCTGATGAAACAGTTTTTATTGGCACAGGGATGTTCTAAAACTGTCTACTCTCTGAACACGCTGTTTTTTAAAATGCTGGTGCTGAGTGGTTATGAATGCTGTGCACGGGCACCCTTCACGAATTCTTAGCTGTGTGGCCTTCAGAGAAGTGGAAATGCATCAAGCCTGGTGCCCCATGTAAGCAAACTTAGGATTTGGGCCAGTGTCAATTAGAATAGAAAGGCAGTGTGGGAGGGAGTTTAAATATTACTGAGGTTACACAAACTGCCAAACTCCTGAAATTCGATACTCTGTTTCCTGCAATGTCCTGTGTTCTCACTATTGTAACCTAAGTGTAACTTAACCCCCTGAGCCAAGGAAAAAGTCCTGTCCTTACTATTGTCCTGACTGGGTATCTTCCCCGTTCCTTTGCCTCCAGTGTCTTAAAACAATCAAGAACTCAAGACTACAAACTCAGGAATGTTCCGTAGGATGGTTGTTTGCTTGAATAGATTTTCTAGGCTGTTCGCGTTTGTGCTCTGGGTTGCCCTTGGAGGCAGGATCTCTGGAGGAGCCCCTGGCCCGTGAGGGGCCGTAGCCGGGTGTCTGTGGAGGAGGCCCTGGGGCAGCGCCTGCGGGGCCGTGGCAGCTGCCTGGGCACCGGGAGCTGGGCCTGGCCCGGCTGCTGCAGCCGAGCACGGAAAGGAGCTGTCTCGCAGTTGCTTATTAACTGTGTCACCCACCTGCCCTCAGGCTGAAAGACATTTTTATGCAGCTGCTCAGTGAAACTGGATCAGGAATAACCTGGCTGAAAGAGGTTAGCTTTTAACCTGGGCATATTGCCTCGTGCAGCACACAAATGCCTGTGCTAGTGCAAGGCAGGGAGAAGAGAGGGATGAGGGAGAGACTCACATTGCTGTTACTTCTTTGCTGCTGTTGAATATCTAAGGTGACATGAATGTGAAGAAGGCTCCAGTGCATTCTCCTGGATGTTCTGCTGCAAGCTGTTTCCCTGGCAGTGTATTTTAAGTGAATGCTTTTCTCTCTCATCTGTGCATATCATGAGCCACAGCCAAATAACTGAAGTCTGTAGAGGCTTACTATTCTATTTGTGATAGGAGCTTTCTAGAACTGCAAGTCTGAAATGAATTCTTTCCTGACTAAAATTTCATCCCTTATCTCTCATGAGGTGCTTTGTGTTTGTTTATTTTTGTTTTGCAAAGACTCTTTGAAAAAAAAGTCATGGAAGCTGAGACACAAGGTGCCTTTGGCTATGGTTACTGTGGTAGCTGAGTTGTTGCCCGCGAGTTGATGCAGGGAGGTAAAATATTCAAAGCACTTTTCAGTTAAAGATAGTGAAGCTTATCTCAGTCAATTAGTTACATTTCTGCATTATTAATGTCTGAGAAAAATAGATGAGGTGCATTTTTGCCCAGTGGTGTCAGCTGGACTTTTTGAGTCACTGTTATATTACCAGCATAGGAAAATAATAAAACACTGTAAGAAATGAAATAGTAACCAGGAGTGGGAGAGTTGCAGTTAAGGTTTGGAATGGGTAGCTGAATTAAGAACCTGGGGCAGTAATTTGACTTGTGTTTAAGATGACACGTCTTCTGGGAGAGGGAAATGTGCTCCACATGTCTGTCTTCTGTTTTCCACCTACTGTCTTCTGGGGCGTGATGGGGAGCTATCTTGCAAATTGGTCTTATTATTCAGGCTCATTGATTCATTATCCAGGCATTCTTTCTTCTGTGTTTCAGGGTTCAGAAGTTGTCTAAGAAGGAGGACTTTGGACATCAAAACAAGCTGAAATGTGTGTCAAACTACAGCCTGACTTTAATAGTCACCAACAAGCACCATGAGATTAAATCCCAGTCTTTAATACATATAATTAACTTTTTATTAGAAACCAGCTGTGATTTTGAGTGCATTGCAAATAATAAAAATTGCTAAAGTGAAGTTTAAAGTTGAAAATTNTGAGTGCATTGCAAATAATAAAAAACATCTTTCAAACAGTTGCTAAAGTGAAGTTTAAAGGTGAAAATGGTGTTTGTGGCAGCTTTAATCAACCTAACTGGGACCTGCATAGTGCCTAACTTGCACAAGTGCTGTTGAATCAGAGAGAAACATAGTCCACCTCGAAGCAGTTGCTTTTCAGGGAGGGAGGAGAGGAGGAAGAGTTTTTTTAGCTGGATTGGCTTCTGGACTGGCTCAACCTCCAGGAGCATGTCCTCTAACACCAGGAATGTGGCTGGAGGCAGAGAGGGAGAAATAGGGTTGTGGCAGCTTAAATTGGTGTGAGGGCAAACCCTCCAGTACAGAAGAGGCCTCATGCTCCTATGTAAAGGATTGGCAGAAGAATGGGAGCGGCTGGAAAGGTGTTACAGAACAATTATGTGAAAGAGTGAATAGAAAAAGGACTCTGCTTGAATTAACAGATACAAGGCAGTCATTCTTAATGTGTACAGCTGTGGTGTGTCATAGATGGTGTTACTTGGTAGTGCCACGTTGTGCATCTGTTGGTGACTGTGTGTTTCTCTAGTCAATTGTTTCCTATGACTTTTGGTCTTTAATATTGCTTTTTCTCCATTTCTGTTTGACTGTGTGGCTCTGGTGTCCACCTGTCCATCCCACGGTAGCTGAGCCAGTGGTGCTGTGTCCTTTGTCCGACGGCTTCCTTCCCCCTTTCCTGCCTGTTCCCATTCTACTTTTCATATCCCTTTTGAACAGAAAATGCAGTAGATTTTGACCTTTCCTTGCATTTTGTTGTCCGGCCTGTACCCATACCTTCAGCTCTTGGAGACTACTCATTCTTCATTGCTTACTGTGAATTTGAGACTAACAGTAACTTCTTTGCTGTTCTCAGAAGAAAAGTGATGTAGCTATGCCTGTATTTCCTGGCCAAACTTCCCTTCTGTTCTTAGCAATAATGTTTTTTCTTGCATGCAGATCTTTAGGTGAATTGAAATGTTTTAATGCCTTGATGCATACTCTGCACATAGTTTAGTTCTGTTATAGTATTTCACTCTGGAAATTAAACTTTATATTAGCAAAACTGATAGCTGGCTCTGTTGTGTTGGGCTTTATATTTCTTACAGAAAGAAATTCAAGCAATGAGTCAGTGCAATCACCCTAATGTGGTGACCTATTACACATCTTTTGTGGTGAAGGATGAACTTTGGCTGGTTATGAAGCTATTAAGTGGGGGTAAGTTACTGGTTTAACTTGTTTAGCTGCAAGGCAATTGTGGGTTTTTTTCCTAATGTACCACCTTTGAGTTCATTGATCTAAACCAACTAATGATAAAGGGGTAGACACTACATAGGATGAACCTCGAGATGTAGGCATGTTAAGGAGGAATGTGCAAGCTTACAAAGTTTGTATATCTGTATTCATAGGACGGGCTAAGAATTACTGAAATACAGTAGTTACATAAACAGAATTTAATTTTCACTCTGAATCAATTTATCAAAATTCTCTATTAAGGCTGTGTAGGGAAAACTGATTAGAATTAAGTCAGTTTTTCAGTGTGATCTTTTATGGAGTTTCTCTAGACTCCCCTGTATTTTTATAAAAATGCATATATTCCTGGTTTCATAATGAGTATAACTCATTCCTTATTCAAGCAAGATTCATCCTAGGCCAACACATATTGCATCCTTTTTATTGCTTAAGCTAACCAAACACTCATTGCTTTTTTTTGCGATGATGGTTAAATGGTATAAAATTCTTATTTCGTTCTGGAAGAGGAAAAAGGGGGCTAAACTTAATATGTCTTAGTTTAGAAAAGAGAGGCCCCAAAATAAGATGTGATGGTCCTGGTTATTACACGATGTTGTTCAAGATTAGTCTTGATGGCAGCAGGCTACTTCACCGTGATGCTGGAAAACAAGGACGGGAAGTGCTCATAACACTTGTTGTGTCGCATCTGGTTGAATTGGTCAGTTCAAGCAAAAGCAAGCATAGAGCATGAGAGAAACTAATGATTCATGACAGGAATTTACTGTGTGCTGTCGAATAGTGCTTGGATAAAAACAAAATGTTTCCATCAAATGCCTTGAAGTGTATAATAACTGAAGTTCAGTGTCAAACTATGTGTCACTGGGAATGTTATTATTTGTTTGCATTGTCTCCTTCCAATCTTGCAGCTGCATGTTTGCATTATGAACACATGAACCATAATCTAACCTGGATAATAAACCAAGACCTTTGCAGTACATATCTGTTTAAATATGGGGTACTCCTGAATTTTTAATAAGTGGTTGCTTTGCAAGCTGCTAGCAGATCTTTCTAATGGATCATTAGGTGTTGTGGTATTTTTGACAAAAAGCAGTGCTCTGTATCTCATTTGGATGGGTTAATGGTGTGCTTTATTTAAGAGCTAGTTACATGAAACATTTACAAATAAATGCAAAGATTTAAATTGCAGTAGCATAGAAAGAATGAAGAAATACAGCTTTCTAAAGAATCTGATATGATAATGCTTTGTATATGCTTTTTTTCTCTCTTGGATCTGCAATCCAGGTTCAATGCTTGATATAATAAAGTATATTGTGAACAGAGGAGAGCACAAAAATGGTGTGCTTGAAGAACCCATAATAGCAACAATTCTTAAAGAAGTTTTGGAGGGCTTAGACTATCTACACAGGAATGGGCAAATTCACAGGTAGGAGCATATACATAGTGAAAAGCACTTTTGAAATTGACTGTAGCTTGTTGATTCTGGTCAGCTGCAGTGGCTTGGCTAAGCAAGTTGTATTGCCTCTTTCACATACCGTAAATGTGATCAGTAATTATCAGGTGATAGTGCTCGGGCAGATGCTGTAATCTTGGTTGCAGTTTGTCCCTAATATTTAGTATTTGCCTGGGTCTTTATCCTGTCTCTCTTTTCCAGTTTGGATAAGTTTGTGCTGTGATAAGCATGCCAGAACTGTGGTCTGTAGTCCTGTGCCTGCTGGTCCTTCAGCTACCTAATCTGATTCTAGTTTATGGTATATGTTTCGTGACTTGGTTATTGTGTTGCACAGTTAACCTGTAATCTTGGGTGCTTGGGGACTCCTGTAAAAATGTGAAATTATTTTTTTCCTGGTAATCAGTAAATATCTATTACAGCTCTTCAGACCTTTTTTATGACCACATGTGAAGCTGGGATTGGTACTATGGAACTGCATCTTAGTGTATATGCATCTAATGATTGCTGTCTTCTGTATATTCTCTCTCCACTGACTTCCTCCATATAAATTGTGCAGATCCCCTGGGATGGTCTATACAGTTGTTCCTACTGTTTGATTGTTGGAAGTGTGTTCTGACTTTCCTATTAATTTTATTGAGGTGAATTTTTCTTTTAAGGGAGGTGTCTGCAGTAGATTCTCTTGTTTCAAGCATTAGCCTATGATAAGGGAATCTTTTACCCAAAAACCAGGTTTCCTGCAGACAGAACTCTCAGAATGGAGGTGGTACAGATGTAGCTCAGTAATTGTTCTTTATGTGTACTTCTTCTGTCTCATCTTATAAATGAACTGTCGCTGATGTAAATCAAGAGCTATTTCCTGCTTTTGCAGAGAGAAAATTGAGGTAGATGGAGAAATAAAGAACAGTTATCTTGACTTCTGGTCTGGAATGCCAGAGAGCTGCCTAAGACCTTAATTCACAGTATTCTGTTAAGCTGATATTGTTGTGAAGGGCACATTGATGAGCTTTTAAGGATAACAGGACTCTTTGAGGTCGGATTTGTGAATTCCCCTTGTCTATTCTTAAAGTACCTTAAGATAAAAAGAGAGAGATCTATATGATACATCTGAGATTTCTCCTTTTTTAAGCCTAGCTGAAGTCCTGTTGAAGGTGAAACACTGTGCCTTCAGTTTCACATGTACATTATAGGTGAATGCTGTGGTATTGTTCAGGGAATGCTGTGTCGGGTGGCATTTGTTAGCTGGAGATGTTTTCAAAATTATTCAGGGATCTTGTTCTCTTGTTTCAATGCATTCTTTTTAGTATGTTTATTTATATATGTATATATATATGAGGAAACAGGTTATATTACCTTTCAATAGTAATGTAAATTCAATAAAACTTGGAAAGATTAATTTTCTGAAGTCGTAATTGTTATGATAGATTCTGTATGACAGTTTTAAACTGTGCGTTAAGAATGGGGTGCATGTTTCTTTTAAAAAAAAGAGAAACAAACCAAACTAAAACAACTACAAAGTTTTCTTCCGAACATTACATGTGAATAGTGTGTTAAATGGATACTGTTAACTCTTAAGCGCATACTAAATTTTGAACATATTCAATGCCAAGTAACTTTTCACCGCTGTACCCTATAGCAAAATATGTCTGCTATTCCTGAGCTTTAATAGCTTATTTGGGTAGAAATGTACAGTACATTTATCTTTCTTGAAAATATGTCTCCTCTCTGAAGAGATCGAAGAGGAGAATATTTTTTCAACTTTTTTTTTTTGTTAGAGGTGCAGTTGGATGTGAAAAAGCATTAGTTCTTGGTTTACAGCTCTGAAAGCTTTCACTTTGTGAGAATATATTTATAAAAGGTGGTAAAACAGACTTTGGACCTAAATATCTATCTTCTTAAAATCTATCCCTGAATTCTGCTCATTTTATGCTAAAGCTGAATTCTGGTCTTTTTATATGTGAAAATTTGTGAGAGTTTGAGTTCTGCACTCTGTTTTAATGTTATTTAGTTACATTTTACACTTCAGCTTCCTTTTTCTGATTTAAATTTGAAAATTCTATCTTGTGAAACTATTCAGTATGCAATATTTATTTGTTTGCATAAAATGTGCAGTATGCACTTTCATGCTAACCCCTGTTTGTACATTCTAGAGATTTGAAGGCTGGCAACATTCTTCTGGGTGAGGATGGCTCTGTACAAATAGCAGGTAATGGTGGTGGTAGAATAATGGATATATAAAAGAAAAAAGCAATTGCAGCTGGCTCTAGGGCAACTGATATCAAGGGGAAAAGTTTTTCTGTGGCTTTTAACTATTCCTTTTGGGGTGCTGCAGCCCCATGTTATCCAGTTTTAGATTTCAGGATTCTTGAATAATGATACTTGACTCAGAAATTATTCAGTATTTCTCTGTGTCCCATCAAATATGTAAGGAAACTTTCTAATGTCCTCTTGATGTTTCCATTTGATTCACCCATGCACCTTAAACAGCTTGCAAATGGTAGAAACTGATATTTCTGTTAATTACATTATTTTTCTGCAACTAATTATAATAGTTCTTGGGCATCCAACAATCTGTGTGTACTGCCCTTCACAAGGGTTTTGATTTTGACTATAAGTTTACTAGTCACTGAGAGGCATGAGATATATCTCACTGAGAATTATTTTTGGCATATCTGCCATTTGTTTGGCAGTGGTATCTGTTGGATACACTTTAGCATCTTAAACATCCTCTGAGTGCATTGATGTGCTTCTTGAGCTGTAGTCTGTAAGAATTAAATTATTTGGTCTCGTAAGAGCAAGGCTCATATCCCATCTCTCAAGATGGTATCAGATTATCTGGAAAACAGAGGGAGCAGGTGGGGATACCTGCCCCTTCCCATCACACTCCCAGGCCTTCCACAGTCTGTAGTGGGTGACTGAGCACTGAAAGCCCTCAGTAATAAAAATGGCTATAGGCAGAAGTTGTAATTTTTATATAAATGATGCTTTCAAAGTACCATGTAAACATGTATTTTAAGGGCTTTAATATGCCAGTGTCAAATAATGATAAAACTACATTTTTCTTTAATTACTGGAGAGGTTTTTTTCCAAACTTAAAATCAGGTAACAGTAGGAAAGCAACAGAAAATAAACTGAAGTCTATAGTAAACTACTCTATTTCAGTATAACTGGATTGTAAATAGTACAGTTGAAAATACTCTTCATGTAGCTCCATTCAAAATTGACAGTATTTCTGCATACTTTGGGAACCTGCTCTTTCTTCCACTCACACGCCTACCTCTCCCATACAGCTGTCACTGATGTAGTAAGGGGTTAACAGAACACTGAGCCTTTTTTTTTTTCCTTCTTTTTCTATTTTAGAATTTGGAAAAAGCTGTTCGTATCCTGGTCTACTATTAAGTACATATTAGTGATGACTTTTCTGATTGTCTTTGGTTTGTTAAATTCCCATAAGAATTGAAATTACATATAATATTCCCTCTTGTTCAAATCACATTCATATTTAGTTGCTATGCAGAAGAAGCTCCTTGTCTTTGAACAATAGCAGATGCAAACCTTGGCACAAAGTGTGTATATGAAAACCTTCAGTGACAGATGTACTGGAGTCCTTTGCAACCTTATTCAGCAAGACACATACTGGGAGGTTAAACTTGAGGATGTTTTAGTGTGGATTTCCCTGATGAAACTATACCTTCTGTTCCATAGCATTTCATGAACAGTGTGTCTTGGAGCAAAGGTCAGCTCTGCAATGGAGATCTTCTATAAGTATACCTTTGGGAACTGACTTTATTTCTAAAATGTAAAACTTTTGCTTTGTTATTGTTAGTTTAACAGATTTCAACTTTTCTTCTCTTTCCCAGATTTTGGTGTTAGTGCATTTTTAGCAACTGGAGGTGATGTTACTCGTAACAAAGTAAGGAAAACATTTGTTGGTACTCCCTGTTGGATGGCCCCTGAAGTAATGGAGCAGGTATTTCTAATGCTAATAAAAAATTTAAAACATTTTGTCTTTTAATTTTAGATCTTGAGACATTACCACCTTGGTTTTCCGTTCTGGTTCTGTTTCAGGTGCGAGGTTATGACTTCAAGGCCGACATGTGGAGTTTTGGGATAACAGCCATTGAGTTAGCAACAGGAGCAGCACCTTATCACAAATACCCTCCTATGAAAGTAACAATCACTTTGTATTACTTAATGCTGTTAACTGCATTATTAATGCTGCTAGGTAGTTAGTGCTACTTCATTTTCAATAGCAACTCAGCGTATCTAAATAGATATATTCTGTGGAGTATTTTTTCTCTTTTCATTTCTACATTTCAAATTGGTATTGCTTACGACACCTCATTTTTGGGTTTATTTTAGGTGCTAATGCTAACGCTTCAAAATGACCCTCCCACTTTAGAGACAGGTGTAGAGGACAAGGAGATGATGAAAAAGTACGGCAAATCCTTTAGAAAACTAATCTCATTATGCCTTCAAAAAGATCCTTCCAAAAGGTAGGTCACTATTGCCATGTACAATAGAATTATTTTTTTAAATATATAGACTGCTTTAAGTTACAGTGACATAATTTTTAAGTATATGATTTGAATTTTGTAAATAGCAGCCTTTGGTCGTCTCCATCTGGGGAGAAGAAATTGCCTCTTAACTGTTCCTTAGGTTTACTTCTTCTGATTGACAACCTAATGTATTTATACTTAAACACAGTATTGAATTAAACTCTGATCAAACAAAAGTCCTTGCCCTACATCTTAATTTCTCATCTGATGCAAAATATAAATCTTGATAATGTGCACAAGTCTAACAAGACTGTTCAGATTGATCAGCAGAACTGTTGGTAACCAAATATATAATTCTCTTGGCCTTTAAAAGAAATAAAAACTAATAATTTTATGTTTATGTTTATGTATGTTTATGATTTTTCTCATTTTGTGACATAAACTTAGTGTTGCTTTTAACTGGGATATTTCAAAAGAAAATTCTTTACTAAGATGTATTTATTTTTTACTCTAAAGTTAGGAGCTAGCTCCAAGCTTGTTGAGTTTTCCTCATGTTTATGTAGGGAATTGCATGTCATGGTATCTTTGCTGTTTGTTCTTTCTTGCTGTGTTTTTTGACTAGCCAAGATGGTGAAAGTATTAATCATCTATTCCAAAACCATTGTTGAGGTCCCAAGTTTCCTGAATTATTAATTTATTTATTCATTTTTACATAGACCCATTTTTTGCTGAAGAATTGTAGGAAGCACATTCTAATTAACATTATTTCCTAAGGTATTTAGTATATCACTGTTTTGCAGAGTTTCAGAGCTACTATTCCTGGGGAGAGATTGTTCTGAGAGAGCAATCCTGATTGTATATGTAATTTATGGTGTGTACTTCCTGATGTAAGGCTAGCCTAAGCCCAGGATATGGTCGTAGGGAGTCAAATTGAAAAGGTGACAGCAGGAATACTAGAGAACAAGTATAATTAAGAAAAAAGATTGTCGCAACATCTTTATTCATGAAATACTTGAAAATTTTTGTTTCACTCAGAGATCATTTGTGTACTGCTTTCAGATTCCCAAACTCCTTACCCTTGTTGGTCTTAGTACCAAGTCCAGATGCTTTAAGCTCAGTGCTGCAGTTTGGCTGCTTACAGATAGGAATGAATAATAATAATAATGGGTAATCAAGCTCTTGATAATCAAGCTTCTTTTAGTTTCTAGTATCCAGCAATTTTCAGGGCAAGATTAAATTGGTATGAAATAATGAGAAGTAAATTAAATGATTTTTCCTTGTCTCCTTGAATACATAATGCTGAGTTACCTGACATGTAGTAAAGGCATTGGTGTTGAAACATTGGTGTTTAAGGTACTTATTTGAATTTATACATTTATTAAAACATGTGCAATATCTTCACACTCAGGATTGCATTGAATGGAACAATTAGACCAGCAGACACATGCTTAGACCTGTGTGCCAGTTACTCTATACTGGTTTAGAGCAACTGTTTTTATACTGGGCGGTCATCACTATTTTTCACATTTCTCACAAGCCAGGATGTAATTTTGAATGGAGATCCCTCCAGTAGCCATCATGTCAGTTGTGAGACAAGTCCTTGCTCTTTGTGGCAAATTCTAGGACTGGCATTGCACTGCTGTTGTCTCAGACTGTGATGTTTTTCTTTTTGGGATCTGTGTGTGGGTGTTTCTCTAGCTCCCCAGTGCCAAGGATGCTGCTCACAGTCCTCAGCTGCAATTCATTGCCGCAGCTTGTGTGGAAAAACAGGGCCAGAGAGCATGTCCAGACCAGTTCAGAAGTGTCTGGCTTAATTAATGGTAGCGGAATGGAGAACACTAGTTTGGATAAAACTTTACTAAAATGTAGCTTTTAAGTGTGTGTAGCCCTGTTATGAGATGTGATGGTACTGTACTTTGAGAACTTTAAAACTTTGACACAGAAGCTGATTTTTCTTTTTAATAGTTTCCCTTCCATTTTGCTCATCCAAGATACATGTATGAATTACTACTGAGTCTGGTGGTCTCCACAGGACCACTAATCAGAGCTCCTTTATTGTAGAGCTTGGTGCTTTGGAGGTGAAGAAAAATACACGCTCTATGGAACCTACTGTCTGTGTCTAAATTGAATTATTTTTGTTAATGTCAAGAGTTGTTTCATTATTTTTTGCAGGACTGAACTGATATATATATACAGACTATTTACTACTCCTCTTTTTCTCACTCGCGTTTCAGATTTGTCCTCAAGGAAATAAACTAGGTCAGATTTTGGGGTTTTTTTGAGATTGAGATTTTCCAAATGGAAGCTTTCCCACTGTCTTACCTAGTTTGTGCTATATTCAATCTCTTACTGGAATTCAAATGGAAAACTAGAGCAGATGTTGCTTCTGTTTATTTAGAAATTATGAATCTTGAAGATTTTAACTTCCCTAAATTTAGCTGTGTCAAAATTAGTCCTGGATGGTGGTATGGGCTCCTAATGGAAATGATGGAGGATTTTATCTCATCCCAAGAGACGCTTCACTTTCTCTCCAGAGTCTGCTTCAGTACCAGAGTCTGGTTTTGGCTAGATAAGTAGCTTTTTGGATCCTTGAAGCTAGAGAGACAAAAGCTGCTTTTGGAATCACTTTGGTAGCTGTAAGATTGTGATTCTCTCTTGGAAATGCTGAAACAGACTTAAACAGAACTGCAAGTAAAAATGAAGTGTATCGGTTTTTACCTTACAGCTGTTGCTTTGATTTGTATTTCTGTTTGATTGAAAGACAATCCTGATGACTCTCTTTGGTTTGTGCATCATGTTAATAGTGTCAGTATAGTTTCTTGTGAATACCTGCTGACATCAATGAGGTAAAAGAATGCCAATAGGAGGTACCGATGCTGCTGTTTGGTAAATGTAATTATGCTTTTATTGCTGTGGAGCAAAGTTTTAGTTGTATTTGTAGAGTCATTTGGGGAAGAAAACAATACCTGCCCTTTTTTTGTGTGTTTTTTTGGTTGTTTTGTTTTGTTTTGTTTTGTTTTGTTCATCTTATGTTTTTTTTAAAGGTTAAATGCATTTGTGTTAGGTAAAAAAAGGGGGGACATTGGCAGCTTAAGAGACTGATTTTTCTTCTCTCTTTTTTGGTATTTTTGCCATAGAGAGGCTTAATTTTTTTCATGTGTGGTAAGTGAGTTCGTGTGAATTAATTCAGTAGCTATTATCATTCATTCCCCATTCATACAGTACTAATTCAAAAATATTAGAGACGTACCATTTAACTAACGTCTTGTACTGTATTCACTGAGAGGGGTCTTTGTTTTCTGTTCTAATTTATTATTGATCTTTCAGGCCCACAGCAGCAGAACTTTTAAAATGCAAATTTTTCCAGAAAGCCAAGGTAAAACGTTTAACCCTACGAGTAAATTTTGCTCTGCCTTAAAATCTATGTGAAATTTCTTCTTTCCTCGTATTGATTTTTGACTTAACGAATGTTGGTTTTGCAGAATAGAGAATACCTGATTGAAAAGCTTCTCACTAGAACACCTAATATAGCACAAAGAGCAAAAAAGGTGAGTGCATTCACGTATTTTTCTTGACTGGTGTGGAAGATAAAGCAGGGACTCCTCAGTTGCCTTACATTTTTAGTTGACTGGCTGAGCCATTCTTTTAATGTAGTCCTTCAAACATAGTGAGTGTTGAATGAATGTTTTCTGCAGCCTTGCTGTCTCTAGGAAGCCCTGAGGCATTTTGACTTCCTTTCTGGCCTTGTCAAAATGATACATGATGTTTGTCATACTTGATACGATTTTTTTCTCACTTCCTCTTAGAAAGTTACAGGAAAGGGGAAAAGAGGTGACCTGCAAACATACAGGTTCATAAACTGCACAATTCATATCTTCATTGATCACCTAGAGAAAGGGTGAAGATACTATAAATGGTATTTATTGACAGCTGCCTGGTTCTTTGGATTATTTCAAATGTTATTCCCGAAAAGTCAGGTTGAAACTCTGCAAGAATGCTGCTGAGGTTTTCAGACCAGTGGAGCCTTATTCCATGGGTGACAGAGTTAAACCCATAGCTTTGGCATATGCTGGTATTTCTGTGGTGCCTTTGTCACTTGTATACATGAGCTTACCAAGTCATGTGCAGCAGAATAAAAAAAATAGTAACTCCTAACAGGTAAGTACTGTAAAATCTTTAAATATGAAGGAAACTGCTGTTCATAAGAGCTAAGAAACAGGAATGAATGTAGACTCCTGTTTGTTGTGTGTGAAAAATTATGGAAGTCCCTATTCCCTTTCTGTCATGACTTAAATCACCATGTCTCTTCAGTATGAGGTGACTGCTGAGCCTCTGCAGGTGACAGAGTAGTGTGCTGAGTCCAGCCTTCTAAAAGCAGGCTTGCTGGGGGGATATTCTGAGGAGGGCATTTCAGAAAAGGAGCTGTTTCAGCCTTTGTTGGCACATCAGTTAGGCTGCAGCTAACCAGACCAGCACTTGTATGATCTTCTGTTGTCTTTGGGAGTATTGGTTTGCCGTAATTCTACAACAGTGAAATGTTTTGACAGCTGGTGGCTCATACTTGGAAGAGACAGTCAGCAAGATCTGAGTGCTCCAAGTTCCTTCGAATCTTCTTCATATGGCAGTAATTTTGGGAACTCGTTGACAGTGGGCTCTGAGAGGGTGGAGTAGGAAGGGGCACTGAGAGGGTTTGTGGCACGGGTGTTGTGCTGAGCAGGTTCTCACCTGCGAGTGGGGAGGAGGAGTTCAGGGTTTGGCCGTGTGGTGGCAGCAATGCCCGCATAAAACACGATCCAGCTGGAGAAAACCACTCTGCTTTTCAGTTTGCACCTCGGGAGTGCAGCAGTGATTTAGACATGTGCTGGTAGCGGCCAGGCTCCTGACAGAGCTTCCTGAGGTTTCGTCTGCCAGCTGTATCCTCTGGCCAGCTTTAGAGACTGCCTGTTAACTCATGCATGCACGCACATATGCTTGTTTCTTTAGATAACATAGCACTTGGAATTGCGAAGGGAATGCAGGATAGCCCCTTGTACACCACCAGAAATAATTTTCTGAATTACTTTTTTGACAGTTCTTTTTAATTTGAAAGAGGTGTGAATCTTAAGAAATCGAAGCTTTACAGTGGTGGAGACAAATTAATATGTCTTTAATTACATCATAAATGGAAAAAATATTTTGGTTTTCACTACTGAAAATGCTAAATTATTTATATTTTAGAAGGACACAATATTAAAATTCATTGGGGATTTAAAGTTTAATTCACTTGTTAGAACCTTTTATGTAGCTGCTGTTTTAAGACACCATAAAATATAAATGTACTTTAATAATAAAACTCTGGGGTTTTGTTTAAAAAGCTTGTGTAAGTTGAGTTTGGTTGCTTAAACTTTAACGTGTAAAATGTCTAAGAGGTTGCTCTTGGAAGAAGTAAACCCTGTAACTGAAAAACTGTCACTAGGGCAATAGATAGGAAGGAACTGGTGTCATCACTGCTTAAATTATCTTCCGTAGCACTTGGTGTAAAATGCCTATGACTAATGATGTGTAGCAGCACTGCTAGTACAGATGTCAGATCTGCCCTGCAGTAATCTAATTTTTCTTCCGTTTACCACATGTATAATTGCTTTGCCTTGTTACCCAGAACTCCAGCCTCAGCTTCGTTTTAACTTTAAATTCTTCTCTCTTGACATAGTGTTCCCGTGTTTTGCTTCTGCCTTTACAGCTTATACTTGGCAGCTGTTTTTTTCTAAATATGAATTTGGGTTTGTTTGTGAAATCCTGAAAGCGGGTACACAGGTCTTGTATGTGTGAAGAAAACATTTGGTGCTGTAAAGATGTGTCCTGCTTTAAACCCCGATTTGATAATTGAGCAACGTCTTCACTGTGTGTTTGAAATACTGTTTAATATTAGATATGTAAGCTATGTGTTTGTGCACGTCCCCCCTGTTCCATTGTTTCATTTGCTTTTAATTCTGCTGAATTTTGAGTGATGTCCTTCTTCCTTGCCCTAGCCTAGTAATTAAGAATAATGCTGAACCACTCACCCAGAAGGAGCATGTTCTGCCTCTTCCTGTGCAGGACCTGGTTACATATATATTGGCACTGACCCACAGGAATGAGTGTTACACCATGCAACTTCTTACTGGCAATTCTGGGTTTCAGTAACGGGACTGCTCACCTGAGGGAGCATTGCTGGTATCGAGAAGAGCTGGAGAAAAGGCTGTGATGAATGGTCCAAGCTCAGTGTGGTTTGGTAAGCAGGGACATGCTCTGAAGCCACGCTTTTGTCATGGATATAAATGTGGGAGCCCTGACACCCTGTGCCTCTGCCCGGTTAGATGGTGTGATGGCAGAGCAGCCTGCCCTGTCCTGCTTGCATGAGGGCTGTGTGCACTGCTGGCATAAAACAGCTCACCCAGAGTTTACATATACTATTTATTAACACATGCTGAAGTAGTTTTAATTTTGAACTGAACAGTAAGTTGTTTCATTTGCAGTTAGGATTGCTGTATTGAAATAGAGTAATTTGAAATTTGAAACAGCTTTTAGAGCTCCACAGTTTTCAAATCTTGTCACATTAAAAAATTAATTATAACTGTAAGTACTCTGTATGCCCAAAGGCCCTGGGTCAATTTTATGGTTTTATAATCCTATTTTTTAAATTTTTAAAATCTCCTGCATGACTGCAACTTCTACAAAGTGAACAGGGAAAAACATGTATCTGCATTTCATTTTATTGCTGTCTGAAGTGCTGCTAGTGAGAAAAAAAATCTGAGCAATAATTGGGCTTGAATTCTATTTTTGGAATGGTGGTAGTGCATTGTGCTCTTAATAGAAGCCTTTTTTAGAGCTGAGAGTTGTACATTAGTGGGAAAAACCTGTGACAGCATGAAGAGATGATTAGTGTGAGTGATACCAGTTTTTATTATACTTCACTAAAAATGCCCTTATGGATGGGTTGGAATTCTAGCTCCTCAGTACAGCTATTTTAAGGTAATGGTCATGTTTCATTATATAAGATATCATCAATCCTCTGCATTTAATGAGAAAAATATCATTATATCCCAGATTTCTTGGACAGCCATAACAGCATGATTGCACCTCAGCAAGACATACATGTGCAGCCCTTCCTTGCTTCAGTAATGGATTTAATCTGATAGATACATCTCACCAGCGATATATGTTAGTACAGCTGGACTCCAGCTGACTTGAAAAGCAGAGAGCAACATGAACTTGAGCTCAGATTGTTAATATAATTGTATATTAATTTTTCTTTACACTTTAAGAAAAGCTTATTTAAATAACGTTGACATATAAAGTGAAGGGACATGCTATAATGGAACACTTTTTCTGGAAAGCAGCAACTAAACTATAAATATGTGTTTGGCAAGGCTTTGTGTGAGGGAGGGCCCTCCATTGCAGAGCATTAATTGTTCAGTTTATCCATAACACCGCTACAAATTAAAAAAAATATATAGTGGAACTGTGTTTATATGGTTGAATATTACTAAAAAAAAAGGGAGAAATTGCCACTCACACCATGTCAGGTAATTTTATTTTCAAGAATTTGTTGGAAGGGAAATTTAATGAAAACACTTTTTCCAAAAATGTAAATTTGACAGAAATTTGCATAATCAGAAAGCAGTACCTGCGTTAGTGGGTAGTAGAATTGGAAAGTGTTTTAAGGGGCAGACACATGCAGTTGCACCAGCTTTGTTTTAACATTTCATATAAAGGAAGAGGATTGCTTAGTGTTTTTGCCAGCATGTAGTTGTGCCATTAGATGCAAGGAACTTCATGCAGTGTATGGATTTGTCCATCTTCTCTTTCATAGGGTGCTTTTATCTGTGTGGTACCATTGTTTGTGAGGTTGGATTTTGTGCCTCCTCGAATGGATCTAATTGTTACAGAATAGGTGAGCTTTGAAACAAACCATGGCTTAGTGGAGTGCCTTTGTACTTCAGATAGCCATATGCATATCTAAAATAACTTGGATTACTTGTTATGGCAGAGTTTAAAAGCTCATACATGATTGATCTTAGTAGTTAAAAAGTAGCCCTGTTCCCTACTGGAAGGTGTGTTCCAGTCCATGGGCCGTCGTGGTTCCACTTCAGAAATCATTTTTGCAGTGAGTCCCTGTCTCTTGTGTAACTGCATTGAACGGCTCCTTAGCTAATGTTGTGTTCATGACCTGTTGGCTTGTTCAAAAACTTCTTGAACGTGGACTGACATGGTGTTGGTATATAATGAGAACTTTTCTGATTAGACCAGTAGCTTTAAGTATTTGGCATTTATCAAAGCTGTTGAAACTTGCAGAACTGGAGGAGGATTTTCATTAAAGTGCTGTTGAAGGACTCAGGATTAAAGAATCAAGACAGGATAAAGGAAGTCCGGGTGTGTATGATGCTGGTGATAGTCTTTGATCAGGAAGTAAGCCTTGTAAATAAGCAGCATATAATCCGATTTTATTGTCCTGTTTTGTAAGGATTTGGTTTTCTGGCGCTGAATAGGTGCAGGAAGGTGCTGGTTTTACCTGTTTACCTTCTGAGAAATTAAACCTCAAATATTTCACTCGCATGACATCCAATACCAGACCGCTGCTCTTGGATTTGGAATGGCTCCCTAAGTGAAAGTGTCTCAATGGAATTAGTTGTTATTTAATAATTTTCCCAGTTTATAGGTCAAATCAATATTGTGTCAATGCAGGCAGCAACAGCTGGCTAGCTTGGGTCACCTTGGTGTCATGGGGTTTCCTTTCTGGAAAAGACAGCCTTTCTGCCTGTGATTGTTCATAACGGTAACAAGGAGTTTGGGGAGGATGTGGGAGTGTGTATTACTTATGACTTTGTGTAGTTTTGGGAAGTTTGTCAGGAAAGTCATGCAGGCAGATGAATTACAAAGAGGATTCTCTAAAAGCAAGGGGGCTCAGAAGCAGCATTCCCACCTGTTACTATTTGCTGAAAGACTGATGGAATAGGTAATTGTGAAGTTTTGCTTTTATATGGAGAAATTAAATATTTAGGCCTCACAGTTTAAAAAAAAAAAAAAAAAAAGGAAGGGGAAATTAAAACCAGAAAGAGCCCAGGCTCAAGAATCTGAAGAAAGTGTAAAGTAAATATGTTTTCCTGGTTAGACCTTGTAAAGCTTTTACAAGTACAGTACCAAAAAAAAATTGCATGTCATTTGTTTTGACACTCCTTTTCCCCCTGCACTTGTGCTTGATACTGGTGATATTCTTGGAAGTTCCTGGGGAGAGCTACAAGGGAAGTACAGGTGAAGCAGGACATCCTTGAGATGGTGTTACCCAGTGATATTATAGGGGACTTAATTTAGCTGAAAAGTGCTCTTGGCTCAAGGAGTTAAAATTATGGCTGGAGCTGAAAACTTCAAGGTTTTAAGCAGAACAAGTAGATTAAGGCCAGCAGAGCAGAAAGAAGGGCTGGAACAGTAATAGTTCGTTTCTGTTTCGCTCTGAAAAACAGCTCCACGAGAAGGTTATTCAAACAGTGCGTTTGCAGCTAAAGTCAGACAGTATGTGAAGAGAAAGGGAGTATCAGGGATGCACATCCCAGCAGGGCTGTGTGGGATTTACTGGCAGCAGAGGGCAGCCACATCCAGTGCTGTGCGGCCCGCGGGATCCGTCTGTCCTGAGCTGTGTCTGGAGTCACAGGCTGAGAGTCTCACTGCAGCTCTGGGATTTTAAATGCTGTAAGCTGGTTGAATGCATGCTGTTTCTTGATATCTGACTAAAATAGAAACACTGGGGTTTCAGAAAATTGGATTTTAGAAAAATTGCAGATCTCTGCCAGTTATTTTTGTGTTAATTTATAACTCTTTTTGGAGAACTACACTCGAGTTTTAATTTGATCACCTTAATATTTCTAAAAAATGTCTTGAATAAAGTCAGATCTCTTTAAAATCTGTGTGGAATGCAGAATGTGTATTAGAGTAATTTCTCTTGTGTACATAAGCAGTTGGAAACCTTGGAGAAAATAGAAGAAGGTAGAAATTAGAATTTCACCTTGAAAGGGTACTTTCAAGCCTCTGAGTTTGAAAGTAAGTGAAAGTCATAGTAATTTCTTCTTTGAATTCTACGGTAATAGATTTTTTTCCTAAATATTCTTTAATGTGTCTCTAATGCTGACAGTGAAACCCACCTTATAATGAGTTTTCTACTACTGAATAATGAAAGCTCTACATGAGGCTGTATTTGTCTCCTTTCTTTTCACCTCTGGTTATTTTAAGAAAGTAAACAGCTTGGATGATAGAAAAGCATGGCAGAATTGGAAAATGATGATCATCAAGGTGAATCTAGTGATCTCTCTTGTGGAATGTCTTCTAATAGTGATTCACCATCATGATGTGCATTCATCTGAGCAGCCAGGAAAGAAAGCTCTAAAGATCTGGATCTTTCTCTTGCTTCATCATCTTTCAGAGTACAAAGTTACTTCACCAGTTTGCTGTATATTTGATTTGCTTTCTTTGATTCTTGCCAGGTATCCTCTTGGCCTTGGCACCTTAATTTGATTGGAAGGGTGGAAGGAAGCAGGCAGAGAAAAGAAAGAGGACAGAAAAAAGCCTCGTTCTGCATGTGCCAATTAGCCATCAGGTCATGCCTGATAGCAATTTGGTATTCCTTGTGTTTGAGGTGAAGTGATACTTTTGTGGAGTAGTGTATCTCTTCTGCACAATTAATTGAAAACATCCTCCTCAGCGCAGGTACATGTTCATGCCTGAAAGGACTATTGTTAAAATGTGAATGAAAGAATTATTTGCAGCTAATAACATTCAGTAATGAAGTTTATGTAGTGGAACTAATAAATGGAGAAATAATGTCTGAAAATCAAAAATCATACTGAGTTACCAAATTTGCACATTTCAGATATGACTGGAATTTCAGCAAAACTGCAATTTCTCAAAGCAAAATCAGATTCAAATTTTGGACTCTGGGCTGAAAGCAGAGATAATAAGTATGTTGCGGTATTTAGGTAAAACCTCATGTTTAAGGAAAGCAGAATTAGGAGTTCAGGGAATACCTGCACTGGTAAACAAGATGTTTTGGTAAGAAAATAAAGTCTTACTTTGAGCCACTACATTTTGCTGTCTCTAAGCAGCATTATCCCAGCAGTAGAAGAATTGGTGAAGAGTGGAAAGGGGGAGGGCGTTGGACAAGGAATCCCCCAGAGTGGGTGAGGACTTGATACACCAATACATTCACTGGTACTTTTCTCCTCATTTCCTCCAGAGGTGCAGGAATGTGCTCCCTCATCCCCTCTCTCTTCAGCTAATAATGGCTTTGTTTTCCTCTCACTGATAACAGCACTGTATTCCATTTCTAAATTGGGAGCATAGGTAAGATTTCTTAGCATCTTCTCAATTGATGGCCATGCCCTTGGGTGTCACACTTGTCATCATGTAAGCATGATACTCTTTGGCTTAGAAAAACAAACCAGCACCATAAATATTTAAAGCAAATGGTCTTTTTTTTTTAAACAGAGATCTGTTTTTTGTTGACTTCTGCTGGGTTCCCCCTTAAAAAGGGTGCTCTTCCAGAACCAGTAGAAAGCTGAAGAAGTCCTGTTCAATGCAGAATTACCAGTCTCCTGTATTTGGTATTCTTTCATGAAAAAAGATATAATGCTCATACGTTTCTTGACTTTAAGCTGCCAGTGTAATTGATTCCTCTAGGGAGTATTCCAATAGTTTCTGTGTATGAGTATGAAACACTGCAAATTCTAACTGTTTTTCCAAGCAGGAGAAAAAAAAGAAAGACTAAGGTTTTTTTCCGTGATGATATTTGCCACATGCAGAATGGTTTAAGAGGAGGGGGCACTAACACCAAATTACTGTGATATCTTAACACCTTTAGAGTTCTACAAAGCAGAAATGCCAGTGTTTTTTTACAAAGGTGTGGTACATCCCATTAATAACAATAGCCTGCATAAATTGTGGTGAGAAAAAACAAGGGTTTGAATTGCATAAAACACATTCAGGTTTGCAGAAGTTTTGTGGCTTCCATCAGAATAAAAATAAGACTTCACAATACAATAAATTCAGAGGAGTTTAAGAATAGTCAGCAGTGAAGGGGTTAGGATGTTCATGTGACCTGTGAGACTGGGTTGGATGGGGACCAGCCTTCTCCTGAGGTAGTGCTTCAACTATTCAACAAAGGATGATGTGAACATGTGGGAATTTATGTGCTGTCTTGGACCTCAGGGTTTTTTTGGTTTGCTTTTTTTTTTGCAAAAATGTGGTTACAGTGTAGGTGTTCTTATGCAAAAAGAACAGTGTTCTTTTGCTTTAATATATATTGTAGGAAGTGACTTTATGCCTTTAACCTCAGGTGCTAAGCTGTGATTAAAGATGTAACTGTTTTAAGCAAAACGCTTGTGCCATGATTGGATACACAATGATAGGCTGATTTTCTTTGTTGCATTGGAATAAAAGTAAAGGCATAGAGGTGGAGATTGAAATTTGCTTTTTTGTCTTAGGAAGCATTTAGGAAAAGCTTGCAAGATGGCGAAAGGTAAAAATTATAAAATCTGTTGCTCAATAAGCTTGAGCTGTGTGTGGAAGGAACTGGTCTAGGGATTTTTTTGAGAGAAAAATACACAGAGCAAAGTGTGGTGCTAAAACCAAAACTATTCAGTCATGTCCATTCTTCATCATCGTTCTTTCCATAAAATAACTAGCGTGGAACTGGCATGGGAACTGGTTTTATAAATACTTCTCATAAAGTTGTATGAGAAGTGGAGGTCCTGAAACTTGTGATTAAAAAAAAAAAAGGAGGGGAGCACTGTCGTGCAAAAACCCTCTCCTTATCAATTGCCAAGTAAATTTTCATACTTTAAAGAGTATATTTTTTTCTATAAGATCTTCTGGGATCTGTGTAACAGTGGGAGTCCAGTCTCCTATAAGAACTAGTGTGAGGTGAAGGTATACAGCATCGGTTGACTGGTCTTTCTTTTTTTCTGCCTGAAAGTCAAATTTAGGCTTCTATGAGGACAGACTGCAGAAAATGAAAAAGGTGGGGTTTTTAAATAACTGCCTTGTCATTACTGCTCTCTGGGGCATGTGAGATTGGGTGTATCTTGACTACTGTGCTAGCATATGTAGCTGAAGGGCATCAGTGGTAAAATAAAAGACAATTTTATCTCCAGCTGCAGTATTTCTGGAAGGATATGTGTTTAAAAAATAAAAATAAAAAAGTACAGATTGCCCTCTGTAGAGATACGCAAATGCAAAAAACGGACAACAGCACTGATTATTCTCTAGTTAGAAATTAATAAGAAGCAGTGTCAGGGTTCCACAAAGACTTTTGCAGATGTGCTTTAAATGTGTGGAATCTAAACATTTGCTGCTCTTCAGGAATTCAGGAACAAATTAAATTTGGGCTCTCTGTTACCTGTATATGGAGGGTGGCAAGGCACCTTCCATGATACTCAATACTAGTGCTTATTAGTGCCATCAATTTTGCTTATGCAAATGCATTCTACTTCCCATGCTTTCAGGTCTCCATACTCTTTCTGTGGAACAAAGTTTAAAAATGATGGTTGAAATCTATCTAGGACTCCATCGCAAATATTCAGTTGCCAGAACTTCAATAGGAATACCTTAAATAATTCCTTAATACCTTAAGTAAAAAAGATAGTGGGAAAGTCAGTGTTACTAGTTCAGTCATTTTCCTGCAGAATGAGGAAAAATACAGTAGATGCATAATATTGCTCTTACTGACAGAATGGATTTGTAATGTGGTCTAAGATCATGTGCTGTACCATGTATGAAATGCAGTAATGCTTTATGTGTATGCGTTGGTATCCCACAATATATTTATTTGTTTATTCAATTTAGACACTGAAATAAAATAATAAATCTGTAAGTGGGCCCAGTTCTTTGCTGTGTTGAGCAGTTGTGAATAAGGAAGTAGAAAATTTTCAGTTTCAGAAAGCGTTCATTCCCTTCGCTGTCACTTTACAAAAATAAACTTGTAAAGAGATTGCAGCAGCTAAAGAATCAGTAATGAATTATAGATTCTTCTTTCCCCAGTCTCTAACATCTACACAGAGCAAGCACATCAGTGCCTAGAAGATAACAATTTATGTTTTGCTTCCCTATGTTGTAGCCTTCTTTTCATCAAGCCTTGGGAAATGTGGCAGCTTCTGCATTCTGCTGACGGAGTTCTCTCTCTGTCAGACTGATTAGGGCTGACCTTCTTTGGGTGGGATTTACAGTTGCCCTGTTCATCTGTAAACACATTCTCCTGCAGAGTTAGTGCATGGTGTTATCGGTAGGGAATGTTAAATTATCTGTATCCTACTTTAGAAGGGTGGGGACAAATAGTTCTGTCACCTGCTTAATTTATACTTAAATCTTTGTGACTGTATTGTATTCTGCAATAAACTTTAACCAGTAACAACATATACAACAACACTACTACTACTACTAAAATATTAGTAGAAATATTAATATTCTGTGGTGGTCATGTTTTTTTCACGCACTGATTTGTCCAAGCATTCTCTGTTTTAACTGATGTTCATAATGTCTTCCTTCCACAGGTGTGGTAATGTCGATAGTGGCTTATTAAGCTTTTCCTCCTAGAAACTGCTTTTGGTTGTACATTACAATGTTCTGAGCTGCTTTTGTGTTGGCTGTAGTTTAACTGCCTGTCATTCAAATTAATTTTTTATTCTCTGGTGTCTTCTGACTTATGTGGGATATATTTTCTAATATGTGTTAATTTGTCTTGCAAAACTGAACCTTCATTGTTTTCTTTATTAGCTAAAGTTATGATTCAGTTTAGTTTCTATTTTGGAAGGATCATTTAGATTTTTAATCAGTAAAATCCAAATTAGAATTGAGCATGTTTTCATTTGTTTTCCTTTCCCTCTGAAATACTTTCTGAGAGATATATACTTCTAGCATAAGGAATTATCAGTGTTGTGTATTTTGACTGAAGCTGATGGGGAAATTACATTTGTGTGGCTGCTGCATGCAATGTAAAATGTAAACCAACTTGCTTCTTATTTTTGTAGCTACACAAGAAGTTTGTTTTGGTTTCGTTCGCTGTTCTGGATTTGCTTTGTGCCCCTGTATAAATAGCTTCATTTCTTTGCTGCTTTATTTCTCTCTGTGAAATGGAAGACCTGTAGCAGGGTATCAGGAGAAATATATAGAATATTCTCAATTACCTTAATACTGTAATTATTGAAATGAATTGCAAGCATGCTGCCTGTGGTATCAGTCTGCTAGTAGTATCTCAAATGATAGCCAGAACAGAAATTTAATATGTTATATAAATTATATATATTTCGATTCAATATCTGATACTAGAGTTAGATGTTTACAATGAAGAAAGAGACAATTTATTTGCAGACATGATGTGCCACTCTTGCTCTTTCTTTCACCTAGGTAGGGTACATGCTCTCCATGTGTGACTGATTCTTTGTGGCTTTAACCAGAACTGAGTGAGCAAAGCCAGGCTTGTTAGTCAAAAAAATGCGCAAATTAGTTCACCAAGCATTGCAAGTGTTAAGCACACACACCAATTTAAAAAATGCTCTAGACAACAACTTTGCATTTTTGAAAGCTGAATAGGTTGGGTACTTTGCTCTAGCTGAAATTATAATTTCTTTCCTGTGAACATGTGTGCTGGCAGGAATCAGTCTGACTGAAACAGAGTACCAGTAAACTTGTTTTTCTGCTTTCAGAAACCTCTCAAGAAAATAATTTAATTTAACATGGTATTTTTGCTTTGTACTGAGTTTCTTTTCCATGAGCCATTTGTTTATTGTTTATTAAAAGGCAGTCTATTTAAAAACTTGAAATGTGCTCCTCTCTGCAAATGATGCAAGCATCATTAAGCCCCATTAAAATCATTCTGTTTAGAATAAGTCTTCAAAACAACTGAAAATGGAAGCAGAAGAGACATTGATTAGTGCTCGATGCAGTGTTTGAATGCGTCTGTAAATCAATATATCCTATTGTGCTGCAAAAGCATGGTTTTAGTTGTGGATGATGTGCTCTCCTAGGTTTGTGTAGAGCCATTTGGAAGATGCCTGTGCTGTTAAACAAAAGCCTACCTCAGTCTCCTTGAAGGATAATAAATTACATCCACAAGCAGCAGGCAAATTGCCTGCTAGATTACCTATTGTCTGTGCTGATCCCTGATGATGTAGACAGTAAGAGCCCTCTGATTGTGCCTGGGCTGATTGCAGCTGAGTAGGGATTGGTGTGCTACTGCTTGCTTTGATGTCTGCCTGGTCCTCTCTCCCAAACACACGCAAGCTGCTTCTATGGAGCACGGAGGCAGCTAGGCTAAAATTGGTGCAATAGGAGCTTGGTATGGGAAACAGGGAAAATAGTGCAGAATTTGTCCATCAAGAGATGGAGTAGGATATTCTCCCAGTGTCCTGTATAGGTTTCTCCTCTTCTCAGTTACAAATGAGAACAAAATGTGGAGAAACTGAGTAGGGCACTCTAATTCAGTTGTACAGGGAGGAAATGTAAGGGAGGAATATCATAAGGACTGAAGGAAATACAGAAGTGTGGTGAGGTTCTGAAAACTTCACCCTCTTCTCTGGTTTAGCTTTACATGTGCAAAAGGGAAGGGAGAGGAGCAGGTGGGTGTTTTGGAAGTGAAGGAAAGAAGAGTGGAAAAGAGTCCAGACAGAAATCAAGATACCTGTTTGTGTATGAACAATGTTTTGAAAGAAGGCTCCTATCACTCATGCTCTTGTGATGTCAGGCCAGCCAGCTCCAAATTGTGTTGGGTCCAAACCCAGTACAGAAATAGCATAAGTGCCCAGCTCTCTATGAAAATCTGCTTTGGAAAGATTGTATTAATGCCTGTATCACCGTTTCCTTGGAAGCTCATGGTCTCAGACTTGAAGTGTTCTGTACTATTTTCATGCCATGCATCTTGCTGATATGGTACCTGATGGGATTTAGAAGCAGCTGGAATTTGTCACATGCTGCATCTCTCTGCACATTATGGTTTGCAGCAAACCATAGGGCTTTAGAGCAGGGCTAATGCCAGTTTAGTCTTTCTTTTAAGTTTCATTATTTTGAAAAACACTGTAATTTTTCTAATAAGAAATTAGATTTTTACATTTAGTTTTTTCCCGTTTTGCGTTTTCCATCACTGCCACCAACCAACAGAATGTAGAACCAAGCTGATCAGTACTCATACAATGCAAGACATCAAAACACCACAGATGGGAATCTGCAAAACCAAAGTTGAACCAGGCAGTTGTATAATGCTGTGGATACTGGCAAACAGGATATGTAATTTTGAGCTAAGACCATTTATTTTTTAAAGTTATTTTTATTGACATCTTCTCTAGCAGTTGTTTTTGGCCTGAAACTGCTTTTCTGCCGAATTAGCTCTTTCTTTTTTGTGCTGTGAACACTTAATGTTTTGTGCCTTTTATTCTCTTACCAATGTACAGGCAGTTTTCTGAAACAACTTTTTTTCCTTTCTTATAATTGAAAAAGATATGCTTTAAGCTTTACGAATTTATAGCACTGTGGAGCTTACCTGTATGAGCATTTGAAGTTCTGCAGTGGGAACTGTGTGTTGGTTCAGTGATGTGAAATAATTAGAGAAATTGATTCTAATCTGAACACCTTCGGGGCTGCTGCTTATTGTGCTGTGCTTCCATCCGTCTCGTGAGTCTCAAAATGCATAGGTGTGGGAAGAATTGTTGGATGAATGGTTGTAGGCTAAACATGATCCGGGGAAAAACGAGCACATTGTCTGGCTCTGAAAAAGAGCAGTATGGCACCATAAGAGTATTTCATTTTCAGATTTAGCTGCAGGATACTCTTATTATGCCTCGTTTGTCTGTTTATCTCCAGGAGTTGGCCCAGCTATTCTGGTGTGATGCATGCTTGCTTAACTCCTCAGGCTGCATACAGCTGCTGCATTTTTTTTTTTTTTCATAAGGATAACTTTACTGTTAGAGTATTCTTAACACCTCTACACATTTTAAGGCTTTTTAACAGAGCAATCAAAGTTTTTGAGACTTGTGTCCCAAGAACAACCTTGTCTATGTAACTTCTGCTTCCTTGAATAGCTTCCTTTCCTTTCAAGCAGCAAGCAGTTGTCATCTGCTTGAGCTTGTTCCTAGGTGGTTGTAAAATACATCCAAGCCCTGTTGCCCTGTATGAATTTTGTATAGCTTAGCTATTTCCACTGGCTTAAGGAGGTCAGATATTATTAGAATGTGTTAGTGGCTCCTGCAGCAAATTAATGAGAGCACATAGAATAAAAATTGAAAATAATTGCTGATTAACCAGAACACCAATAAAGACTAAAGATGTCTTTGTAATGGTAAATAATATTTTGGTAGGTCAGACGAGTGCCAGGTTCCAGTGGTCACCTCCATAAAACAGAAGATGGGGACTGGGAATGGAGTGATGATGAAATGGATGAGAAGAGTGAGGAAGGCAAAGCTGCTATTTCTCAGGAAAAGGTACCTTCTGCTTGTGCCAAGACATTTATACTCTGCAAGATACTCTGTCTTTATGTTAATTGTTAGTATTTCTGGATTTTTGTTGCATAAAACTGCATAGCTCATAACTCACTATGTTTGTTTTCCAGTCACGAAGACTGAAAGAGGAGGAGAACACAGAGGTAAAAATGTCTTTATCAGTTTTTTTTTTCTTCCAAGCATTTGAGTGAAGGGATTTCTTTTTCATGTCTGCTGTTAAAAATGTGAATTGAGGTGGGAGTGTTGTTCTGCAGCCTTGTATGGCAAGTGCTTGTGAGGACAGAGCTGTATGCCATTGTGCCTGTAACAATGAACTTCAGCACGCAGTGGATAAGATGGATAGGAATTTAAGTGTCTTGTTATGTTTGTGCCCAGGAGAATTCATGAAGATAGGTAATTTGGCTGTTTTTAATGAATCTTTGTAACTGGATCACACTAATTGCTGTCTGTCAGGGTAATGAAGGCTGCGTTGGAGTAGCCAGAACATCTCCAAGTAATTTTTTCTTCTTAGGATCTATATCACAACATGTAGCTTAAAATTACAAGACTTCCTTCCATACACAGTAAAATAGTTCAGTACTGAAGCATATTGGATTAATTCAGAAGAATAAAATAACATATAGAATTTCATGGCCCTGTGTTAAGTGTGGGAAGCATCGCTGCTATAAATAATTGTTTAATAGGATTATGGCTTACAGACTAAATGGTCTTTAAAAATGTCTGTTCCTTGGGTGGGTGACCCTTGCCACTTCACCTGCGATTTTAGATTCTCTGATTTTCACTAGTGTCAGAGAAATCTAAAAGCCTAGCAGCTTCCTGCCAGATTTGGTCCTGTTGGCTCCTGTGAGGACCCCAGTCTTGCCATTGCAGACCTAATTTACACAGCTCTTCAGCATCTGAGATACCTTATGTCAGCTGGGTACAAAAAAAGGACTTCCACCACACAGTCTTTCTGTCTTAGATGTTGAGAGTTCTACTGCTTGTGACTCAGTTTATACAGGCAACTCATAATAAAAAAAGTTGCTTAGTTTATGAAGGAGAAAAAAGCCTCTGCTTGAAGTATTCTGTTAATTTTTGTTTCCTGAAGTTCTCTAGAGGATGACTTGGAACTAAGACTAGTGCATCTTGTCACTGTTGGTGTGTGCCTCTTGGGTCTTTGGGATGCACATTCCTATACATTGACATAACATGTCTGTTGAAGATGCAGAAATAATAGTGGTAGCTTATACAAATGGAAGGAATTGAAGCAGAAAAAACCCTGCTCTCATTTTAGTGATTGTGAAAAATAATTTTCCTAATATTCATTAATGTATGCTGCAAATACACAGATACTAAGATATGGATCTTGTGTAACTTTTTTTAAAGTAGCTTTGATACAGAAAACAGTTGAAAAAACTGTCAAATGAAAATTGTGATGTAAGTCTTTATTTTGGGAGGGCTTTCGAACCCTTTGTAACCTTTGAACAGGCTGTTCTGTGGCTGGTGACAATATGCCAAGTTGGGTATGAAATCATAGTAGGGTAGAGGAGCCTGGTGCATTCTGTATGTAGGATACACTTTTGCTTGAGACTTCATACAAATTTTAGTTGAGAGCTGGGGAGGATATCACAGTGTGAGGGAGAAGTGATAATGTGAAATATATCAGTGTTCCTGATTTTTCTCTGTGAGAGACATCCTCTGAGCTGTGATACCTGCTTTGATATGCTGCTAGTTCCTTGCATATGGGTAGATGTAAGACTTCCTTAACAACCAAAACCGTTACACAAAAATAATGTGAGTAGCAGTTGGGAGTTCTCATTGTGTGCATATTATTTAATAGGTAATTGTTGCTTTGATGCAAGGTGGATAATAATCTCCTGTACTCAGTGCTTTAATGCAGGCCTTATTTATTACCTGTTTCTCTGTGAGTGAAATACGACAGTTTTACTGGTATCAGCTATACTATAGACTGTGTACTAAAAGTGTTTAAAGAGTTTCTGAGAGTTAGAAAATGTGTTAAATATTCTGTGCTAACTTCAGACTGTTAGCATGGAAAGTTTTTTGTGATTTTTTTTTTCCTTTGGCATCCTGTACAAGACTTTTGCTTTTTTATCTAATAGTCTCAGCCTGCTGTTAGTGAGGAATACAGTGAAGTTCCATGTGCAGTGAATCTTGTCTTAAGATTAAGGTAAGAGATCCTTCTATTTATTTGGCTGTATTGTCTTGATCTTCCTCATTACTTTCATGATATTAACATAAAATCAGTGCTGAAGTGTTTAATCTCCCAGTTTGACCAGTATGAATAGTGTTTCTGTGACTAATTGCTGTCTTTTAATTGCTTACTGAAATAGCGTAAAATGAAAAGCAGAATATGAATGTCTTCAGGCTAAGTGTACCCTTCATTAAGTATTTTCTTTCTTTTTTTTTTTCCTTATAATGCAGAATCGCAGTGAGAAGTTTTTAATGAGTTTCTTTCACACTTCAGCAGTCAGCCTCTGACAGAAATAAACCATAGCTGTATTACAAGTTGCCTACTCGAAATGTTTTTCACTGGCAAGTTTGATCAGCCACTGTGGAGAAGTGATGGGTATTTTAGAAAATGGATACAAATATGTTGTCTGACTTAAATTTTTACTTAGTTGAAATGAGTCAGATTATCTTTAATTAAAATCAATTTATAAGTAAGATTTGAATTGCTTAATTATGCAGTCTAGTTCTTGGATAAAACTATCTTTTCATATGAAACTTTGATAGCTTTTTATGTGTACGATAGGTATTTTATGTTTTTTCTTTAAAAACTTACTACCACTCACTTTAAAACTTGCTTACATCCAGTTTGTGTTGACAGGATATCTATGAGAGTTTGTAAATTCCTAATTATTGCTATGGAGAAAAGTTAAATGTTAAAGTTTTTTATGCTAACAAAAAGATAAGAAGTCAGAAATAATTAGAAAATTACAACCAGTATGTTAGAAACAAATAGCAGATTTATGCATAACAAATAGCTTTCAAACAGTAACATCAAAAATTGTTAGTGTCCTGGTTTCAGCTGTTTGTAATCAGAAAAAACCAATTACACAGAATTGAGTGCCAACTTTCAAAATCGATTTTCTTCCCTTTTCTTTGACTAGTTTTCTAGTGACAGCCGCGAAAAAATTGCGTGTCTGCCAAAGGCTGTGTACAAAAGAGAGGATTAATGAATTTTATTGTGGGGATAGGAAAGACTTAGAGATTATTTGGAATCATTTTAGTTGTCCAATTTACATAACTGCCCAGTTATGCTATCAATATTCTTTTTCATCTCTCTGCTGGCAGGTAGATGAAAGCATTTACAAACAGACCAATTTGTACTGCTATGTGGCTGTACCAGTGAGGTGCTTTGGGTATTTATAAATTATCATGAAACCCAGAGAATGATTAGCTTCTACCCAGTTATTTGCAGTGTTGGCATATTCAGAGGGCAAAGATTTTAGACCTGCAAGTATAGTGAAACATCAGGGATTATGCTTTCAGTTTCCTGCAGCTTTTAAGCCAGAAGTGAAGGAAGACTGATCCTGGGAGACTTGAGTTTCCAAGCTCTTATTTGTACAATGAACAATTGTACAAATTGAACAATTTGTTCTTTTTAAGGATCCTCTTTAACTCATGGCTGCAAAACATTCCCTCGCCCTCCCTTCCCTAAAAGCAAGTCTTTAGTAACTAGGTTAATTTCTTCTATTTATGAACATTTAGGTGGTTGTTGGTAGAGAGAGAAGAAACAAGAATTTCAGTTTTAGGAATCAGAAAGTTTCCCTTAAACAGAAAAAAGATAGTCTTGAAAAGCAGATACGCTCTGGAGCCTGGGAACACTGTTGGCAGTGTCTTGAAAAAAACAAAAATCTGATGTGTAATTTTGCAGAGTTTTGTTAACTTAACTGTCCTGCTTTTGAGGGAAGAATGCTCTATGGTGCAAACCTCTGTCCCATATAAGCTCTGGCTGTGTCCTGTCTCAGTGGTAGGAGGTGGGCAGAGTTAGAAATCTTTGCACAGGCTTTGCTTCCAATGGAAGCCTGAGCATGTGAGTAGGGTCAGAGCTGGCACATGAGGTATATATGTGTGTGTGTGTGTTTGAGGGGAGTGTAGGGGTGTGGGCTGCACTAAGTAGCACACTTTTGGTTTGGTTTGCACTTTGTGAAGGGCTGATTTGACCATGAGGGCTACAAGCTCCCTATATCTCTGCCCAGCAGTGTAGATTCAGAGTCAGAATTTAGAATTTCTTTATATTTGCTAATTTAAAGGCAAGAGTTATTTTGCTTATAGAACATTCACCAAAGTTCAGTCAGCCACTGGCTGACTGTATACATTGTTTTTAGCAAGGTACCTTTGATAGCACTTTTGAGTTGTGCTTCGTCTTCACCATTGACCCTCTTCACTCTTGAGATGTTGTCATGGAAGTCGATGCAAGCATTTAGAGATTTTTGGGCAGAAACAACTTAATATGAGGCTCAGGAGTGGGGACCATAAGGTTTAAAGAGTAGTGCCTGGGGATTTGGGACAGGACAAAGGGTGGGGAGAAAGTGCTCCTCTGCCTTAGTCTTTTCTCCTCTTCTACAGCGAGGCTACACTATGACAAACCATCACAGTTTAGATGATAGTTTGCAATTTTTTTCCTAGCAGTATGTTCCAAAACAAGGTTAATAGTACCCATGAAAATTAAAAATTACTTTCATGAAGGAGGAATTCTGACAGAAGAATCAATGCATTTAAGTAATTCCTTACCTGAATGGTCAGGTTCTGTTAATTTTTCCCCAGTCAGAGCAGGGTTGGACTCATTCAGTAATTCAGTAGGGTGTGCTAAATTAACACCATCTTCTGTTTACTGAAAATGCCTTGTTTTGGATCAGAAGCACAACTCACAGGCTGAAATAATCTTTGAAGAATCCCATGGTACTCTTTATACAAATGGTGGTATTTAACTCCCTTATTCAAGTTGAAAACCATCCAGACTAACTGATTTATCTGTCCTTAACTTGTATTTAATACCTTTCTGTTTTCATAGTTTTCTCAGTGTGAACTAACTTGTCAAAAAATTCTCTACTGTCAGGGTTGCTTCATCGGCTGGAGACAGCAATTTCCAATTTATTTTCTATCTTTTGCACTATTGTGTCTTGGAGTACATTGCCCCAAAAGGAAAATAATCAGCAGTCTGTTTTAGGTAATTCCATGCAAAGCTCTTGAAAGGCTCTAGTATTAAATGCTTAATACGGGCCATTAGTGTTTTAAAGCTCAAGTGTAGTTAAGAGACTGTGCTTGAATTTTGCAGTGATCTGAAAGTACTGGTTCTCACTGGCTTGATCTGTTGCCACACTGTGTAACCCTGACCCAGCTTGAGCGATTGTTACATTGAAGAAATGCTGATGCTTCTGTATCCTCACCCTCAAGAGGAAGTGGTGTTTGAAAGTAGGGAGGGAATGAAATCTGTAATCCAAATTTTTCCCGGTAAGGCTGTGCACACCGCGTGTCTTGGCATCAGACCCTGCCAGGAACTCTGCAATGAGGGACCGAAGGCAATTGTTTGTGGTTTAGTCCTCCAACAGGACCATTCACAGCACCAGGGAAAGGAAGTGGGGAGGAATTACCGCCCTGGATTTGAGATTTCCAATCTAACCACCAAGCTGTTGCAGTTACAGATTTAGGAAGGTCACTGTTAGAGGGTTTGACTACTTGGATTAATAACAGAGATACTTCATGTTAAATTAGGAGACTTGTTAATGGTTAATAGTTAAGAATTGCAAATTATCTGAAGCAATCTAAGATGGTTAAATTAGCTCCTATGACAGGAAGATAATTTATTGACAGTAATTTGAAATGTCCCAGGACCTAATTTAATACAGATCCTGCACACTAGATGAATTAAGCCTCTGGAAGAATAAAAGGGGCAAATGGAAATGTTTTACTGGCAAATGGGATATTTCTGTTATTGCATATCTTTTTGTAAATCAAGTGTAGAGAAAATGCTAAGGCAGAATTGCGTGTAATGTCACTCTGTTATTTACATATAAATGTTTGTGTGTATATTTAATAGCAAAACATTTCTTCTGCTAATATAGCTGGAAACTGTGGCATTTGATGAATTCTGAGAAATATACCTTCTGGGGATCTGGACAGACACAAGTCCAAGGAGTAGCTGGTAGCAGGTGGTTGCCTGTTCGGCGCTGCAGCAGGAGAGTTGTTAGGACTTGAGTCAAATGTGATTTCCTGTGTGTACCAGAACACAGACGATGAGGTATCGTTCACTAGTCTGAGCACGAGCTCAAGTGCTGATCTTCCTGCTTTTATGTGGCCTGTTTTTTTGACCTCTTTCTTACAGAAGTAATTACACGTAAAGTCATAAGAAAAATGTACTTGGCTGGAGGTACCTAGTAGAGCTACTCCTGTGCTGGTTAACACTTAAGTTTGAAGCTTACATTTATAGGAATAAAACCCCAAAAACTATAAACAAGCAAAGCCCTAAATCTGTTCTGGCTGGGGGCAGGATGAGTTTGATAATTGGCTTAGTACCATAAGTCAAAGTTCTCGATTCTTATTCTGTTTAAAATATTTTCATTTTCTCTTTCTAGTTTTGGTTTGGTCTCTTAAGCAAAAACTTCCATCATTTCAATCTCTTTTGTAAGAAGTGGGGCTGGTGTGTATCTTTCACCAAGAATAGGAATTTCTCAACATTTTTGCTATTAGAGTGGCTTCTGTTATCAAGTGCATTTAGTGACAAAATCCATGAACACACTCCCAGCTGTGGAGTAGATTTACAGCTCTAAAGTAACAGAACTTCTCTGTGGTCTGGGAATTGATCCAGTCACAAACATCATAAACAAAACCATTCGTAGGATTCTTGAAATAAATGTACCTGTGATTACAGTATTGAACTTTATTTTGCCACCACCTCTAAGGGTTTGACCTGGGAATCAGGGAGATGTGGTTACTGAACTGAATTTTATTTTCACAGCATAGAGATTTCATTTAAATAGTCTGTATAACCATGATTAAATCATGATTGGAATCAGCAGGCAGGAACCCTTGATTAAACTATTGATTTTAATCCTGCTTTTTCTTTTTACATCTATTATTTCCTTCAAAGTTTGCTCTTTAAAAATGGTAAATTATGTATTTCTTATTCACTAATTAAGGATGTTTTTATGCCTTGCTGTATTTTTATTGAAAATAAATTAAAAATGGAAAAATTTGTTTTTATTATGACCTAGATAATCCCATATGCAATTGGTACAGCATCACTTATTTAATAGAGAAATGGTATATTTTTTTATCAAAACAATTCTTGTATGTAAAATTTATAATTATTGAGTCAAGGAATCAATATTTTTTTTTCTGCTTATTAAATTTAGGTTATCAAGAAGATTCGCATGTCTAAATATTTAGATGGAAAGGAATTAGGCTTTAACCTGCACAGCTGTGGTTGTAGATTATGCAGGCAATTGCATTTGGGGATGTTGCTGATACGGAAATTTTAAAATCACTAGAGCTTTTTTATTCCATTCTGGCATTTTATTGTACTATTTATAAAAGAAAAAAAAGAGGAGAAACAAAAAATAACAATGAAGCCTAAGTACCACCCCCAACCTTCTTTATGTTAAAGGAAACAAATTAAAGCTTGAATCGAGCTCAGTGTTAAAAGTAATTTTATTTGTATTATTAATGGCATGTACATTACTTGTCAACTGTAGTAGGGTTTGCATTTTGATAGTTCAAAATTCAATTCTAATTAGATATTTTTCTAATACTTTTTAAAACAATTCTTTTACCATGAGAGACCACACTCTTCCATCTTCGTCCATCTGCCCTAGAGATGCCTGTGAATGTGGTAATGTAGTACGTTGGGCAGGGCTGAAACCTTTTGAAATAATTTTGTCTGTTCCCACTTAGTGGTGTGGTTCTCCGCCTTTTGTACTGGTAGGGATGTTCTGGGACTGTATTGGGTCGCTGTAAAGCAGCCAGGTTTTGGTTGGTTGGTTTGTGACTTCTGATATTTTTAAGGGGAAGGCAAAATTTTAACTGAACTCTATTTATTTATTTTGTTTTGCCCCACATTTGTCATTGCTCCTCTAGTGGGGCCAATGAATGGCCACAAGTGGTGCACTGGGACACTGGTGTGACAAGAATTTAACATAGGAGCAGACTTTGCTGGTGAAGCTGATTTACTGTAAAGAGAAAGTTTGGCAGGATAAACAGATGAAACCTTTGAAGATTTTAAAACAAAGCTTAGACTTTTTTCCATGCTTCCCACTCTTTTTGATAAGCTAGTCAGGATCCATGACTTTTAGATGGATGATACACAGATTGTTGTAATTTTTATGGTGGCTCAGGTGTCTTTCTGGCTAACCTACAAGTCTCCTTTTGTTAGACAGTAATATACTGACAGGTCATCAGGACTGTAAAGCGGTGAGCCAGTGGCATTAAAAGGATGCACACTTCCAGGGAGTTTTTGATTCAACATGTTTAAAATTTTCTTTGATTTGGATAAAGTAAAAAGTTTCTCTGTGCCTTCCCCTCAAAGCCTGTTTTGTGCACTGGGGACTTACGAGGTTCTTTTAAAATCTCCATATACCTGTAGAAATTGTTATAAGTCTTTTGTCTTGATTTCATAAACAAAATCACTTTTCTAGAGCTCTATTCTGAAACATCCCCAGCCTCCTGGCAATGATTGGCCTTTCACGCTTTCTGATTTAAGGAACTGAAATTTTGCTTCAAGCATTGAGGCTATTTTTCAACTCTGTACTTGAAGAATTTGTCACTGGAATAATAGGTTCTAATCCCTCTTCTTGTGCACCAGGTATGCAGGAGCATACAAAGCAAGGCTTTGCATGCTTAATCTCTAAGTTGCTCTGGTATTTCTTATCAGTCAGGCAGATGGTGTATCACTTCAGTCAGGCAGCTAATACAGGTTTGACTTCCTTAAAGCATGCACTGATCAATAATATTTGGTATCAAGACATACAGAGATCTTTCAGAGATATACTCAGAGTGGATAAGTTGAATTATAGGCAAATCCAGAAAGGCAACTATAACCACAATGCGCTGTTTAACAAAGTGATCAAATTATGTGCGTTGTCCTCTCTGTTATTGAAATGCTCTCTCTGAATACTTCCAGGTGATTGTTTTTTAACATTGCTGATGTTATCTGTACTTAATTCCAGTTCTTTCTAGGAAAAAGTCTGTTTTAGATCACTTCTGGTTTCTACCAAGCATTCAGATTTTACCATATTAATAAATTCTGAGTATAACTGTGTATGCCCTTCCTTGTATTTAAAGTACTTGTTAAAAACCGATGCTTTTCAGAAGTTAAATCTTTACCACTGCTCTTAAAAAAACTTCTGTGCTACTTCAGAATAATTTCAGAGGAAAAATGTTACGATCAATATTGCCATCTATGGCACTATTGGCACAAAAAAACCTGATAGCTCTTTGCCAAAGTTATTCTCACCTGCTGATGTATGAGAGCAGGTAGGAAGTGTGAACTTCAAAAAAGATGATGCAAGTGAATACTGCTTTCCACTGCCTGTGCAGGGAATGAGTCACTGATAACTGAGGCAAAAAATATTGTTTCAGAATTTGCTGCTTGACTTAGCTGGAAATGAACATAGCAAGTCAAAAAACTGAAGGGCTTTTAATGTTCTTCTGATTTAGCTTCTGGCATCAGCAACTGCAGAAAAAGAGAAGCAGCATATTTGGATATAGATATATTTAAAATGTCTCTAGTTCTAACACTATTTTGTCATGATATGTAGACTTGAGGCTGTAAACCAGTGGATTGAGAGAAAGGACTTAATGTATATATGTCACTTCTAAAATGTTAAACATACTTTTGTAGACTTGTACATGTCAGTTTTCTCGTGTTTCTTCTGTCACACATTTTCTTAGTTTTACTATCATATCCCATCCATTTCTACTAGACTGAAAGCACTCTAGTTTCTTTCGAGTCTTAAGCAATTTGGACCTATCGGCTATGGATAGAAGTGTTGTAAAGACCTCTCCTGAGGGAGGAGCCGTCAGCTGCCCTGGAGCCTTGGACAGGGTTCCGAGCTGATCTGATTGTGACCATAACAATTCCCTTGGTGGCTGATTTTTAATGTGCACTTGCCTTTTCTGTATGGTAAATGGCATAGAGGCAGTAAATCTTTAGCAGGTAACTGCTGTCTCATTCCAACAGCTGAACAGCCAAATGACAGTGTTTCATTTTGGCATTGGCTGTTTTCTACTCTTGAAAGCATAATTCATTCTGCTTTGCTGTTAGTATTGCAGTTACCTCTTGATGTGTACTGATTAACAAGTGTTTGCATCATTTGAGAGATCTGCTCTTTACCTGAGATCATGTGATGATTAAATAGTAGTGGCATTTTTTGTGTATTTAACTGTTGAGTCCTATAACTTGATTGTGAAACATCATATACTAAACGTATTTCCTACTTCCAGTAATATATATAGAGAGAGCTAAGTTGTAAACTCATGGAGTTTTTCCAGAACCACTGAAGTAAATGGTAAGGTTTTAATGGACTTCAAATAACTGTTTATTTTAGGACCACATTTTATTAATACCGAGAGATTTTAGTCCTATTCTTCTTGGTGGCAATCTGGAAGCAGAAGATAATTCAAACATCTCTTTTGCTCTTACCAAAGTTAGCAGCAATGCCTTTTCATTTAATTTAGAATTGACCTGAAGTAATTAAAAGTAAGTTGACAAGAACCATCTCCACAGTGCTGAACAGGCATGATCTGCTCTTGATAGTATGGTAATTTGTAATGGAGGAGCCTGGATATTGATTAGTAAATGACAACTGAGCATGAAAGTGTTAGAAAGAAAGGGGTTTACATAAGCATGTGGCGAATCCTCAGGAGGCTAATGCTTCTTTACAAATGCTCTGTTCTGTTGTGTTTATATGATCCCACAGGAGCCTTCGAGTTCTGATTCACAAAATTACATTAACAAACAGACTTCCTCTTATTCCTGCATTGGTTCTTCTGTGTGCGTAGTACCATGACTTCAGAAATCAAGAAAAAAAAAGGGGGGCAGGAGCAGGAAAGAAGTGAACTGTGATTTCTGTTGAAGTAGGAGAGGATTCTCATTTGCTCTGCCCTAGATTAATGGTTAAATTCCCACAGCGGAAGCATAAGAAAATTTTAAGGCAGGGAAGATAAATGTATAGAAGATTGAGATCTGGCTAAACCTTGAATATGGGATGAATGGATGTGTTTACTTTCCAAGATTTTATTCCCTCATCCTCTTTATAGTATTGAAAGTAAAGTGCCAGTTTGTACTTCCCTGTTGTGTGTATATTAACTATGTTCTGTAAATAAAGTTGAAATAAAGTTTTAATTAGTCAAAACTGAGATAAGAAACAGATACTACAGATCATCAGTACAGGTATTTAATACTTAAAATTCTGCTGTTAATAAAAAATACAGCACCTGCGAAATAAGCTAACACTATGAAAACAAGGCTACATAGGCTACATGGGAAACTGTGTTTATCTTGGGATTTCTGCCTTTAGCACGTGAAAGGCAAAAATGGGTGACACGTTACTGAGAGAAGGCAGATGACCTTTTGAATTTGAGTGACATTTGGTGAGGCCAAATAACATTCGTGTCTCCAGCATTTTTTCCAGCAAGAAAAAAAGTGTAAGTAAAATTTCTTTTAAACAAACCTGCAAACCCCACTCTTCCGTGCTTTTTTCCCCCCAGTTGTATTTCTTGCATTGTATGCACTAAGATCTTGCCCCAGAGTTGTAGAATGAAAATTGGATGAGTACAGCTCTAGCATGTACAACTCACCTATCACTCTGATTAGTCCACTTCATTTTGATGTGAACTTCTGCTTTCTCTGCAGTCTAAATGAGCAAGTAATTTGAATTCTTCTGTGGTTTTAATAACACCAACTGCAGTGAGGTAGTGCAAATGCCAGACAGCTTGCCCTTGCTTCTTAAGCTATGCTGTCTTGTTTTTTCCATTCTATATTAGTTTGCTTCCATGGTAGTTTCAATGCAGTTCAAATTTTAGATGGTAGGAACATCTATGGGGCTGAAATTTTGTAAAAGTGAGATAATTGTGGTTTTTTAATTGTAATTTTATGTGAGTGTGTGTGTGTATGTGTGTGTGTGTGGTTTTTTTTGTTAAAGCACACTGACGTAGACTTGGCCAGTGTCATTAGTCTCTGATGGTGGGGGAAGTTCTGCCCTGGTGGGAATAGGGCTTATTAGGAGTACGAGGAGGGGAAAAGCTGACTGGTGAAGGGTGCCATGTGGCACCATTGTTATGGTGCTTTCCATAATAAAGTTTCTATGGTTTGGGTTAAAGATGATCTTATTTCTGGTTCTGGAAAAGAATACATATTCTGCATTCTGCTGGTGTCTCTTCCACCCATGAGTCAGCTGTGGCAGTTACCATTCTGTCAGTACTTGCATTCTTGGACACTTAGCTCTGTACATCAGTCTTTGGAAACCACATGTGATGATTGAGTAGCTGAAGTCTGAAAATTAGGCAAGCAATGCAGAGACAAAAAGTGGATATTCTTACACACGTGCACACACACTTCTTTTGGCTTACCTTGTCTGAGAATTTTTTTCTGACATTGGGAAGGAATAGTATACAGTTACTTAGCTATGGTAGGATGCATCTCATCGAGGAATACAGACTCTCCCTGAGGGCTGTATGGAAAGTGCTGAAGCTTGTGTGAAATAGAAGCTGATGTTTTAGATAACTGTGCATAAGAAATGATGGATAAATTTGTGAGGGTAAAAAAGGTAGTAAAAAAGAATGAAAATCTACTGCCTGCTACATAATCAAAGTATGCCAGCATGACGAAGTCTTGAAGTTTAATTCCGAGGCATCTCATTTTCTTGAATTGCATTTCCATGATAGACATTCTGCTTCTAAGGACAAAAGAAATAATGGTATTAAATATCTCTAATTTACAGTTGTATCATTACACAAACAATTTCCTATTTTAATTCAACAATGAACATCTTTTGTCAATCATGTGGAACATAGATAATTGACTGCAGCAGGAATTATGCTATCATTAGGTAATTATTTGAAGGCTTTGTCTTTAAGTGTGGATGCCTGAAATCTCTCTCATGTCTTATGATTTCGTCAGTAGAACCATGTCAATCTGAACAGCTGCATAATTTGTTTATTCTGTAATCCTGATTTTGGTAAATATTAGCATTGTTTTGCAAATAATTTCCTTCAAAACAGAATATCTTCCTTTTATATCCTAATGGCAGGGTTGCCAAAGTTTGTAGGTGAGGGGCTAAGTGGGTGGCCCTTGTGCTTCTTCTACTTCCTTGAAGAAGCATTATTCCCTTGAAAATCAGATCGAGCAATCTTGGTGTGCACATCAAGTGGTTCTGATGAAAACAAAATAATAATGAAGAGCTGCAGAACATGCTTTCACAAAGTGGGAAGTTTTAGATTCTGAAATTACTTTGCCAGAAAGATGGCTGCCAAAATGTCTTAGCATGGTGTGCTTCGGTGTCAACCCTTATTCAAAACATTTGGAATTCTTCTCGTTGGAGGTGAGTGCATAATGAAAATCAACTCGCAATGTAATAAAATGCACAAAAGTACTTAAAATTTACTACTTTTAAAAGGAGATGAGGAATGGCTAGTTTTATCCATGATAATCAAGGTATATTAGTCTGTAATGGCACAGAGCTAGAAGCACATAAGAGTATTATAAGAGATGGTGAAAAGGTCTGAGTTGGCATTTTAAAATAGAAATAACTTTTTCACAAATGCATTTGAGAAAATAGGAGCCATTAAGAAATGATGAAGAAGATAAAATTATTAATCACAAAGATACTAAGTGCCTTTCTTCCAATCCTATTTCTATATAGCAGAAATAAAGACTGTGTGCTGCTGCATGATAAGAGTGTAATGGATGTAAGTAAAAAAAAAGGAACAAATGAAACGCTGCTCGAAAACTCTGCCTACAAATAAATCAACAAATCCAAACAGTTGTCACCAAGGGAACTAGCAAACTAATTTGCAGTTACAGTGACATTAACTGGAACCAGAGAAGTGTTTAAAGGCTGGAAAAGAGCATGAGGAGCTTTTAGGGGAGAACTCAAGTGCATCTTCTATTTGGTGGATTATGTAATGGAATACATAATTTATGGAAATCAATAAATGTCTGGAAGGTAATGGAACAATAAGCAAAAGCACTTACAGGCTTCTAGCAAATTAATCTTGCCAAACTTCCAATGTTTTGCTTTCTTGAATAGTTGTATACCATTATAGAGAAAGCAGCAGTGTCCTAAGTTCAAAATAGTTCAGAGTGTAACAATTCTCAATAGAAAAGTTGGATTGCTGAATACATATCAACCCTCACTGAATTTCACCTTGACTAAAATAAACTAATTTGACTTCTTAACTTTTTATTTGGGATATTTTGGAATTTGGAGACAAAGTAACATGCACCCCATGTGCATCCTGCTGGAGGAAAGAGTCCTTAGCAGGAGCAGCTCATCTTTCACATAGCTGTCAAAAGCTGGTAATTTTTATAAGAGTTCATAATTACTTAGTGCCTTTTTATATGGTAGCTGTTCTGCTTATAGGAGGTCTGTGGAAAGATATAACTGGAGAACCTAATGTATTAGGTTTCTTGGTCATAGAATCAGAATGGTGTGGGTTTGAAGGGACCTTAAAGATCATCTAGTTCTTAGCTCCTGGTTTACCTCTGCAAAGGTGTGAAAGTTTTTATTGGCTTTATTTGTTTCTTCCAAAGTGTGGGCAGGAAATGAGTATTTGAGTTACATCACACATTCAGTCAGAACATTTCCTATTTAAGAATAATGCTAAATTTCTGTGCATTTTCCTTTTTTTTTTTGGAAAGCAGTTTTTGTCAAAAGGGAACTTGGAGATGGGTCCTAAGTTGATGGTTTTTTAATATTATTTTTTGTTGTTGTTGTTTGTTTTAACAGAAAGCCGTCCACGTTTTTCTAGGAGAGAGAGAAAGGGGGAAAAACTGAGGTTCCTACTAATTATCTGTTGAATAAAAATAGATAATGCAATATTCCATATAATGGCAGCACACTTCTACAGCAGAAGTAAATGAGCCTTGTAAATCTGTACCTGGCTAGCTTCATTATCTGCAGCTTTGTGTTAGTGATCTTAAACTCCTATAGTTCTTTATTTAGAGTAGAATTTTGGGAGCCTAAGACTTCTTCAGCTTTGAAGCATTTATTAGATTCAGTAAATGAGTACTTTTCATTTTAAGCACTGCATGTGGCATACTCATTTTTCAGGGTTTGCTCTCTTGCTGTTGTGTGTGTTGCCAGTCATTCTGGGTTTTGTGTTCCTGCATGTTGCAGGTTTTGGCTCTGTAATATTCTTAGAAGTATTTAGCAAGCAATAATAGCTGTAAGTCACAGCTCAATATGCCTGCCTATTGGATTTAGTTTTCCCACAGCAAGACTTCATGGCCTGGTATGCTGAAATATGAGCTTGCATACAGTTTCCTTGCTGAGGAGAAGAATAATGAACTGCAAAACACATTCTGTTGCTATTAGCATTTCAAGTGGATTGAGCTATTCGTTAGAAAAAGAGCGGGCTACAGCAATTAGCTTCCTCCCTGTGCTCAGTTGACTTGCCATTTCCAAAAATGAGATGGACATCTGTTTTGCAGAGGCTAATGTTTTGTTGATGGTAGAAATTATTAACTAAACCTGAAGCTGTAAACATGCAAGGAATGGAGGTTTGGGGCACAGCATGAGACTGTAAAGGAATTCTTTTACATTGGTATTAACTCCGTTATGACTCTGTCACACACTGAACTGGTTAAAACACTCTTTGTGGCAAGCAAGAAGACAGGGAACCTTGGGATTTAACATTTTACTGCTCATTTTATGTGTAGGTAGAACCTCACTACTGAGACAAGGGTGGTCAGTGAAAGAAGTCACTCATTTTGAAACCGTTTTACAAACACTGTGCATCACTACTACTTTTCAGCATGTAACATTTGCTGGATTCTTTGTCTCTTAAACACCTTTGTATAAATGTGACCTCAGATGGGGAGCTTTAAGTACAAGTGAATCTTCTGTCGCCCATGGAGGAAAAGGTGTACGACTCAAACTGTGTTGAACTATTAGAGTCAATATGGCAGAGTGTCTTTTGAAGATGGAAAGGAAAATATTTATCAGAGGACTTTATTTTATCATATAAACTGAATACTGAACGCATTGTCAATTTAAGCATATTTTTCTTCTAGTTTTCCCAAAATGCTGCCATGAAAATGCAATGGAGTCTTTCCAGTCTGGGTGCTTTGGGAGACCACTATTTTCAGGGAAATACATGCTACAAAACTGTGATTGTCAATGCCAGAGGTATTCTTTGGGTGTAGGAACTGAATAGTTGTTCTGTTCTTCATCTCATACTTTAATGTATGCACTGACTGTTTTTCAGGAACTCCAGGAAAGAACTTAACGACATACGGTTTGAGTTTACTCCAGGCAGAGGTAAGGCTCCTGCGACTGAATTATTCACTTACTGCCTAAAAAGGTATTTCAGAAATGGATTACTGCTTATGGTTAATGCAGACTGCCTCTCTGGAAGGTTTCCTACTGTGCAGAGCTTTATATTGAACCTCAGTGGAGTAAGAATTGCAAATGCATGTAAATTGTAGCAGCAAGGTTGCATAATATATATATTAGAAGACTTTATTCACAGTATACTTTTATCAATTTCATGTCTCATTGAAATGATCTATGTGGTACATAAGATCTTGCCTAGCAATATTTCCATTTTCACATTTGGAAAACATTGTAGGAAGTAGAATATAGTGGCCATAAAAGTGTATCTGGTGATAGTGGAAATATTTAAGTTTCTTTCCCTTTTATAATAAAAGAAGGTCTATTAACAACTATAAAGTGCACACCATTTTTCAAATGCTGTCTTCAGCTGAAAGTTGAGCTGCATCTTTAGCTTTGGTATTATCACCAGAAAGCAACTCTAGTATTGAAACATTAAACTTTACTGCACACGTGTAGAACTGTAGGCTTTCCAGTGCTAGGAGCTGTAAAAACTTGTACAGTTGCCTTTGTTTGATGAAAACCAAGTATTACTGGGATAAAATGCACAGAAGGCTAATAATTTGAATAAGAAGGTATCATCCTTGTTAAATTGCAACCCTTTGAACTATGAACTTATTTCATATTCCTTAGAAGTCAGTATTCACTTTATTTAGAATAGCCTTCAAAGACCTTTCACCTAAAAATAAATCCACATTGGAAGAGGTGTCTCTTTTGCAGTAAATCAGAGTACCTTTCATGTGCAGTGTTCTGTGCATGGATTATGTTGTCTACCTGCCTTTCTTGTTGATTTTAGCAATGAGTAATAACAAAAGAGGCCTGTTACTTAATTGGGCACAGAACATCTCGGTTTGCCAAAAGAATTACTTAGGAAGCAGTTACATAAGCCATTTGAGAATTCTTCCTTGGTCAAAAATAAGAGGATATACCACGACTGTTCCTCTAGTCAGTCCTGGAGGCAGCCAGAAGGCAGCTGAGCTTCTCATCTCCAGAAACTGCAGCTGGCTCAGGTACCTTGCTTTTCACCTGTGTGTGTTTCTTGAGGAAATGATAAAACTTCGTGTAACTGCCTCAAAGCAGGAGCTCCATTAGGGTGTTTGGTGTTCGGGCTGCATTACAGTTGAGACTTAGCTGGAATTTAGGCTTGTTCCTGCTGTTCCTGCCTACTTACATCTAAACCTTCTAAGGTCTTTATCCAGGGCAAGTACTAGTCACAGGGACTTAAGAATTAACCCACTCAGGTACAGCAGTTAATAGAAAATCAATCCAAAGCTTTGAATTTCCTGAGTCATAATACTTAAAAGCTATTTAAAACCTAGATTTCAAAATAATGACTGTTCATGTAACTCCTTTACCACACTTGTAACAAACAAGAAAGCCTATTCACCATGTCTCTGTCTAGATATGCAGAACAATGGAGGGCATAAAGAAAACAGTGAAAACCACACTAAAGCATTGTTTATTTTCTTGGTTGTGAAGATACTGAACTTGTAAAACGTGTGGAGGATGTAGTTAGATAACAGAGGAGGAATGCTGGTGGCCAGGAGAAGTCTGTAGGGGGTTTGCAATGAATCAAGTCATTACCTTCTGCGATTTGCTGTGCAGAGGCTGATAAAATAATTATCTTTTTTCCTCCTAATTAAAGATAATTTTGAATTCAATCCTGCCTCCATGGGTGTTTTGGAACTAAAATATATTTTTTGTTAAATTGCATTGGATGTCTGATACTTTTTGTTGTTTTCATGGGTTCTTACACTTATTCCTTTCACCTTTTGGACAGACACAGCAGATGGTGTTTCTCAGGAGCTGTTCTCTGCAGGCCTGGTTGATGGCCATGATGTAGTTATAGGTAAATTACATTTTTGTTTGCAATTATGCTCTGGTGACAAGTTTGTGTTAAATGGATGTGAAAAAATGTTTTCTCTGATGCTGGTTTTCAGAAAACCTTTTTTGTCCTAGTTTTGCTTTCATGTATGCATAGTTCAAGCAACAAGGCAATTTTGATACCAGTCCAAGGATTGCTTTTGGAAGTCGGATCTCTTCAGTGGTTTGGGAGGGACGATATAATATAGTTCTCCTGAAGGATTATTGACAATTCTATGATTGATCATTTTTGTAATAACTTCATTTTTTTGTCTAACAATAAAATGATTTGTCAGCAGGATTTTGCAAAGTGTGCTTTGGCAGCTCTGAAGTTAGTAAGTCTTCTGTTTGGGTTCATAGAAGGAGGAGCAAGACAGTGTTCAGGACCTGTGGAAATTGCACCTAGTGGTGTTATTTCTGTGGAAAAAAAAAAGGATATTCAGAAATGTTTTCTGGTGGCTGAAAGATACTTCTTTATTTTTCTATTCCATGCTTAGTAATGTTTTAGGTTTTTTTTTTTTCTTTTATTTGAAATTCAGTGCCACATAAAGATGATTAATTCGAAAATGCTTATTTCTCTACATCTTCTTCCTTTCTTCTGGATGCTCAAGACCAGTAGATGTATAGTCACCAAAATCAAAGGGGAATAGTATATGCTAGATGAGGGAGAACTGAATTGAGGATTACAAGTAAGTCAGTTTTAGTGTTGTGGTCAAATAAATTCTTACGAGTAGGTTAAAATTTCCTTACCAAACTCCTCAGTGGTATCAAGAGTGTTTTACAAGTCCAGAAGTTCATGACTTGCCTGGAAGATTATCTAAAATACACTCTCACTGCATTTGTAGTTAAACTCCTGAAAGAAGCCAGTACTTTTTGGTTTTGGATGATCAGAATACAGATTGATTCTAGCTGATCTAAGAACTAAAATTCCTATCTGATCTTTTACCTTTATTTCTAAAGAAAAAGTATTTTAGGAAGGCTTGCACATGGTACAGGCTGTAGGCACTCTTAAAGTCACTTCTATTGCATGGTTATTTTAAGGGTTCAGGAAGAGGAGTTGCTTGGCCTTAGTTTGTTGTCCTTTAAACATCCAGTATGAAAAATGTCGTTACCACACTGTTGATAATATTTTTGGTAGAATTTTCATTTAGGAAAAAGAAAAAGAATTTTATTTTCCTGGCTAACAAAAGAACTGTTATTTGTTGGCTCAGGTGGCACTCTATGTCACAGCTGGTGATGCTGCACTGCAAGTCCTGCTGGGACTCAGTGAGAAATCTTCTCCCTTCTTCATTTTCCTTTTGCTGCAAAGCTCTCTTTCAATGCAAAGTGCCAGTACTTCTGTGGAAATGGCAGCATGAATGGGATTTGTTATCATCTTGCAAGGGGCATGATGGGGGAAAGGCAAATGAAAGTAGACGTCCCTCATGTGACTATTTCCCATCCCATAGTGATAGGACTTTGGTACTTGAAGAAGCACAAATATTTAAACAAGATTTTCCGTAGCAGGCTTGGTTAGAGACACTGTCTAGTTAGTGATAAAGGTTTACTTCCTTGCTTAGTCCCTGTTTTGAATTGCATCAGACTTTGATTTTTAGGATTATGATGGTTCCTTCTGTACTTACATGTTTTATCTTTTTACTGTGCTACTGAAAAAATGTAAGGAAATAAGATTTCTTCTATATAATGAAACGAATCAACTTATATTTAATTTTACTAATTTATATTTAGTTTATATTAATCTTTATTTAGTTTATATGGTGGGTTTTTTATGATGTAACTTACCTCAAGCTCCACAGGCACAAATTCTTGAATGAATTTGTGTTATAATCTTGTGTCTCCTTCACCTGTGAAGTTTTCAAATATGTTTGGACATTGTTACCTTCCTAGAAAGTTACTTAAGATTTCATATTTTACTCAAAGAAGAGTTCTTCAAAATGCAATTTTGCTTTTAATTAAGTAAAAGAATTGAAGTTGCACTTTGTTAGAATATTTCACTGTAATAGTGCAGTCTTAAGAAGTGTTTCAGTTTAAAGCCAGAGGTCATATAAGTGAGCAGATGGTGCTTAAAATGTAAATCTGCTTACAAAACTAATTTTCTGTGTAAAATTATGTTAGCACCTTGTTCACTCAAAATTAAAAGGTTTAAAATCTTGCCTACATAGGAAGAAGGGAATAATGTAGAAGAGCTTGGTTAACCTTCTTCACCAGAAGAACTGATTCTATTAGTTTCCAGATTGAAAGCAGATGATAAATTACCTTTCATTTTTTGGCTGAAGCAGGCAGAAATTCAGCCCCTGTAACCTGAATGAAAACAAAGTTCTGAGATAGTCTCATAAAAGTTGTTCCTGTAGATTCTTTTCATGGATATTGAAACACGTAGAGACTCGGGCAAAAGAAGAAGGTGAAAATACCTGTTTTGATGTTGAACTCAACAATTTGTTGGCATAATAGCTGATCTTCTGAAAGGGTACTTAAATAGAGTCAACAAAAGCTGTTGTGGAAAGCATGGCCATGGCATATGTGAGCCAAAGTTGTTAGTGTATAGAATTTAACAGCTGACATGTTAAGTTCTATAGAATTTGCTGCTAAGCATCAACACAACTTCACCTTTTGAGACTTGCTGGATTTGCTTCACTTAACACAGGCTTCCCAGGAAAATTTCCTTTCTGATGTACGTGAAATTCAGCTACCTGTTCTGCAGAGAAGCAAAAATCCCGGCTTGTGTGTTCAGTTTTGGCTCTGATTGGTTGGTTTCTTTTCCTTTAGCATTGTTTCACAGAAGGTCCCTAGATCAAGGGAATCAGCACAGAGAATTTGTTTAAAAAGCAGACTAGAGTTCGTGTTTGCAGAGGGGAGTGAGTCTTGGAGCCAGTAGTATCTTGCTGATGTTTATGCAGTACTGAAATATCTATGTTAAATCAGATCTGGAATATTTTCAAAATTCATTTTGAGATAATGTGTCTCTGTGTATATGCAATATGTATATATTAGCTGGTAAACATTCATCAGGTAATGCTTCATTATATTTTTGATACCATAAGGAAAACTCAAATCATATCAACAGTCAGTTCTATTGAAAATCACGTAGTTGCAGTCCTACTCCAGTGGTACATACAATATGCATATAATTACAATGAAGCCTTAGACTACAGTTAATTTTCTGGAGTCCTTGCTTAAATTTCAGAACCTGAAGGTATATTTACAATTATTAAATTCCAGTATATTCATAACCACCACTCCCTTCCCTTCCTGAATACTGCTTAAATAAAAGCCTTGATGTCCATGCCATCAAGAAATGTGCAGTTGTCCTCTACTATATTAATTTACCTTTTTAAAGATGTTTTTTGTCAAAAAAAGTATCTCTGAATACGTTGAGCATCATAGAAGATACACTTTCACTTTTAAATGCACGTGACCTTAACTACTGCAGAAAGTCTTGATGTTGGAGGTCTCCACTCAGTAACCAGAGGAATAGCTTTTAGTCAGTAAAAAAAAAAGCTTCCTGCTGAAAGGCCTAATGTGTTTAGATGAACCAGCTGAAAACCCAACAGATTGTATTTCATAATTAGGTCATATTTTGAAAGTAGCAAGCTTTTTCATCAACATCTTGAATATTTTCTTAGAAGTGTGAATACAATAGATGCCATAATAGTTTCTTACAATTACTTTGGTAAGTAAACAGAACTTAAATTGGTATCTAGAATTACAAAGATAGCCCAGCATGGCTGTGGATGGGTTATTGGCCATGAGTTCAGAGAACATGTATCTGATCAAATCCAGAATAAAATTCTTCAAAGGACTGTTAAACAGTAAGTAATATATATAACATAATATAGCAGTAGTATATAGTTACCAGTTAATCACAGTAGTAAAGCATTTGAAATTGAAACAGCTGACTGTCTTACAGTATGATGTCTGCTGATGCCGAAGGTACTTTCATACTAAAATGGAACGAGGAAAAAGCACCAGCCCAGTTTGTTAGTACACTCTAGCTTATGGTGGCACTGATAGTCCACATTCCTAGAAAAGCCACGTACTTATGTGGTAAATATCTTTTTGCTTTCCTAGGTTTTGCTCTGCATTTGCTCATACCTAGTTTTACTTTGTCTTGTTAGATTAGTCATCTTTGAAACAGAATGAAGTGATGGCTTTTGTTCAGCTAATTCCAACTCATCTTACTGTAATTAGAAAATGGGATAGAGCTGCACGAGTGGAAAACACTGCATATATTTATGTGCTCAAAGAGCAGCACGGGTGGGTAACTGGAATAGCACTACCATTTGAAGGCACCTTATGTTTGTCATTTAATGTCAGTAATGTTTTGAGGTGCTGTGATTTTTGTAACATTTAGGAAATTTTTTAGAAGTTTTGTTTTTCTCTTGTGGTTCAATCTGGGTGAAATAACTTACTTTTTATTTAAATGTATCACATTTTTTATTTATTCCAAAGCTCAATGTACCCATAAACTTTGTAATGAGAAAATGCCTTTATAGATTCTTACCAATTAATTTCAGCTAAATTAGATAGACTAAATACTTTGTGTTTACCTTTAATATATTATCCAGAAAGAAAACATATAGGTTTAATGAAAACTTGACTGTATTTTAAGGCATTTTGTAAAAACATATGTGCCTTCAACATATGTACATAACTCAGTATCTCTTTAGCAAAATCTGCAAATGGAAGTGGGAAGAAGCGGAAGAATAAAGTGGAAGAATATCTCTAAAATCCCCGGGGGTTTAAATAAGGACTTAAATATTTCAACACATCTGGCTCATTTAGAGCTAATGCACTGAAGGGTGACTCATAATGATGAGACTGCTGGGAGTTCTGGAAGCTTGAGGTGCACCTGCAGCTAATGAAGTTTTGTGTCTAATTGCACGTAAGTTATTTTAGACTTTATGTGTTGGGCGTAAAAGGTGCAGTGGAGGAAGTGTATTGTGTGAAGCTGGCAGGTTTCATGGAACTTCCCACTGTGATGAATTTTCAGTGTAGTGGAAACTTAAAGGTTCAAGGTGATAAAAAAATGGTGTTAGGTGAATAATCACTGTTGCTGTGTTCATGGCAGAACTATAAATATGTGATACAAGACATTCTCCAAGTGTGCAAATTATTCTTCACACATACATATATGTGTGTTCATGTGTCATAGTGAATGTGCCTGTCTTACAGCCATGATAAAGTAAGTAGTAATTTTTAGTTATTTTAAAGAAAATAAAAGGTCGAATTGGCAACTGCCTTCAAAGAAAGTTCCTTTTTTCAACATAGTCCACCATTTCCTACTTAACTGTATAGATGAAGAATAAATCCATATAGTTATTAGTGGGATTAGTTTGAGTTTTGCCTGATAACATTAAGTGATAAACTCTCTGGCTTGGAGTGTGTCCTCTGCCCCTCATAGATAGGAATCAAAGTTTCAAGGACTTTCCTTTCTAGTTAAGAAGAAAACAAAAAAAAACCCCAATTGTGAATTTGAATCAGAAATTGCAAAAGCAGCAATGTATTTAATGTTCCTGTTTTCAGTAGTAATTTACTTGCTGTTCTTTATTTCCTTGGCATTCGCTTCTCTGCCAGGGGTTAGTATGTCAAAATAAGGACTTATTGAGGTCCTTCAAACTAGATGTATTCTACTTCAGAACCTAACTCTAGCACATCAGGGAGTCTTTTCTAAATATATTCTTCTTGTTTCAAGTTTCAGATACAAGGTATTGAAGTAGCCTGGCTGCTATTTCATCTTCTTAATAGTTTTGTCAGAACATTATCTATAATTCATAGCTGAACTTGGGACAGGAGGACTTGTGAAGATCTGATAGGGAAAGGAGATTGCAAAGTAATAATATGCATAGCAGAATATGACCTACCTTATTTCTGCATAGACCTGTATTTCAGATCTAATCCAGCATGATGAAGATACTTGTTAGAGCTGTCTTCAGTATCTTGATGATTATGAAACTGTTGTCAAAACCTGTGTCTGAAAACTAGCACTTGATTTCTACATTCAGTCACAGGGAAATGATTTTTTCAACCTAGTACTCTGACACATTCTTTTGTATAGAGAATTTAAGAGCCCAATTTACTGGAATTTTTTAGGCTTGTTAAATAGCCCTACTAGCAGCTTTGGGCAGCAGGTCTAAATTTTTATTTTAAATGTTCATTTGAGAATAGGCTGAGGTTTAAAATGCTCAGGATCATCAAAATGAAGGGGAAATGATGAAATATGTATATACTCATCCCTCACCTTCCTAAATAATCTACTCCATTAGGCATATGAAGAATCAAGGTCTGAAATAGATAAGTATTTAATTATCCAAATATATTCTATTTGTCCTTATACTTACTTTATAAGTAGAATATTCTTTTACTTTGTTTACTTATCCTTTTAGTTTGTTTTAAACATGCAGTGGTTTCCCTAAGCATTTTTCACATCCTCTGGGGGAAGAAAAAATCAATTTGAAATATCAACCACCTTTTTTTTTCATAAGTTTCTGGGAAATGGTACAATTTTCCAGTTGTATTCATATTTTAATTTATCAATAAAACCAATTGCCACAGTTTTGGTCTTTTTTCTTCTTTTTTTTTTTTTCTCCTCTACTCACAGACTGTAGAATGTAAAATGTTACCGTGGGATCAGATATCCATACTAAGTAACTGAGAATTCAGGAGCTTAATAACATGTTATTGGAATTGAAATAGGTAGATTTCTAGCGATAACTTATGTCGCTTTCTATTTGGATACAGTACTCCTGTTTCATAAAATGTTCTGCTTCTGCTGGGTGCGAATTTTTCCATCAGTTACCAGAGAAAAATTACAACTTGTGTATTATTTTACCAGTCCTCAGTTTTCCAGTTTTTGCCTGTGACCCCTGGGCATCAATACTCCATGTTAATGGATCTTAATGTGAAGACATTTGAGGTCTGCTATTATATTGTAAACGTGTTGGGGTCTTTTTTTTTTATTTTTTTCAGTGTGAGCAAGGGTAAATATTTAAAGTCTTTATTTGTGGGTAGAAGTCAATCAGGAATATATGACCCTGATGTCTCTGTCATGCCTTTGAATAACCTAGGGTAACTGGTTAGTTATTAAAGCTTTGGTCCCAACCAAATCCCAACAAGATAGCCTGGTGCCAAATGCTCCTTAATGTCCTTAATGTCTAAAATGACATGAACTAACCTAAACCTAGGTTGTCTGTATAGAGTAAGGAATTAATACAGTACTGAGGCTCAGAACTCATATGAACCACAGAGCTCAAGTGGTGTTAATAATTGCTTTAAACTGTGGAAAGTGCAGGTTGAAATTGTTCGCTAGGATCCCTGTTCACTAAGATGCTGTAGGAGAGCATTTTCAATCTCTTGGTGTTCCTTTCAAGGTAGAATTGCTTTGGCCTTCTGTTGTCCTGTACCTGCTCTCTTTAATCTGTGTTTTCTGATTGTGAGGCTGCAAATCAAGCTGTTGGAAATTATCATAGTATCAAATGTTGAAATGGAGATCATTCCCACTGTCTTTTATCTATATCTACTGATTCAGCAACACAGTTTGAGAATTAACACAAATTTGTGAGCCTTAATCTCCCTTTGATGAATTCCTAATGACAGCCTCTTTATAAATAATACATTTCTAAATGTTTTTAATGCTTCTGCCATATCAGTGTCCCATAGCTTCCTCAGAAGAGAAGCCAGGTTTGCTGTTCTTTCTGTTTTATTTTATTTCTTACTTGTAAGAATCATATTTAGGTCCTTGCAGTCCTCTAGCAATGAACACTTGCTGGTTAGCTGTCACAGGTCTTCAAATGCTTTAATATTTCCCTTGCTACTCTTCTCAACCAACATAAATGGAAGGGATTTTTCTACTATCATCCTGAATGGTTGAACTAATGGAATCACATTACATTTAAGTGACCTTTTTGATCTCTCTTTGAAGAGCCCTTTAATCTTTCAGGCAGACAGTTTGTGAGCTATTAGATAATAACAAGACAGACAGAGATCTGGAGGAATTGTTACCAAAAGCTCTAAACACTGATTGTTTTCATTGTTTGCATAATATACTATAATCCAGTACTAGCTAGGTTTTAAAACTTAGTTTTGACTTCGTTCTGAACTTGCAAATGCATGAAAACCACTGTGTAGTATGAAATATAAATGAATGCATAAATTGCAATGTACCTCTTGCAATATGTGAAATGGCCTCAAGAGCGTGCATAATAAATTCAGCCCTTTGGAGGAAAACCCTACCAGTAGCTGAATTTTCAGCAGTGATAATTCCACTGAAAAGTATTCCCTGCTACTCAGGCATCCTGCTTCCTAAGACCCATACAGGAGAACACAGCATTAATCCTCAAACCAGCAGACTCCCAAGGCAGTTAATTATGGTGAGCTCCGTGTATCAGATGAAAATGGTAAAATAACTGCCTACTGTTGGGGAAGAGGTAATATTTGAAACAATCAGCAGGAAAGCCAATAAATCTGTGGAGGTTTGAGCTTGTCTTCTCTAACAGCCGTACTGTTGATGAAGTAGGGAGCAGTTGAAGGTAGCTATTTTTTATAGACTGAGTTTTGGACTACATAAAAAATATTTCACTTTTAACTTATTAAAATATTTTTCATTTTCTCAGAGATTATAATTTTTCTCTTTTTTTGGTGACAGTAATTTTGTGCCTGAATAATGCTTCCCTTTCCTCATATCTGAATTTCAGGACTACAATATGCAATAGCTTTGCAAACTATTGAACCTAAACATGAGTTCATGGAGCTATTTCTGAGGTTGCCCATCCATTCTTTGCAAAATGGAAAAGCAGATGAATCATTATTCTTTTGAGAGCACCCCAGAAATATCATCTCAAGCTTTAGATTCTGCTTGTGTCTGTGTTTATGCCAGATGGCTCTGGCTTAGTTGGCTGGGTGGGCATTGTACTGGAAATAGTTTAACTGTACTTCATATAGCTTTATTTACTGTCTCATTAATTTTAACTTTTCCAGAAGTTTTCCCTCTTCAGAAGCCATTAGGGTTAAGTTTCATGTCGTGTTAAGAATTTTAAGTAACCAGAGAGAGAGCTTTGTCACATCACAGGCACAAAACAGCTATTTGAGACTGCCCGAAGTATGGTTATTCTCTTATATTTGTAAGATCTTAAAGGTGGCTTTTTTTTATTCCATTACCTCATATTGATCACTCATTTAAAAACTGTAATTTATGTGGTTGGCCAAAATCATCATATAGCAAAGAGTAATTTGTATTATATACACGCCAAAGCCGCTAGTTATGTGGGGTGTTTTTTTTATTTATTCCATCTGCAATTAGCAGCCTGTGTTGTGTATATTTATATGCTGAGTTTGACCTTCTATCCTATTGCATGTTCCGCAAGTGCAGACACTTATTTTGTCAGAGTGGCACAACCATTTGTCACTGAGCAAAACCTGCAAAAGAACCCAGAATGATTTGTGGTGTGTATGTTGATTATATGTCCTTCAGAAGCCTTCTAAGGAAAGCGAACAGCACCTCATTTATTGTTGTAAACAACAAAAGGCCTCATGTCCTAACTGCTGCTAATGTTTGAAGAGAGCTTTTGCTCCAAGGCATGATTTGAAGTATACTCTATTTACCTGAGGTTACTGCTGGCAAAGATTTTTCCATCACCGCTTAATTTTTTCTTGTTCATGTTTCTTCTTCTGACTTTTATAGGTGCATGGCCATAACATATTGAGAAAACACTCTGCAAAATAAAGCTGAGCATAGAATATCCAGGTCTTGTAGAAACAGTGAATTCCCAACAGGATTTTAATTATCAATTAGTGCTGCTTGCAGGCAAGCTAATCCATGAATTTCACAAGTACAACATCCAAGGCATGATTTCAGAGCTTTTCGAAGAAAAATGGCTTTGTCAATAGGAACTGCAGTATAGTTAACTTAGAGATAAGGTGTAAAGTAGACTCAGAGACATATATTTTACAATGCTCTTCACTTTTCCAAATAATTTAAGTATCAGTAGAGAAAACTGATACTTAAATTGAAATTCCCGCCTCTCTAGAAAGTCCTAGTGTGAAACTCCTTTTCACTTTAGGGAGAGTGTTACTGTATTAAATTGACTTTGTTCACCAACTTGCAATACAGGAATTGTTGGGACTGTGGGGTGGGGAAAGGTAGTGAGAATGGGGGATGGTTCTTTTCCTCCCTATTCCTTGCAGATGTGATTGGGTTCACCTGTGTTGTGTTGTATTTAAGCCAAATTAGAACTTTGCACGTGAGCTGTACTAGGAGGGTTAGTGAGTCTCGGCCTCGTAAATAATTTTCTTGAATGGAAAGAGCCTAAATCCAGTCGCTGGGGGTGGTTTTCATCAATAAAGTCTAATAGTTTCACTTAAAAATAATTGGGTCTTTTTACTTGCCTGAAGTGACCAGTAATTCTGAATAGGGCTGAACAGTAGCAGCAACTGCTTATAAGTGAAGGCATTCTTTACTGTCATGAGCATATGCCTGGCATGAATTTTTTGGTGTCTTTGGGGGGTCTTTGCATACCTAGTGGTTCAAACTGTGTAGGTTTAGTAATAGTCCTGTATTTTTGGAAACATATTTATAGGAGTGGTAAGTCAGTTATATTTACTGCAAATGATAGCTTAATTTAATTGCATTTGAAGTAGGATGAGAATTCAGCTGTAGAGTATGTTGTTGTATTTATAATTTTGAGGATGTCTTTACTATACAGGATCCCCGAACCTTCTGGAGAAATAATTGGAAGGGACTGCAGGCTGGCATTCAGGAAGGACTTTCACCTGCTATGATGGCTTCCACTGCCTATGCTGCAGGCTCTGTTTCCAGTGGAAGCTATCTAAACTTTGGATGCCATGGACACCTGCAGTTTATGGGTTATGTTTTCTTAGGTTATAGGTTATGGTTTCTTAGGTGACTACATCAGGCTCCAAAGGATTCCAGTTACCACTTGAACCCAGATCTTAAACATTTTGGGTGCAGAGGGACACATCCAAAGCGATGTACTTACTGAGGTCCTAGAACATTTGGCTTCCACTAAGGTGAAAAGAGTAATGATTGTCTCATCCCTAAAGCTAATGAATCATATTTTAGAGTTTCCTGAAATACTGACTTAGGTATTCAAATTCAGACAGTTGCCTCTAATTTTTGCCTTTGTGGTCTAAATAAGGGCAAGACCTAGCAAAACAAAAGCAAGGAGTCAGAAAAATGAAAAAGATACCAACAGGATGGTATGGTTTTGCTAGGTAATTATGCTCAAATACTTGGCTTTTAATTGATGATAATTACATACACTTTGAGATATTGCAGAAAGAGTAGGCTTTGGGGAAGATTTGCATTCATGGTGGCTTGACTGACTGTGATTAATGACATTATTTTGGCAAAATGATTTCTACTGCCATTCTGTAAAGGCCGGAAAACGTAAAACACAGTACCAAAGTCACAGGTGAAATGCTAGTTGTACTTGAAAATGCTGAATATGTATTACTAAAATTGAAAAGATCTCTCTGTAGGAAACTGCAGGTGTGACTATTCTTAATGTAAACTTGTATTCTAATATTATGGACTCTTTATAGATCTGCTTTCTCATTTCCAAGCATAGCCTGAAAATATCTGGCATTTCTCCCTTAAATCCTCCTAATCTTCTGTTTGATCACACATGTCCCACTCTAGTTATGATCCATCACGAAAACAAAAATAAAGCATATTTCATATGTAGAAGTTTCTGACTTGAGATCATATTAAAAGTAAAGACAAGTGAATAAAGAAAACTGTCCCTGTAGCCTTTTACTGAGCACTGTTCTTGGCTTTCTTGAGGGGTGATAACCATCTAAAATACCACTCATTTCTGTTACAGTGTTTAAGTAACAACAATAACAAAGTAATTAACATTAACTATTTACACATATTGAAAGTCTAATTTTGCTATTTTTACTTGGAAATTTTATATCTCTTCCCTGATAAAGACTCAATCAGCAGGAAGGGTTAGGGTTTTTCAAGACTTTGATACTACTTGTGATGCCCTTGATGCCGCTTACCCCACTGTACGCTAGTTCATTAAAACACTTGCTGATCGTGGGCTGCTGTTTGCAAATGCAGTAATAATACCTTTGCCAGTAACTGCCTCAGGGCAGCTGGAAGGTTTTGCTCTCGGGGGAATAGCCCAGCAGCACGCTGACTTGCTTTAGCTGTTCCACAGCCCTTCAACATTAAATGAAAGGCTGCCCTTCCTGAAGACATGCATGCACTTGAAGCTTCTATTTTTGTAACATTTTATTTAGGTGAAGTTAGAAATCTTTGGATTTAGGACCCAATGCCTATCTGGTTTTGTAGCACTGTCTTCATTTCAGTGAAGCCAGCTAACACTAGCTAAAGAATTTGTTCTTTTTTTCTTTTTCTTTTTTTTATTAAGATATGTTTTACAGAGATTTAGATAAGCCAGAGCTGCTCTTGGGTGCATGATCGTATTTTATAAATTTTTAAAATATAAAAAATTGAAGCTATTCTATCCTGACTTCAGGAGATATGAGGCTGAATGTTCCTAAGATTCTAAGTATTAATTGTAATGAAAAGCGTTATATATATTTGCATGTATTTTATCAGGTAGGAGGTATTGCAATAAAAATGACTTAAAGATTGTGGAAGTGAATTGTGTGATTAAAATAAAAACTGTTTGTAATGGCTAGAATAAAAAAGTTTATGAATAATGAAGCTTAAAAAATTGAAAGACTTTCTATTGTAGTGCCTGTAGTTGAGTTCATTTAACTGTGAAGGTTAATTTTTTTCTTTACAAAAAGTGCTCTCTACAAAATGTACCTTATGCTTGCTTTTAAATCCTGTTTTAGTTTCAAACACACTTTCATCTCCAGTTAAATTTATTACAAGTGTATAAATAATCCTTGATGCCATTTTAATTGTATAAAGAAAATGAGACCCACAGAAAATTGATTTGCATTTAACAGTGGTAGATTGGCCTAATTGTTTACTTCTCTAAATTCCCTTGCTAGATACTGTACTTCCCCTGTGAGGTGAATTTCTGTTATTATACAGTGGATCATGCATGATCAGGCACAGTGGGAGTGAAAATGTCATCATAATGTTAGAAGATGAAGGAAGCAGAAACCTAAGTTTGTAGCAGTAGGACATTGAACGTGCGAATGTTTGGTGTGTATCTTCCACCATATGAACTATGTGGAGAGAGTTATTTATGGGCAGCGTCTACTTTCTTGCTTCTCTGCTTTATGGTACTCACCTACTCAGTGTACTAAGAAATGTCTGCTACTTAATACCTGTTCATTTCCTTTTTATAATCTTGTTTAAACAGCTCTGCCGGATGTGAAATATTTATCTCGTGCTCATATCCTGTTGATGACATCTTGTGCTCATACATCAATCTTGAACAAAGGCCCTTAATGATTTGGTCTGAGTTAGTTCAGGATCTATGACTGTGCAAAGTTGGGGAGCCAGTTTAGTAAACATACAAAGCTGAAAGCAGACATAATTTTTTTTTTTGGTCAAGATTAATGGTAGCAATATTGTTAAAACAGACCAATTAAAAATGTAACTTAGGTGTTTTGATAGAAAAACCATTTTCTGCATTCTCTGTTTTCAAAGAGTAATTTATTTCCTCCCTGCTATTTCTGGTACAGCATAGAGCTTCCTTTTCTGGACACTCAGGCTCTGTTCATCCAGTTAAAGTGTTTATTGCTTTTACTTGACAAATCTTGATCATGTTCACTAAGAGAGTAGGTTGAAGATCAGCTCTTTTTGTATCACTCTCGTATTTTAACTCTTTTTTTTTGTTTTTCCTGCTAGGGAGTTGTAACACATCACCAAGAGTCTGTGATAGTGCCAGCCCAAAAAAGGGACAGAAGCACATGCATAAAGCCAGTTAGAGGGGACGGTGAGCTCAGCCTTCTGCTAGAAGCTTGTGCTGATAGTGACCCTGGCTATAGCAGAAACATGATATAAATCATGCCAGCCATCAACTTATCCTTGGCTGTGTGATTCTCCTACCTTCCTTGCACTTTCATTTGTGTGATTGTTAATTGTTTATGGAATAGACTAAACTGAAAATTAGTAGGTTTTTTTTTGTTCTGTCATTTGGTTTTCAGGCAGATTTTCCCCCTGAATCAGTTCACATAGTCACAAAGTATCAGTGACCGCAAAATAAAGGAAGCAGGATTTATGGCAGCCCAACTGCCCTCCGAAACAACAGCTAGAGAGTGATTAAATGATTCAAGTGGTAATTTACAGACATGTATATGTGTATAATTAAGTAGAAGATTCAACAAAAGGCTTGATGTCAAGTTGAATGCAATTTTCTGTAAATCATACTTTTTGTCTTTTTGTTACAGTTGCTGCTAACTTACAGAAGATTGTAGATGATCCAAAGGCCTTGAAAACATTGACTTTTAAGTTGGTAAGTAAAAGCATCAATGGAATAAACAAATAAATTATCACAATATTCATATAGACTCTAGGTTCTATCTTATTTACAGCTATTTTGTTGAATAAATGTGTTGACAGATAAGGTGACTGAAATTGCCATGTATTACAGAAAAAGCTTAAACCATGTTTTGACAGGACAGCTCCATAACTGCATGGGGAAGGAGGTTCAGTCACCTGAGTTCTGAGGCAGTCTGAAGTTTAGGTGAGAAACTACCGTAAGAAAACCCCTGGAAAGAATTGCAGAAACAAGTAAAGCAGAGAAAACTGTAATTGCTAGGTTAACACTCCTTCACCCCCACCCCCTTAGCTCTACCCTGGCTGAAGTGTCCTGTGCTGATGGACATATTGTTCCAATTTGATTTTTTCCAAACACCTGCCACCATTTTTCTTGCATGCAGGTCACCTTCTCCACTGCTTGCTTCTCCTTAGTTCTTCTTTCCAAGCCTCCTTCAGTCGACCATCCACACCTGCAAGTTGGTCTTTCTCCCACTGTTCATTACTGTTTCTCCTTCCCCACCTCTTTCTGTCTTCTGTACGTATGTCATCAGACTCTGGATTTGGGCTTGAGACTCTTTTCTGTGCTGCATTTTGTGCCCTGGACCATGGGTCCTTAATTTTGGTCAATTTCGATCGTAGCATGATAGATTTAATTTAATATTAATAAATTTACAAAAACTTCAGTCAGAATTGATGTGCTGTTTGTTTTTACTTCTTATTAAAATTAAGTTGAAAAATTTATATACCTGATGCTATTGAATTATTAGTTATGTAAATACCAATTAGCTTTCAGCACCTTTTGCTGAGAGTGACTCAGTCACACATGAAAGACTAGACTGAATGTCTGTTAGATAAGCAGGTCTCCAGAATCACAGCTTTGTTTATAAAAACAGCTGCTTCAGATGGGCTGTAGAGAGCCATTTTTAGACCGAGTTGATGATGATGTATTAATTCAGTACTCTTCTTCCCATGTCATTCTTTATACAGATCTGAGGAGTTTTAGCTGACTCATTTGAACTCATTTTTCCTCTACAGTCCAGTAAAATCCCCAGAACTTCCACATTCCTTGTGAGAAGGGGTTGGGGTAGGGGAATAAAGACATGTAACTCAAATTCTTTAGTTTCTCTGGCCTTTGCTATAAATATAGCTTCAAAGCTAATGCTTTTCTTTTTGCAGCTGATCTGTGCTCTTGCTGCCTAAACATCTGACTTGGCTTTATTGTGTAGTAAATGGCATCTCACCAAGAGATTTAGATAACAGATACTTCAGAGGCTCTGCAGAAGTCTGGGTTTCTCATTCCCACATTTAAAATAGAGGCTTGTGATTCCAAAATGTAATATCCCATAGTATCCAGGTTATATATGTTGAAAACAAATCCACTTGAAAATTTAGGTTGGGATATTTTTTTCTATTTTTTGGTGATTTAGGTGGGTTTATTGCTGGGTTCAGGCAATGTCACATAGTATTTCAGATTCCAGTGAGTAAATGCTGCCATCATCCTGCTCCTTACCATAATCAGAATTAGTACACAATCCAAAATCAATGTCTTTGTCCCTGCTGTAGGTAAGTTCCACTGGATAGGTAGCAATTACGGAGGTTAATTTTTAACCTTAGTTTCATCCTCATACTTTTGACCTAGGTTTCGCACACTAGTTCCTATTTTATGGGGAAAGACCATAACAAGAAGTATCCTAATTTATTTTTCTCCTTGGATTAATTTATGTTCTGCTTCTGCCTATTTCTGTATTGTGTAGTGAAGCTGCTAAATGAATTGTTGCCTATGAGAACTGTCTCATATCTTAGTATGTACTACTGGGTCTTTTTTGCCTCTTAGCTAGATCTCACTGAATTTGAGAGTGCTTGTATACAACTTGATTAAAACCCATTTTGTTGGTAAATATTTAATGGGGATTAACGGTCTAAATGTAGCTAATCCTATATCCATTCAGAAAATTCAATTGAAAAGTATTCTTTAGTCTAGGATTAGTTGCTAGTGTTTGTGGACAAGGAGTCTGGTTAGTATCTCACTCCTTAAAGGTTGCTAGTGCAGGTATTTTGCTGGTATATAATATTTCTATTCAAACAGCAAACATGTTCATCTTTGGCGGGAAAAAGGAACAGTTTATTTCTTAACTATTTTTGTATTTCATTATTTCTGAAATAGTAAAGAAAATTTTTAAGGTGAGGTGCCTTGATGGCAGAGGCTGGATTCCCCCTCTTGCATATTTTTTAAACAATGTATCTTTGATCTTACAATGACGTCATTCTGCAGAACATATATAGTATTAAATATCCCCTGGTTGTCTTGGCTAACACAGAATGAAAAGAGAACCCTGTAGGATCCAGTTGCACACACTTTGGGAAGGAGGCTGCTTTAATACACAAATAATCTTGGCAACACTCAAGGAAACACAAAATTATTGCAGAGCATAATTTGCATTTTGTGTAAGGACTTTGCTTATAAAAAAGGGTGGGAAAAAACCCATTAATGAAAGGGTGTGTTCAGTTTCTGCTGGATACTTTTATGTTGTAGTTTGTGTATAGTATTTGTATTTATGCTAAGCACAAAATCTAAGTTAATAGATTCCAGATGCATTAAATAGACATAAGATAATATTGATAAGGAAGGCATTTAAAAATCTATATGCATCTAGATATGTTACTTAGCATAGCTTTGAGGAGATTGATAGCTAGCTAGAGTGTAGAACTATGTTAGTAGCATTAACACTTTTTAGCATTAAATTTTAAGTGCAAAATTCAAACTCCATTTATTTGGTAAATTCCCAATCCAAGCACCATTCAAATATCTGAATAATAACCAAGAGTGATGATGTCAGACCTTTTACTTGCTGCTTTTGTGGAATAAGAGCTGTGAAATACTAACTGAAGAGAGAACTTCTGTTCTCTGTGTCTGCTCAAAGTAAATTTGAAGGAGTAGCCTGATGTAATTCTTCTACAAGCATCAGCACAGTTTATTTCAGGTCATGAAAATTCAATGGATTATGTCACTTGGTGCACCTTGTATGCACAGTCTGAGAGCTCTTTACCTTAATAGTGCATGTCCATGAACCAGTTCTATTAAAGGGTTCAACTGCCACTAATGCAAAAAAGGATCAAAAGCATTTTTTGAGGAGGAACCGATTGCTCTGTTGGGGATATTTTGTGATGTGCAAAAGAATTTGAAGGCATCTGTCATGAGTAAGTTAGCATTACACACTTTTAATCCAATTCTATTAATATTTGGACTTATCTACCATACAGATAAAAATGTGTAAACCCTTTTGTTTAAAATGTAGTCACTTTTGTCCTACAGAAGCAAATTTTGTGTTTAAAAATCAAAACATAAAAATATTTTGCCTCCAGCGTATTTTTTCTAAAACAGACCTAAAGTAATAGTTTAGTCCTGAGCAAAGTGGTTTTATATTCTTACTGTTATATAAGAAAAATGAACTGATCACCTGTGCCAATTTGTTTTGTGACAGGCTTGATTGAAGAATCTAAACTGTACAGTTTTAAGTACTAGATTGTACTGTCAGGAGGGAGCTCTCCTTTTGCAAATATTAGTATTTATTCTTTGTAGACTGCTTCAATTTCTTGCTTAAAAATTCAGCTGGTTGGTATTCCAAACTGACTTGTTGGCTGGACTCATGAGACATTTGCTGTGTACAGCACAGTGGTAAAAAGTGGATTCTATACATGTATATTAGATGCTCTTCATGAGTGAAGACCATTGACTGCTATGAAAAAGCAAATTTGGCTCCAGCCTGGAAAGTTTGGTTTAAAGAGTTTGAGTATTTCAGTGTCCATTTTCCAGTATTTTTTTTCCATAATTTTTAATATTGACTAGAAGAGTTTGCTAAAATTAAGGATGCAATTGGTTGCCGCTGACAGAGGTCACATGAAGCAGTCTGAAAGCTTTCCTTCAACCAAGCTGTTTGCTGACTGGGCGATATGGGGAAACTTTATATCCTGGCTGTCAAATGCTCCTTTGTAGCGTGATATACTAAACATCTCTGTTTGTACTTGCAGGCCTCTGGCTGTGATGGCACTGAGATTCCCGATGAAGTGAAACTGATTGGTTTTGCTCAGTTAAGTGTCAGCTGATGTCTGTCCCTCGACCCCAAGCCGAATTGTGAGATTGCGAAAAAGCCAGCTTAGATGCAAAGGAAAATTAATGCACCACACACTGAGTTCTGCTTCATTATCTAGCAATTCACAAAGTCAGAACAAGCAAAGCCCACAGCTACACCGCTGCTGTTAACATTCAAAGTGCTCCTAAATGTCTCTTAGCAGTTGATTTGGATTCCCCCTAAGTGAAAAGCCTGTGGAAATGCACTCAGGTGGCTGTATTTATTGGTTACAAAAGGAATTTTCTATCAAGCTTACTTCTTTCATAGACTTTGAGTGATACTATTTTACCTGTACTTGTGGTTGATAATACTGCCTCTGTTCTGTTACACTTAGAAATTAACATACATATAAAAGTTTAGAAATACTAGCCAAACTTGAATTCTAGTTTTAAAAATGACTGTGAATTTTATTTTTCATATATTTATGCATTACATATACTAGTAATAAGAAAATTATTTGACCTGATTATGTGCTATTTGCAGTTAATCTCCCACTATTTAAAAAAGTTCCAGGTATGTCTTTGAAGTATTTGGTAACTTCTAGGAGTTTTTTGAAATTATTTGATTCGGCATTAGCAAGCTTTTGTTGGTTGTGTGTCAAGAAAACAGTCCACAAACTGATCGTCAAGGGAGTGGGAGGTGCCTTGCAGATATTAATGTTTTAAGAATGTGCCTGAGGCTGCTTATATAAATAATCTCCATTTTCTAGAAGTACCATACATATGGTACAATATATATAAATATATATAGTTATCTGAGCAAGGAGGGGATATACAGTAGCAAAGGTGTTAGAGTATTTTGACTATGCTTTACTGGGGAGTCTATTAACTAGAGCTACTGTGAACAGTTGTTGTTAAGGTAGAATGCTTACTGTGTCCATCTCTGATCTGACTTACCCTTAATGATAGACACCGGTTTCATACAGGTGAATAAAAACTTGAAGAATGGAACTGAAGCTTTATTTGAAGTTCTGCAAAATACCAAGGTGGAGTGAAAATAATAGGGCTTTGTGCAATGATCAAGTAAAACTCTGTTACAAAGAAAACACTTCGACCCAAATAGTCCTCTGCTTAACCTGTGACATAGATGTTATGAAGCTAGGGAACCTTAGAAAGACTTCCACATTTGGAGATGTGTTTCTCAGAGGTTACCATTTAAACTACTTCCTAGTTAATCCTATATAAGTGGCAGCTCTTTAATGTACTGAAAACAGCAAATATATATTATTAAGAGAAATTATTTATAATGCCTTGTCATAATCGTTGAGGTGTTCTAGAACTATTTGCATACGACTCAATGTAATCCCATCCCATCCTACTGTTTACATGATGATTACTCCAAGATGACTGCAAAGGTTAAAAAAATAAAATTAAAATAAAGATGTATTGCACAAACTGATTTGTATTTTGAATTTCTGTGCTCTGAGTGGATTACAGTGTTGTTATTACAAAAGGCGGCTGCCCTTAGTTTAGTAGCAGCAGCTGGGGAGGTGGAGAGGAAATGCTGCTTACTCCCTCGGGGCAGAGGGTTGCTTTGGCTCCTTGCTCTCTAAGGCTTTGCAGAAGCCATTTTTAAGGCTCCCAAGGTGTTACTTCGAGAACTCAATGGTTCTGCCGGGGCAAGCCCCGTGTGCTGCTGGTACGGGCAGAGTGGGAGGGCCCGGGGTGGGGTCGGTGGCCCAAGTGGGGCGCGTTGGGGCCGCTCAGGCCTCTTGGGGCGACTGGTGCTCGCAGGGCTCTTGGTGGGCGAGCCCCGGGCCTGGGCTGGCTCTTGGCAGCCGTGCGGCTGGCGAACAACAGCGGTAAGCGAGCCTTTCCGCAGGGGCCTGGGCACTGGGTCTGTGGGCGCTGTGCCGGCCGTGGCCCGGGGGTGCCGGCGGCGGGCAGGGCTGGCCCCGGCGGGCTCCGGCCCCGGGGCCGCCTCGGCTGTGCGGGCTCAGAACGCAGCGCGCCCGTCTGCGGGGCAGGCTCCGAACTGGCAGCTGGGTATCCACCTTTGTGTTGGAGTGGGAGTAAATAAAAAAGGTACTTTAAACGCGCACGTATCAGTGACCTAGGTGGTAACCTAGAGCACTGCAACGGCGGGGGCTGCTGAGCAGGGCCGGGAGGGATTAAACTCTGAGCGTTGCTATTGGATTATTTTAATATGTTTTAATGTACGTTTCTCTCTAAGCGTTGTGCCGTTATTGACTAATCCACCTCCAAAGTAGTTAGCTGGTACAATACTTTCTCAGACAAAGAAGTGAATGTTCAGGGAAGCTTCTTGTTTTCACTGTTCTAGAAAAGGAAGTGGAATATATATAGAATGTATATTTGGATGAAAATAATGTTCCACTTGCTATACACCTTCCCAGAAGCTGGGAAAAAGTGTTGGGATATGAGTAGCAACTGTCAAAAGTGTTCATCTGCTGTGCTGGTTGGGGCTGCAGGAGGTATCTAAATAAAGAATGTAATGCTTTAATTGAGGCAGTCAGCAGTATTGTACCAAGATAAAGTGGTAACAGTTGTTGCTCACTTGTGGTCTGATGCAGAAACGTAGTGATGCTTCTGTGGTTCAGTGAGGCAGCAAATTCATGTGGCACTGTTACTTATCACAGCTGTGTTGGGTTTTAAAACTTTTTTCTTGTTCTTACTGCTAAGATATTGTGAATAAATACAATGTGAGCAAAATGCATTTTTAAAAAGGTGGAAAGGGTAATTAAAGCTTTAGTGTGTTAAAATGAAGTTTATAAGTAGTTTATGCTCTTAGTACATGCAAGTAAAAAAAAGGTGAAAATATACAGTACACTGCAGCAGAAAGCGGTGAGCAAGCTATAATAGAGTAGAAGTAAATGCCAAACATAATAGCAATTTGCTTCCTTAATATTATATACACATCCTCTGTTGAATAATAAGGGAGAAGAGAAAACTAGCAGCTATTCATTTGTTCACATTTACATGAAAAGTGTTAAGGAGCTGGCTAAAGTTCTTACATGTGTGACGTGACTTGCCCCCAAATAGTTGTGTTGCTGGCTACAGCACCTGTCTTGTTTGAAAGAAAAGGTCTCTAATTAACGAGGTGAAGCTGGAACAGGGGAGCTACCATATAGCTGTCTCTAAGGCCAGGAAAATAGGGCTTAATTAGATGGTGCTAAAAATATAATCATCTGTATGATGATTACATGCCAGTGCCTGCAGCTGGGCACTTGCAGGCTCTGTGGGCTGATTAATGTCAGTGTCCATGGAGCCGGCCATGCCATGGTGCTGTGCTTTAGCTTGCTGGAAGTAGCTCTGTGGACTGAAATGAAAGTCAGTTGAAACACAGTTCTGCATTTATTAGTTTCAAAGTGTTGGGATGAATATAAACGTAGAATTTAGCTGAGCACAAAACCAGGTCTGGAGACTAACTGCGTGTGTCAAGGAGTGGGAGAGAAGGGACATTTCCAGCCTTTTACCTCACGGGACTCTAGCATGGGCTTTAGGCCAGGAAAGCTGTTTCCCATGCTGGCAACTTGTGCCAAGAGAAAGGAACATGTGTCTCTTTCTTCTGACAAGTGCTGACCTCAGATCTTCCCACCAACATGTACAGAGTTGTGCATTCAAACTGCAATTCAGCTAGCTAGCTAGCTGTGATAAGTATTTTTGTTTTCTAAAATATTATCCTATGTACTATCAGCATTTCCTCTCTTGCTCTAGAACATACTTTGTGAGTGGGAGTGGAAGGGGGAGCAGGGAAAAAAGGCAGGAAACAATTGAATTTTCTCTCGCCCATGTTTTCTCCTGAGATAAATATGTGTGCCTTTTCACATAGCTTGGTCCAATGTCATATCTCCAATTTTGGGGCTTCCAGAGCAGTCCCATGAAATTTGATTGTGAGGCATCACTTCAGAATGTTTTTAAACACTGTTATTTCTCTGAGAGGGAATGCTGTGTGCAGCTTGTAAATGGTGTGCCTCCTCCTCCTGCTTTTCTTTAATCAGATATCTGTTTTCCTTTTCACCACCTACCTCTGCATAATGATGTTGGATGGTGAGATTGGCCTGTGCCTGAAATCAGTTAGCTCTGATGAGGAATCTGTCACAGACTTAAAACACTGCTAATTGAGTGCATTGAAAATGCTGATTTCTGTTTAGCAGGGAGCAGAGGATGTTGCTGCCTGTTCCTGCCTTACCCTCACACATTTTATCAAAGCAGCAAAAAAAACCAAAAAAAAAAAGAGAGGCCTTGTTGATAACAAGTAGCAGTTGGTCTGTTTTTTCTCTGAATCAATTGTGATAGAACTTTATAGAGTCAACTGCTGTGGGTTTTTCTGCTGCATCAAGTGGGCAGCCTTTCCACTCTCTTGCAACGTACTCATGCGTGTGCATGCACTAAGAATGCTAATTATTTTAAAATGAGAAGTTGGAAAAGCATCAGGAGGCTACATCTTTGAGTTCCCCGTGCATAAGCTCTGCTAATGAACATCTAGGTTTACTCAAACCACAAAACCTCCAACAATCTGGTTTCCTTGCATTTTATTGCACAGTGGCCCAGCTGATGAAATATCCAGGCATATTAGTTGAGCATTGTGACATTTTAGTTAGTCATTCTCCCTCAATGACTAAGAGTAACACTGCAGTGCACATAAAAATGTGATTTTATAGCTGCTTTATGATTGTTAGATTGATGCTCATCAAACTGCTTTCATAGATGTGTTCATCTGAGATGCTGGATCAAACTCAGTAGTTGTGAAGTTGTCTGCTGCTAATAACGTTCAGAATATGGGCAGTGGTGTCTCAGTGAGCAATTACAGAGGCATGGAAGAGTATGTAGTAAGAAGGAGAAATATAATTTTGCCTGCATAAACCAATAGGGAGGCAATCTGTCCTTTTTGGGATGTGCATATTCTGCCGTCTAATTTTCAAGTGCGAATTTGAAAGGCTGTGCTTGTTTATTGTCTCAGTAGGGTGTAGAAAATCACTTATGCAAGTGGATGTGTTTATGTAGAGGAACAGCTATACAAAATAGCATTGGAGTAGATGGGAAATACATGCCTTTACTCATTTCTTTTCCCCATAGGTACACTTCTAAAAATTAATAAAAAACAGATATGTTTCAAATAGGGAGATTTTAAAATTTATTTATTCTTATGGAAAGAAACCAAATTACTACCTGGTTCTTTTTCATCCATGCAATAATTCAAACTCAAGGGAAGATGCTGCTCATGAATAGGAGTGCTGGGGTTCTTTAGATTTATTTTGAGCAAAAAGGCTTTTTGAGTTGTGTCATGTTTACTCTGTAGACCCCGTTGATCTAGCTTTCTTTCCTTTGAGGACAATTGAGTTATGACATCTCAAGATGTATAGGAATGTGTGATTATTTGATAATACAATTGTCTTTTTGCATAAAAAGCAGTGTGCATAGCTGTCATCAACAGGCAATTATAAATAATGAAGCAGAAGAACCAGAGAGTGTTTAGAGGGTTTGAGTAGGTGGACTTTGTGCTACTCATGTCCTATAAAAATAAATCAATAGGCAAAAAGATTTAACATCACAGCAGTAAAACTTCTGTGTTCTGGAAGACAGACTGTGTAGTACTAAATTGCTGCTTTAAGGGAGAGGCCTGCATTTCTGCCTGCATCTCTGTTTTTGAAAGCTTGGAATTGGTTTTACAAAGTATTCTGGTGTTGGGGGTGGAAAACCCAGCAAACCGCTCCCCGATCCCCCACCTGTACTGTACCTGTCATGTTTTATAATGTAGAGGACAAGGAAAGCTTTTGAAGACTGTTACCTTAACCTGCTGGTGTTTGTATTAAGGTTACTGAAAGTTTGGTTGTTTCGTTCTGGCAAATGAATATCTTTTGCCAGTGCCTTCCATTGTGCTAGTACTCTATTACTGACCAAGAAAGGACAAAGTATAAAATCAGATGGTCAGCAAACATGAGTTTTTCAGAACAAGGGAGGTGTGTGTGTCAATGCTTCCTCTTCCCTGTGGTTTCATCAGTCCTGCTGCCCACTGCTCCCCTCCTGTGCTGTCTGGTGGGATGACCTTGTGCCATGATGCAGCAGCAAGTCCTGGCCTCACCAAGTCTGCTCATTGCTCTCCCAGGGAGAATTGAGCTGAGGCCTTTGGCTCTGAATGTGCGTGACCAGAAAGTTAGCAGTGCTCCATTCTGATGTAAAAAGTACCCTCCTAGAGGTAAATTTATTATGCCTTTTTTGCAGGACTTTGTACTTAGACAAAGAAATGTATTTTATGGTTTTCTAGGTTGCTTCTGTTGCAGACATCTTATACCATAATCTGAAAGCTGTGGCTTTCTGACAGTGCAAGATGAGCAATTTGTGAAATTAAATAAAATTCCTAACTATTTTTTTCAGCTCTGTGGAAAGGTTTTTGTGAAGTAAGTGTTTACATTGAGGAAAAGTGCAATAGTTATCTGGTTGAGGTTGTTAAACCTGAAACTATTCCCATCATCTCATAGAATCAGCTAAGAATCCTGTTGCATGCATGGATATTTTTCTCTCTCTTTCTTCTTTCTCCTTTTTAGATCACCGCTGATTAAAACAAAGTACTGAAGCATTTACTCTATGTTATGAGAAATAGGAAGAGGGTGGAGAAGTCTGCCTTGAATTAGAACAGAGAATCCAGAGGGAAAGACCATTATTGAAATCTTGGCCCCGTGAATTAATAATACTTCACAACAGCTTCAGTGGGACTAAAATTTCACTCCCAATCTGTGTTGATTATGAGCTCCTCAGTTTACTCCTGGGGCTGTAAAATGGAAAAGGATCCATTCGTGATTAAAGAGTAGGTGTGATTTGAATGGAAGGTGATTACTAAAATCTCTCTGAAGTCATCTACCCTGCTTGTGCTGCAAGGTTTTCCTGTTTAGAATAGCATAGCAGAGCTATCCAAGCAGAAAATGACACCAGAGAGAAAGAGTTTTCTGATTGTCTCTGATTAGGTTCAGTGCTAACCTTGTAAATTTGCCTGTCAGGTGGGGCACTGCCAAATCACCCATAAACCCGGTGTTTTACAATAGATGGAAAGGGTGAGGGAACTCCTGCACTTGTGTATTGCTTGATACTTTCTTTTTTTTTTTTTCTCCCAAAGGATTTTTGCAAAGATGAATCTAAACTCTTGGATGAGAGCTACTGAGCTGCAATTTAGTGTTACATAAATTACTCATTTAAAAGTGCTCTGTGTTCATAGATTTCTGTGTATTTATGTGTGTGGATTTATAAGGCCAACAAAGGTCTGAATCTCTGAGGTCTGTCCTGTTTGAAGGTAGTGTAGCTTGGATTGATCTGTGGAAATCAAAGCAGGGCTGTGTTTAAGCAAATGAGTGAGCATTACTCTTTCCCGTTTTTTATCATCTTCATATTCTGTTGTCAGCTTAGTTGAGCTTTTTCATAGCCAAAGATTTTAATTTTTAATAAAGTAATTGCAGATGAAGTCTTACAGTAAGGCTGTATGTATTTAAATCCAAATAGGGATTGTGGGGGGGCCTGTTATATTTGCATATGCTATGTAAAATGTTTAGGCGACATAAACAGTTTATGCTAAAAGTAACAGTACTTAAATAAATTTAATATTCCTTCCCTTTTCTGGTATAAGCTGAAGGCCTAAAAATACCCTTTGGAAGAGTACTCCAGTGACCTTGTGACATACCAAATTGGTGTCAGTTTAAACTGAAGACAGCTGTTGGATACAAACAATTACAACAAAGTGAATCAAACATTCTGTGTCGGTTCAGGAGAGTAAACAGGTTTGTTTTCCAGATTAGGGTGTGTTAGATGTGTGTCTTTAGTGTTACTGAAAAGCGACAGTGTTTTACTTGCCATGAAAGTGGCATTTTGAAAATGTTTGGTACCATTTTGGTTTAGCGAGGGATAGACTTTGGCATACTGAAACATGCAGATAATATGTTCTCAATTTGATTTGAGGCAAAGTGTGTTCTTTAGCCTAAGTTTAAATTTTGACTGGTTGATAATTGTAAAAGGCCTATTTTATTGCATATGTGAGGTATTGGTGGAGCTACCAGTTATCAAGTCTACGTTCTTCTGTATTTATTTATGTTAATTACTACTAAGGCAACGCATAGAAGAAATTATTTATACCATAATATTTTGTAACTGTAACTTTTATTTTGTATTTTTGAGGCTTCTGTAAGCCTTCTCTAGAGCTGCTGCAGCTAGGTGTGCTCTGCTTTCTAGAGGTGGTTGAGCTCTTGCACTGAAGGTAGCCCAGAGGCCGCCCAGCAGGGCCAGTCCTCTCTCTGTGCCGCGGGGCGTTGGTCACTGCGGTTCGGGAGCCTTGCGTGTGCAGCGTGCAGGCGTGAGGAGCGTGGATGGACCTCCAGAACATTGCCTGGACGCAGTCTCGCTGCTCAGCCTGTGCTCATTAGTTATTCAAAGAGGAGAGGAGAAAATTCTGTGCAGCAGGGTGGCAAGTGCAGCGTTGCCAGTAGATACAGGGTATTTTGTTACCTCCTAGCTTATATTTAGACTGTAAGTACCTGAAAACAAGTACCTGGGCTCTGATTCTCTCACCCTGCACCAGCATGTTTCTCTTGTAGGTTCCCTTGTTTTCACTCAGGGGTTTCAGCACTCGCTTTGTAGGGAGGTACGTGACCATAAAAACCTCAGGGTGAGGACAAAGATCCTGATAAAGTATTTAACACATCCTCGAGGTGTATGCATCTTTTTGTGCTGCTCTTGCTTGTTTATATGCTGTCCTGGCTTCCTGTGTAGAAAGTACCTGGCAGCAATTTCCTAAACAAACTAAACTCTACTACTTCATGTACCAGTTTAATTAGTGGCATTTGATTTTTCCAAAAATTACATCAGTAATTGTTCAGCTCTCCACAGTATTTCTTTTTCTGTCCCAATTTCTATATACATAAAACTGTTGCGAACCTTGCAGTTCACAAAATATTTTGTTTTCTTTTGCCTCTGTTCTGAAATGTTATTTTTTCACAAGTGGATTTATCTTTTTGTCTGAGTTCCAGCATCACAGCACTTAACTTGACATGAGAGAAATGTGAGGCATTGGGCCCCTTGTTCAGTTTCCCTAGTCCTCCCTTGCCTTTGCCTTTCCATGGACAACTCGCTGTCTAGTGAGGGATCTCCGAGACCCACAGATGTTGTGCTGTGGTTCATGCAGAGGTGTATGTATGTGCAGACTCTTTTCAGAACTTATAACTACTCTTGCTTGAAGACTGCCCCTTCTAGAGAACCATTTCAGAGCTTGCTCACGGCTTTGCATGATTCAGTTCTTGATAATCAGCTCTGGAGCCCAAGGTGCAGCTGCATTAACCTTTGAGCAATTCCTAAGTGTTCTGTACAACAAACTCCCCCAGGTCTGACCTACTCCAGCAGTCATTTGTGAGTTTTAAAGCTATCACTGTAACTGTGAAAAAATCTAGCAGGGCTTTGATATCTGAAGAGTTATGTGGTGGAAAAACCCAACCCCATGGTGTAGCTGTAAACCTGACTGGTTCTCTCTTACAATATTGAGCTTTTGGTATGTCTGTGCTGTGTTTTTCTTTGACTGTCACCTCTGAACTTGGGTTTTTCTTACTAGACCTGAGTTATGTTTGTCTGTCAACACAAATTAAGGTAATGGAGCATTACTAATGCTTGACAAAATAAATCTATGCAATTTACAATTCATTACTGCTTTTAAAGGCATTTGGAAAAACAAATCAACACAGTTTCAATCCTGTACGTGGTCAGATCTCAATGAGATCCTTTCAGAAGCTTCTGTTGGAGGCAAATATGCTTGCATGTTAACACTAGCTGATACAAATAGGTAACAAACTGTGAAAATTAGGGCTTCTACTGCATATCTAACAATGATCACAATCCTTGTCTTAGTCACAAAAGAAATCTCTTAACTCTGAAAATAATTTTTTGTACTTCAATGCAAACTTATTGCTTTCTGGAGAGGATTTCAGAGATGATTTTTTCTTGTAGAACCGAATCATATTACTGTCTGAATTTATGGTAAGTTAACACTAAGATTATTTGTATGTAATGTGGAGAAATTGGCAAATCTAGGACCAAGGATATAAATGCACTTTGCAAGATACAAAATGGTACCTATATAATTCCATTGTAACAATCAGGCGGGTGAAGCTGAGTGTATGCCTTTGGTGTATGCCACTCACATTTCTGTTACTTCTTCCTGTTGTGGGTGTTCTTTCAAGCTAGCATGGAAGAAGTTTTTCCAAAAAAAAAAAAGGAAGTAAGCTTTAGTAATTTTACCTATTGGTGACATATCTTGAGGAAATGTAATGTGGTTTATGGTTAAATTAGGTCTGTGTTTTAATTTAAGTTTGATATATCAAACATGTAATTTTGGCCTAAATGCAGTGATCTGAATTTATTGGAAAGGATGTTGGAGTTGTGGGAAAAAGAGCGGGTACTACTCCTCTTGAAAATGCTGCTTTTGTCATGGTATGGGTCCCGATATGATTAAAACTGCAGTTTCACAAATATATACGTTCAGAACTGTTAAGATAAATCTGTTGCCAAATGTCTGATGTGTCTTAGGCAGCTGAAAATCCCACAGATGACATTGCCTCACCCACTGTGAATTATTGCTTAAAGCAAATACATGTCCTGGCATTACAGCAAACTGAGAATAAACATGCAAATTAGAAACAGTGGTGTACCTGAAATTTCAGAACATGTTTATTTTTCTAAAGCTTTATCTGACACAGGCTTCAAAGAAATGAGTATTTTTGTCATCTGTAGTATATCACTTCCACTAAAATTTCTGCAGTTCCCAAGTTTTTTTGTGTCTAGTCCTTGTATGTAAGGCTCCTTTGTTCCTTTTCCTCTTCAGAGTTTCTTCACCTGTGGGCAGTGATGATGTGATGTTCTTTTTACTTTCTATTGTAGAATGGTTTGGGTTGCAAGGGACCTTTAAAAAGTCACCTAGTCCAACCCCCTGCAAGGAGCAGGTACACAGAATCATAGACTAGTTTGGGTTGGAAGGGACCTTTAAAGGTCTTCTAGTCCAGCACTCAGTCTTTGATTAGATCAGGTTTTCTGTCTCAAACAATAGCAGAACTAGTGAAAGTAATACCTGGGAAAGGGCAGTGCTGTTTGCCCTAATCTCTCCTTGTGAGCTGTCACCCATCCTTGCAGTACTTGCTCAGGAAAAAGCAAATGTTTCTCATTTTATTTCTGTATTTCACGTCCATGTTGCCAGCCAGCCATGTGCATGCAAGTACAGTTTTCCAGATGCATTTTTTTCTGGTTTTTCTTTTAAAAGTTTGCATTACATTAAGCGTTTCTTTCTTTTTTTTCATTTAAACAAAATGCAGCTTTATGGAAATTGTGATGCATGAAAAAATAGTAAACTGTTAGGTGTTATTGAAATGAAAGGCATAGAAAAGAAAAGAATGAAATTATTGATTATCAGAGCTGGAAAGGGAAAACATGGTCAGGTGGTAGCATTCACTCTGATAGTTCATTTGATTTTTCGTTTACTTACTGATATGTCTGTCCCAGCATTCAAATAAAATGTAATGTACTGCTTTGAAGTGGTATGTCTCTGGTGTTTAGCAGAAGATAAAAGTGCAATCTTGTTTTCAATGACATTTCTAGCACAGCAATTTCAAAACCATGAAAAAAATTTAAAAGCATTTCATTTTAAATGTTCAGGAAATAGGTGATTTGTCACAAATGAGCTAACTTTGCTAAAGGTTCACGCTCCTTACTCTCCTTAGTTCATAGAAATCCTAAAATGTAATTTTCAGGCCACCATGATCTTTTCTCCAAGGTAAAATGTGCTCTTTCCCAGTGTAAACTTTGTGCCAAAGTGTAACCAAAGATCCTGCAAGGTTTTTGCCTGCTAATGTTAGAAAGCTTTCCGAATATTGCTACTACAGAGTTTGATGACCATTCTTGCCCTACAGATTTTGTTTGGCTGTCTAACAGAGGTGTACTTTGCTGTGGTACTTAACAGGCTAGACATTTTTCTACTTGTTGACTTCAGGGGATTTTGGGTATTCCTGGAGTTCAAGACAAGAAGCAACATCTAGAGCTTAAACTTTAAATTGACTAGAGTAGAGGCCTAGATATTTCAAAAGCTACAAAAGCTCTTAGGTGTGCTTGTGGACCTTCTTCCCCATGTCTCATGTTTCAGTAAAGGACTTTGTTCTAAAGAAGGACAACAGTAATCATCCCACACCAGATAAATTGCACACAACTAGCAGGGGTTTTCTGGGGAAAGTAAGGGTAACTCATTTACGTTTACCTAGTCTGATCATTCTTCTAGGCATATGGCTGGATGTATTGTCTCCAACATTCACCTGTCTCTGAGATACAATTATATATCAATATCTATCATATTAGGCCCATTTTCTGGTGTGAATGGTGAGCTTTTTTAATCTTGTTTATGTATTGATAAAACAAACAGCCAATAAATATTTTGTCAAATACTGACTTGGAAGGCTGAGTTTATTTTCCTATAGACACTACATGTTCAAAGTCCTTTTTAATGAAGTCTGTGAACCATTGTGTAATTTATTGCACCAATTAGCACAAGCCAATACCTTTGCAAGTAATTGAGTTTAAAAATGTTGCACAACTCACCCATCTGTTTGAAGCAACAGCTAAATTGCAGTATAATACAATTTAAAATGTATACTTCCATAACCTCTACTTCTGTGACAGCACCTGCACTGTGTGCATGTATGTTCCCCTATTAAAAAATGTAATTTTAATTACGTGCTGTATATATTCTTTATTTCTAGACCATTAGTTTTATCCCCATGTGTAGAAATGCTGAATCCAAGAAACAAGGCAGTAAATAATACTGCCTTTTAATGACCAATTAAAGCAGCCTATCATCAGCCTTGGCATCAGCTGTGTTACTAGTTCAAAGTACAGCTATGCTTAGAATAAAACAGTGCTTGGGAAGTACGGTCAGCCTCATCCATACAGGATACCACTCTCCAGAGGCAGCAGTACTTCATGTCATAACCCATCCTGCCAAAGTGATGGTAAACATAATACAAAGCCTGAGTGCACCTTGTGGAGTTTGTCCTGAATGATCTGGACCTTGTTGTGGCCTTTGTGAGGGGAAGTGATGTTCTCTATAAAATCCATTAACTGCATGCTTTTAAGAAGTGTGAGTCTGTAGACAGCTGTTGGGGAATGCTCCGGCGCGGATAGCTTGGGTTGGATCTGCAGATCGAGCTCTGGGTGGGAGACAAGAGGCTGCGAGCTGCCAGCTCTGCAAGAGGGCACGAGGGCGGAGCTGCTGCCGGGGGACGGACACAGGGACACAGCAGGAGCCGAGACTTCCCCGCGCTGGGGCTGTGACGGGATCAAAGCCCGGGGCTTCCTTTGTTGGGGCCGCTCCTCGGAGGCAGCGGCTCCGGCTGTTTCTGTGTTACTCCGGTCCCGGCTGTGCAAGTGCGGCCTTGGGAGTGCGACTGCCAGAGCCTCGGGAATGGGCAGACTGGGAAGCTTCCTTCACGACACCTGCCATGTCCGTAGCTGCTGTAGCCTTGTAGACTTACTGTCTGTTCCAGATGCTAGCAGAAGTTCATTTTCTGCTTTAAATGTGATAATAGTAAGATAAGCTGTCCTGTCTGGTGAAATGAATGCAATAACGCAGTTTTTGATACTTCAGAGACAGCAACAGAGAAAAGTAGTGCTGTGTTCAGCGTTCATGCAAATACTCTTGTAACAGATTCAATACCAGATGTCTGACTATTAGGAACATATGAGGAGAGCGGAGGCAACACAGAGAGCAGAAGCAGATAAAAAGGTTAAAACACTGAAGTTGTGGCATAAAGTATACTTGATTAAGTGGGAGTTAAAATGAAATGTGAAAAAATGCTGGTTTGAATTCTGATGAACTATCCAAGGTTATGTGAGGAAAGGTAAAAGGAATAAGGAAAAAAAGCCAAACAACCTTAGACTTGTGCTAGCGATCTCTGCAGGCAGACGCAAAATGAGAGATGATAGATCTTATTTTTTTTCAGTATACCTAAACCAGGCAATATCAAAGAAAAGATTCTTGAAGGAACTACTTCAAGTGCTACTTGTCTCCTGAAACTTGCTGAATTCAGTTTTCCGGGTATTAGACAGTGTAGAACTGTAAACTCTTCAGGTAAGGGCCCTCTCTTCATAAAAACACTGTGTTCTTATTTTTGTGGCTGGTTTGAGTGGATACTTTTAGATGGGACAATGCTGAGCTATGTAAAAGCACACAAGGAAAATGGAAAAAGTGATGGAAATAACAGAGAAATGTACCAGATTGAAGCAGTTTAAAAGTACAGAAGAACAGAGCAAGGCTAAGTGATTTTTGTAAATCAAGGAAACGGCTTGTAATGATGCTGTAGGGTGCTTTCTGCTTCCCCCTTGCTTTTACTTCTATCGTAAGGTACCTAGAGGTCCCATTTCTCTTTGAAGAAAGAGGTCATGTTAGAAAATAGGCCAAGGAAGGGACCTCTTAAAGAAAAAAGTGATGCTTGACAGATGCAGATATGGTAGGTGTTAGCCAGCACACCTCAAGTTTGGGGTATTTGCTTCCCCCAAATAAAAGTTGTCTGCATTACAAAACCACTGCACTTAATTCTATCCAGCTTGTTATGTAATGCTGCCTTTGCAGAATAAGTGCTCAAGGATAAATTGTGCGTGACAAATAAATGCCTCTTGCTCTTGGCTCTTTCAGATGAGGCAGAGATACCGTGTAGAATCAGCTAATATGCAGACCTAGCAGAAAAATGGATATTTTTTTCCTGTGTTAGGCAAGTCATCAGAGGAGATACTTGACACAACTTAATTGCAGGTGCGGTTGAATAAATAAGGTACATTCTTTCTTTTTTTTTCTCCCCAGATGACTCCTCTTCTTCGATTTCATAAATTTATGTTTTTAACAAGAGAAAAGGAAGCAGATGCTCTTCAATACAAGGTTCCATGTCATATAGATCTCCTTTTTTGGTGTGTTGCTTCTTTAATAGTCCAGTGTCAGCAGTTTTAAGAAGGTTTTTACATACTGTTATCACTTAGGGCAGTGCAAATTTCTCTGGAAATCTATGACAATCAATTAAGTAAATGAGAAAATAGAATGCTTGTAATTAAGATAATCAAGCTACATGAAATCTACCCTGCTAGTGCTAATATCTGTATATCTCCAAGCTGTCTATTAATTAAATGCCGTGTAAGTGTTGCAATTAGACTCAGGCTGCTTTGGTGGAAACAAGAGAGATGAAAACGATTGGAGGGGTTTTACTGTATATGAAACTCTTGGTTGGTTTAAAGCATCTCATTATGATTTGTAAGGTTGCTGTGTTGCTCCTGACACTCCTGGGATGCCTGAGGACTCTGTTTCAGGCTTCAACTACTTCTGGAACAGGTGACCAAGGAAATACACTTTGGTTTGCAAAAGCTACATTTCTTCTCAGGGATGGGGTTATTTTCCACTCCATTTCATGAATGAGCTTTGGATATAGAGCTCTAAAGCCAGTGGAAAAGAGGTTAGATACTTTGTTCTTTGTAGGAACCTACAAAGGGGAGAATGGGGAGAGATGAATTTTTCTGACTAGTTCTTACGAGAAACAAAAAGAGACTTCTTCCTCCTTTTGTGTTATATTGTTGTGTGCTTTTATTTTAATATGAGGACCCTAAAGTAGCCCAGACCTCCCTGAGAGATGAAACTGTATCTTAAGATATTTGTGTTGGGAGACAAAGGCTACATGAGATTTACTGGGTAATCTGGATATATTCAGACTGTGATTCTTCATTTATTTTCTGGTGCTTTGTGGGATGGGGGGGAAGCAAAAGGCTCTGTCAGGGTCACTGTGTGTCTGTGAGAGACCAGGGAGGACCCCTTCCTTCTGTATGGGTGACCCGGGTGGTCACACAGCACCTTCAAACAAGTTCATGGTGGTTTTATGAGATGTGGGTTTTGGGACATTTCTGCTTTTCTCCTGTGTGTAGCTTTTGATGGCTGCAAGCCCACATGTTAAGACACCATGCAGCTAGCAGAAGAGCCATGCTGAGGGTGTCAAAGAGCTTTGCCACCTTAGAATGGCCAAACTTGGGTCTCGTTGGCTGGGGGTGCCAAAGCACCTGAGTAGGGCAGAGCAGAGGATAAATCCATCTGCTGCTTTGCCAGGTATTGCCGTGGCTGCATTAATATTACTTCTTTGGCTTCAGATGAAGTAGAAAACCTGATCCGTGTGGACATCAGCTTGATGAAGTTGTTGCACAAATAATGAATAAAAGTAGTATTTTGTTTTGTTTATTTTTTTCAATTATTTTTTTTGAATCTGCTTTTACAGCACAATATTCTTCGTCATGACGAATGAGCTGATTCACTGACACTGTGTTTTCAGGTAATACAATTTACATTTCTAGAAAGAAGCGAAAAAGAAAACTTACAGGACACCCTCAATTTTTCACTTGATTTTTTTTTTTATTATTATTTGACATTGATACAAAAAAATAGTATCTTGATTAGCAGCTTTGCTGGCAGTCCCACAAAACTGTAAATAATACATTAATCTAAAAGAATGCACTCCTACAGACACTATAGATAAAACAATATATACAATTTAGACAAATAAATACATAAGTACAGCCAGTCATATATAATGATACACCTAAAGTTCGGTTACTGTTGACAAGCTTTTCTAGTTAATTGCACTCTTCATTTACAAATTGCCATTGCCATCTACATTATAAAGACAAAAAAACCTCAAAGGATCAAAATTGATACTTAACATTATTATTAGGAAATGTGGAAAATGAACCTTGAGACTTCTGTTTAAATACTCTCACGGTTTTAGCAAAATAAAAAAGAAAAAATGCTTTTGTGAAAAAATTCCTCGTAAAGAGAGGCACTTCCCACCCAGCTGCTTCACTCAATGTGTTTTGTTCATAAGCATTTTGGAAACAAAATGTGATTACAGTCACACTTTTGAAGTGACTAGAAACTAGCATGTTTAACCAAGTTGTAATTTGTCCCATGCCCAATGAAATAAAATGACCTTTAAGTAATGTAAATATTTTTTGGTTAAAGGAAGTCTATTGAAAACATTTGTTTCTTAACGGTATCCCACATGGCACAAATACTGCTGAGTGGAAGGGACAACTGTCCCTGTGAGTAGATGTATTGCTACCTATATCCAGGTTCCAACAGGGAAATTTCTGAGCAAAGTGAAAACAATAAATCTATGTGTCACGAGCTAATGAAGTCTAATATCAGAAAATTAATAGAAGTAGAAAATTAGGCTTTTATTGTGTTGTTTTAAATTCACTTGACAGCAAACGAAAAAGTATCTTGTACATTCAAAAGTTAGGGCACACATGCTTAAGGCTCTTGAAACACTGGACAAATATAATGCCTCACTCAGCTCCATGCATAACAGAATGCTACATAGCAAGCAGACTTACACATATATACAGCTGAATACAGAAGAAAATGCCTTAGAAATATGTACATCAGTTTCAAGATGAACATTTACATTTCTGTTGAAGGTCTATCTATTTATAAATGGCAGGAAATACACTTTTTCACATACTATTTTCAAGGTGTACCTTGCAATTATTAATGCAGTCTACTTGTACTAGGAGAAATTCAAGGCTACCATGCTACTTGAGCCCTGAGGTATCTGGATTGGGAGCCCTGCTGTCCTCCTGGTTACTAACCAAAGGCCACAGAAGCATCAGCAGAAATAAGGCAACCAAATCCATTTGCTTGTGATTCAGAACCCCCAAATTACTGCACAATGCAGAGGGATGGCAGAAGTGATTGCAGCCTGTGGGTTCAAATTATTACAAAATGTGTTCTGGGTAGGATGGCATCTGTGCTGTCTGATTTACCCAAGGGCTGGGGATGAATTCCACCCTCATTTCCATTCATAAATAAGAATATTGTGGGACTTGTGTAAAGAAATCTTCACCCAATCAACGTGTTACGTATTCACTTACGTGATTAGTTGTGCCTTGGAAGTTCTGAGTTTAATAGGACATTGCAGCTTTAACAAGGACTAGGTCAGCTAGGGAAGGATAACTCTTAATTATGCTGCAAGAGACTTAGCATTTTATAAAAATTACTGGGATTTTGGTTTGGGTTATTTTTATTTATGAAGGGTACACAAGCTTCTGTTAACAGTAACTCCTAGGCTGCCTGTTGTGTAGCTTCACCTTTAGATCTGACATAGATTTGCTTGAGATGGCTCCTGCTAGTGACTTAAAGGCCAGCTACACTTTACCTTGTTTACAAATAGTTTCTTTTGAAATGATAGTGCTGCATCTGTGAACAAGACTAACAATTTGCCATGAAACTGCAAACCTTTTAGGGTAGCATCTTTATTCCTCTGTTACTGTTGTAAAGTGCCGTGTACATCTATGGCAAAATCAGGTCAAAGTTTCCCTTTAAATTCTTCTCCAGTTAATTTCTGACAACTTTATAGACATCCTGAATAACATACAGACTTAACAGTTTTGCATATGTTACACATAATGCCAGCTGCAATGAATGAGACCTTGTGTGTGCTGAGGATGCTGTGAGTAATCTACAGCTGATAATATATTGGTAAGTTTTGGTTTTTCGTAACTTGTGAGTTCTTCATTCCAAGTTACTTGCTGAGCAATATCATATTTCACCTCTTTGTTTTAAGGTGGCACTGAATAGAGCTGGGCTGAATTTACGAAAGAGTTTTCATGAAATTTCATAAACATTCTTATTCAAAATACATATAAGCACGTTATGAAACTTGAATGAATCTTGTGTACTTGATTTCTGTGGCATGTCTGGGGAATCTCCTGAGCGGGACCTCGGTGTGTGTTGACTGTGATGAGTAAACTGAGAGCTTTAGAAAGTTTTTTAAAATGCTAGACTTTGGGGGGTTTTAATAGGTTTTTCTTTAAAAGCCTTCTATTTTGCTGTGAAATTTGTACATAACTGTTACATACTCTGTTGTCCAATCAACAGAAAATTGATTTCATTCTTTTATTGGACTAAGTTCTTCTTTTCTACACCATTAAAAATCTATTAGAATCTCATTCCTATATGTACTGCAGCAAAAAGTAAAGCTTCCCCTTAAAAAGCTGCTTTTGTGTTACTTGTTTTTAGGTAAATAGTGCACTGACTGATGTTGAAGAAATATGCTGCTTATTGACACTTCTGGCATTCAATATAATCATATATTGCTATTCAAGATGTTTAATGGAGAATCCATTGATACTAATGAGAGACATTGCCTTGCTTTGAAATTAAAATTCAAGATATTCATGCTTTTCTCATATATCTTTAAGATCATTTTTCATATATCTCCCCTGTGTTATTTCACCTACTGATTCTACTTAGTTTTTAAATTGTGTTACCTATTTTATGGGCTATTTTAGGAAGTGTAAAGAAATGGGTTATTCTGAAATAATTTTTAAAAATACCATTTGGTGGATGAAAATACATTTCAATGTGTGGGTTTGTTTCTAAGGCCAATGAAACTTTGATGTTCTTACCTGTCTAAATTCTGCTATTACACCATTAGTAAGCTATTCGGGAATTGCACACGTACTGTAAAATACACATGTCAAAGTAGGTATATAAGTTCAGTGCAAATGTATACTGCTTAATTTATTAACAAGGCTCTAAATAGAGATGGTCGTAGGGTGTCAAAAGAGGAATAAAAGTATGTTTGTAATTCTTCATTTCTTAGAGCCTGAGTCTTGTCTCAGAGGCTGGGGTGTGAATTATTAAGCAGCTCATAATAGTTTATTACTGTCCTTTTACACACAGATGCAAGAACGGATATGTGCAATAGATGATAATATACAAAATTTGAGATTTGACTCTAGTCAAAACTCTTTCAGTTGGCATAATGTCCTTATGAAAAAGAGCCTGAAGTTTATAAACCAGTAGTCAAAGCGAGAATGAAAAATCAGTCATTAAAAATCCTCTCACAGTTAATATCCCACAGTTTAACCTGTAAATCAGCAGATCACTTTGTCAAAAAATAACCAAACTCAACCAAAATTTAAAAAAAGGTATTTACATCTGTAAAAATCTTAACATCTAAGATGTTTCTTGCTGGACATGTCATTCCAAATTCTGTGCATTTCTTCTGGTGTTATCTGGTGCACTGTGATCACCCTGCGGTACCTGCACAAGCTGTAGGCCATTTTCCAGTGGTTGAAGCCGCTGTTTTGGAAGGGGTGAATGCCCAGCTTCCGAAGGCAGAGTCCAACGTACACATCTTCAAGATGAAGAAGTCTGGTATGAAGGGAGGTTTTGTAAATCAGTTCTGCTACATCAGCTGAAAAAATGTAGCCAGTGCCTGAACAGAAGGGTGGGTAATTGCTGTCAGGGTACAAATCTCTGGGCATGTACCACTTACTGCGAACATCTCTTATTGGTCCTCCATTTATAACATAACCGGTGAAGTACCTTCTCCTTGGCTTGGTGTTAGGTTTGAGCAGCTTATAAATAAGATTGTCCATATTTACAAAAATATCACTGTCTGTCTTCATAACGTACTTTGCTTTTGAACAAAATGTTGCTACCCACCTCATCCCCATCAACGTTTTCAGAGTGAGGTTATGGTAAGAGTCAATAAAATCCTCCACAATAATGTCATGAAAAATTTGGCTTTCTTGCTCTACCATTTGATTTAACACAGGATCTGCATTTTTTCCAAGAAGAAATAGTGTGGCGATTTTAATTCCCTTAAAGTTGTTTTCATCTCCCCACGTTTCTCGAATGGCTTGCCTTGCATCAAACTCTTTGTGAGTTGTACTGATAAGAATAACCAAGAATGGGGCACTCTTCTCACATTTGTTGGGTTCATTGATAAGGAAGTCAAAGGAATGTGGATTTATAGGTCGAGTTCTTATGTTGCCAAAGGAAACATTTTTTCTGGCTATAGATATGCTACTGACCTGTCTGTGGCCCGTGTAGGAAGAAGTAGGACGAGTTATACTTAAGTACCAAAGAGCGCTTGCCCAACAAACTACTGTCAAAATGTATAAACATGAGACCTTTGAAGCCATTGTTCCTCTAGCTCTTCTATTCCATGTGATGAATAAACAGCCTTTGTACCGTGAGCGCACCTGTGTCCTGGAGAGGCAGCATATTATTAATGCCACTTGAAAGTTCGATATAGAAAAGTAATTCTGTAATCATTCATGGATCTCAAATAGGAGCTATTAACCCTGATGATACTCAGGTTTTCTTCTTTTACTAGCAGCGGCTTCCATTTCTTGGAATTTTCTGTTATTTCTGAAAAATATGAAGAAAAATTTTCCATTGCGAGGTCATAAAAGCCTAGGGCAAGAGAAATGAGCTTATATATGGTTGACCATTAATAAGCTAAGTGTCTTAATGCATTTCTCAGATATTCCTTTTTTTCTCATAAGTTACCAAAATGCAAGATAGTGTACTGGAATAGAGCAGTGTAACTGAAGTAATGCTTTTATGATTGGTAATTTCTCACAGATGGTTTTATATAAAAGAAAATAATCATGCATAGCATATTGACCACTTAGATAATTTTAAAGGTATACGAAAATAATTTTATGGTTTCTAGCATTTTCTTGCTTCCTAGCATTTCTTCTGTCCAATCTTTCAAAATGTGCTGTGGAACATTTTAAAATTATTTAAAGAATGAAAAATAGTGTATTTTATTCTAGGATCGACAGCATCTGTGGCAGCTATGCAGACAAATACCTAGAAACCTAATTTGGTCTAAATGTTGATGTCTGTCCTGCTAACAAGAACACTCTTTGGTGAAAATCAGACAGAATGGAGCTGATTGGGAAAGGTACAGAAGAGAGAGAGATGTGTGCTGTCTTACCCATGTAAAGATCAGCGCTCGAGTAGACTCCATAAAAGTCTAAAAATAAATTAACACAGTTCAGTTATTCTTGTTGACCTCCTTCTCCTCTCCCCCCCAAACCAGTCTTTCCATGAGCAAACATAATTTGTGTACCATGTAAGATAAATCACGATGGCAGCCTAGTAACAATGGCTCTTCGCTGGCTGGTGTGCAGAGAGGTGCCTGCCTGGACAGGGCTCTGGCACTGGCAGCCCTATCCTGTGCTGTTCCAGTCTTGCCTCCAGCATCAGGTAGCTTTGACACTTTCCTGGATCAGGGGAATGTGCCAGCCCTGAACCTTCCATTGCTCTCAGCAATTTTGCTGGGAACCAGTTCTGTTTATCATCATTTTGTGGAAATGAGACAAGCTGCCTCAAGCCTGCCAGCTCAGTGCTGACTCCTCCAAGGCACATCAGTAGCTGGAGAGTGCCTGTAGGCTCTGCCATCTTGAGTTTTACTATTGCCTTACTTCAGAGCTAAAGGATAGTAGAAGCATGCAACAGAGGAGCTTTTTGCACGTCTCTGAAATATTTAACATTTACTTTGGATAGAACAAAATATGTCTTCAGATAAAAAGACAGAAGCCCTTTCTGATTTCACACAGCTGACACTTTGCAGTCAGTCCGCCCTCTCTAGGCAGGCCATCAGAGTGAAAGGACTGTCAGGTACCCTGTGTCATTGTTTCACACTGAGGTTTAAGAACAGCAGAGAAACAACCTGGACATTTGCTAAATCTATACAGACTGTAATCTCCTTAAAAGGTCTTATAGCTAGCACTGTTCTGCTGGCCTTCATTACATGCACTTTTAGTTATTTAGTGACCCGAACTCACATACTGCTCTTCCCTTTCACAAAATAGGGTAATTTGAATTTTTTGCCTGTTTCAGAGCTTCATCACTTTCAGTTGGTTTTGCCCTATAACTGGGGCAATTTAATGAGGTAGAGGTGGGCTGCGATCTCCTTCATTGCTTGTAACAGGACTCAGGGTTTGCAATCTTTTCCCACCAAGCAGTACCAGCAAATGTTTGGGAGCAGTGCCTTTAAGTGAGACCTTTAATTGCTCCACGGGGTTGCAGAACACAACGATCTTGTCAGGGCAGACACATGTACATCCTTGTAAATAAATACGGTTGTGATAAATATATATGCATGCTACTGTAATGTCTGGAGAGGGGATGTATTCTGCTTTAACAACCTGCTGTGATACAGTTCTGAGGAGGGCAAAACCCATCCCTGATCTGGTAGGGTGGTTTTGTTTCTGGCTTCACTGTGAAGCTCTGCTAATGCTCCCACTGGAAATGCTAGTGAGGAAAACCGCCAAGTGCAAAAAACCATAATGTAATGAAGACACAAGAGTGTAAAGTCTAGAAAACTGTGTTAATCAAGAACGAAATACAGCAGTCGTGGATTGGAGCTGTAGAGCAGGAGATATGTAGGTCAGTGTGTTGAATTGACTCCAGCATTAAGGTCTCACAAATAAGTGTAATATTCTGCATATGATGTATTATTTTAGGGAACTATATATTGCATTATCTAAAGGTGTATGATGTTCTACATCTTTTCTTTCATAAGGGCAGGTGCATTTGTTACCATGAGCACTGTGCAGATATCTGAGGGAAAGGAAAATTGTAACCAACGCTTCTTACAAACTGCAAAATTACATAAAATAGCTTTTCAGTCCAGCAATGTCACGGCTGTGATATCCAATCTTGTGTTCTCTGAAAGGATTAGAAGTAACAAAAGCCTTTCTCCATTTTGAAGAAAGATTCCACACCGTTGTAGGGAATTTTTTTCTCAGTTATGAAATCTATAGGTAACTGTGTGGGATGAATGCTTCTTATGCTGGCCCTTGGATTGCTGTCTCTTGAAACAAGTTTATCTTTTTCTGTCGTGTATTTTGTGGGTTTTTTTTTTTGTTTACTTTGCCTTTTAAAAAGAAAAATAAGAGTTGAGATGATGTGCTTTGGCTTAGAGTGTTTTACAACAGCCCTGAAGAATTCTGAGCAAAGTGCAGGTAAAGTGGTTAAGAGTGAGCTGGCTGTAGTTTTTCTGATGAGTGAAATTTTAAATTTACTTATTTTTTAGGAAGATTAAGGGGAAAACCAAAACAAGAGCTCCCTCCTATTCCAGCTCTTGTGAGGTGAAGATGTAAAAATTAAAGTTCATATTCCTTCTTTACTTGAGCTTTTTGCTGTACATGGGGAAGAGATTTGAAAGAAAACAGCACAAGCAAAATTGGCAAATAGTGTAAATGCAATACCAAATTAGCTGAGAAGTCTTGGTCTGTAATTTAGGTGAGATTATTTTTGCCTGCAGGACTGATCTCTCTTTGTAGTATCACAGAGGGAGTTGGATAAGTAGCTATGTAGTGTATTTTTCTGGCCACAGGGCAAATGCTCCTACAAATTATTTCTGGTAACATTGGTCCTGCCCAGTAATTTCAATAATGTTTAGCTTGCATGAGCAAAAAAATATATAGATTGATTAGGCAGGGAAACATGAACTAAGCAGTGAAACACTTACTTTGTGATGTTTTAACAGTCAAGAATTTCAGAGGTTGCCGAACTCTATTATTAAAGATTATGCTAATTAATCAAGATCCCAAACAAACACCTAACTCAGGCTTACCTGCAACACAGGAATAATTCTAGGAATTTTGCAAAATTATTCACAGTATCAAAGTCTGTGACAGCAAACCTTTTTGTTGTCACATGTTGTGACCTGAAACAAATTTACAGCGTTGTGGGACTTGTATATCAAGGATGTGAATTAGAAGGAATGCAATCAGAGTGTAAAATTAATGTACTCAAATTATAGTGAATTAAAAATTTTGTGTTAATTATTCATTTGAAAAAGAGGAGGAATAATGTGTGTGAACTAAGATCACTATGATCAGAATAACAACTGAAAGCACTTCAATGCCCACGTTACTGTACTTCCTTAAGCAGTTTGCCCAGAAGTTGTTCAGAATATTTTTAACCTCACTAATAGTAAATATTTCAAAAGCTGCCTTCAATATTTAAGTGTGTAGCAAATTAATTTATATATTGTATTTTAGTCCTGATGATGGATTCAGTATATCATAACTATAAAAGATGACTTTTTTTTTTCAGTTATGCCATGATCTTTTTGAATTTGGAAATTTGAAGACCTTCTAACCAGGAGGATATGGGATGTCACACGGAGAGCGGAAAGCTTTTATCACCTTTGGATTTTGTCTGTTGGGATAGACTGTATCACATTTGGGGACAATTACACAGGCAAAGGAAGGTGTCACCTCCCTTCATTTCTTCTTTGGGGTGAAAGAAAGCTTTCTAGCAGGGCAGTAGCAATGTTTAAGCTCTTGGATCCTTATTTTTAAAATTGTTGATTCAATCTGTCGCTTTTTCTAACCTGGTAGTCATACTATAAGTAATAAAATGCTCAAGCATTGAGGATAGATGATTGCAAAAAGCAAATGTTTAGCATCGTGCTTCTGTACTGTGACACGAAGCTGTGCACTTAATTGCACTATTCACAGCTCATGCTGTGCAAGCCAGAGAAGCCACCCAGTCAGAGCACAGAAAGCTGTACTGTGTAACTTCTGTAAGTAATTGTCTTGATGAGGACTGTATTTGCAGCAAACCTTTTGTGAGCTGACTGCACATCAAGAATAATCCTCCAGATAATGAGCACATTTGAGAATCTTGTTAGCTGTTCATGGGCAATTTTCAAGCAGATGCCAAATGAGTTCAGCAAACGTTACTCATCAACGGCAATATTTTGCCAATATTTTGGAATGCTGCTGTCTCTGCTGAGAGGCTGTTGATCTTTCTTTCAAGAAAGCCTGTCCTATGTAAGTGCAGTTGCATTAATGTATCTAGATCACGGTGCATGCCCTTGATAGAAGCCACAGCTCTTGAAGCCTGGCTGGTTGTTACAGGTGTAATCCATGCTGTGTCACTACTGCTGAGGGAGGTGCTGAGTGCAGGCAGTCAGGATGCTGAGTCCTGGGGATGACCCTGGGTGAGCAGCCAAGGGAGATCACAGCTGCTCATCCTGACACCCAGGAGTCTGTTAGGCAGAGCACAACTAAGTCAAATTAACACTGTGCATCTCTGCCAAAATGTACCTTTTCCTTTCCCTGGAAAAAAGAGGGAATGCAGCTGCTACATTATTTAGTAAATGTAGCAAACTCTACTCATTTTCCCTGAAGAGACATTTTTGTAAGTTTTGTATGATCATGGCTTTCATCTGTATATAGACCAAGATGCTGAAATGTCTTCACCATTTATGAAGTCCTTAAATTACCTAAGGAAAAGCCTGTGATTATTACCGAATCTTGTTGAAAAGATAATTATACTGAACATTAAGAACACATCTACATGGAAATCTGGGGATCTGTTATGTTCTAGGCTGGATGTTTTCATAGTAATTTCTGGAGGAAATTTTGGGCAGATGGCACAGGTGATTTAGCAGGAGATTGCAACCTCCTTTCTGGGAACTTCATTTAAGGTTTCTTAAATATTCTAAATGCTTTTTCTGCCTGTGTGTAATGGATCTGAAACCAAATCAGTGCTGCAAAGAAAGACTTTCTTCTCTATAACACTGTGGAAAGGGGCTGTAATAGATGCAGAAGCCATAGTCTTAGGCTGAAGTGAGGGAAGTACAAGCATTCATTTCAGGTCCATGTTTTTTAAAAAAAAACCCTTCTATTTAGAGGGTTCATGGCTGTCAAATGTTAAAAGAGGCTGGCTTCCCTTCTCTTCCCTCAAAGAAAATGAGGACAGATATTTTCTGAATCATCACTTGTTCACAGATATATTGGTAATAGGCTTTACCCTAGGCAGCACCTGAATGTGAAAGCAAGCATTCGCACAAGTGCAAATTTCATACTAACAGTTCCGTTTTCATGAATGTTGATTTGCAGATAGTTTTTACTGGAGTTCATCATTAAATTGAAGAATTGATCTCTGGAAATAAATGTGGTATTTATAAATTATTTTTCAATATTTACTACTTGCTCCTAATGTGAACAAAAGGTAAGAATGTACTGTCCATAGGGGAATTTTACCAAAAGCTTCTTTAGGGAAAATGAAAGTGATAGAATTTTCAGCAAATATGCCTGTGCTGCTGAAACTTCTGTAATCTTTAAAGAGCTACTGTAGTCATTTAAGAGTTAAAAGTTGTCTACATGAAAGTAAATCTGCCTGACTTTTCCGTATTTCCCACTTTAGATTTTTTCAATGAATCTGTCTCTATAAAAACAGGATTTTCTGTTCGTGTTCAAGAAGTGCTGAAACAGCCCACATAAAAAAACTAAACTGCATTTTCATTGCTTTTTTTCTCATGTTAAATAGCAAATTATGCAACTAATTTTTCTCAGCAAAATAATTTATAAGTTAAAAAGTAAAAAGTGTCCACCATGACTAAGCTGCGAAGTGCAATTTTCAGTTGCAGACAATGAAACTGTCGAAAAAAAATTTAGGAATATTTTGATTAACAAAACCACCGGATTTACTATGACTGAGGGGAATGGGATATGTTGCTTGTTAGGAAATATGAGCTTGGCATGAAAGACCATTCCTTGGCTGACCTTGTATAGAGGTGGGATCTCTGTTGGTTTGAGCAGCTTTTCTCTCTGCCTTGGTTTGTGCATCAGGAGCATTAGAGCTGTAACTTCCCCTTCAAGTTTTGCAGCTCAGGAAGTATTTTCTATGCTGAATTTTTTTCCCTACCTTCTCTGAGCTAACCAGGAAAAAAAAAAAGTATAATTTATCCCATTTGGCACATCTTAACATTACATTTTCAGTAGCCCTCTTACTGTTTTGGTCATATTTTAAAACCAAGTCTCTCTGTCACAAACATACAATGCCTATGACCACTTAGTCACCAGTGGTACCACACAGGTGATTCCATGTGGAAGGACATGAAAGGACAGACCAGACAGACCCCAAGAACTGTCTGTACAATGGATGAGTTTATAAAGCTTTAGCAAATCAGCTATGCTTGATCAGATACTAATCTAGAATTGTTATAAGCTAGATTTTACTCAGCTCAAAATAATACTAGAACTCAGGACATGCCAGTCAGGTGTTCTGTCTTGCTGTAATGCTGATTGCAAGTGATTTACCTGGAGCCAGTGCATGGGAGTTTTGCTGCTGTCTTTAGTAGAAGGTGGTTTAAGCATATATCGTTTGCACTAACTAAAAGGGAGAGAAAATAAATTAGAAACATAAAATGAAAGAACAGAATATTTTAAAGCAGAAATCTTACTATTTTTTTTAATCTTTTCTTTTAAATCACTCATGAGATGTCAAGGGCCAGATCTGTGCATTTTTCCCCATGAATGCTTTTCAGAAACAAATTAAAAAAACACTTGGTGGCTTCATGTTGTGATAGGTGATTTGTGATTACATCAGTCATGTCCTATTACATCAGTAATGTATAAATTGCATTTCAGTATGGCTGTAAACTGATGCAAATAACATATTTCACTTTGGGTTACCATAGCCTCGAATGGTATTTTTTTAGCTATTGTGCTGTGTTCTAGTGCGAAATCTCACAGCAAGGTTCCTTAGCTCATGTCACCACCAAACTGTTTACATCTAGGGAGAGTTTAGGGAAACAAAAAAAAAGAAGAAAAAAAGCTTTCAGTTTTAAAAAAAATTTCAAGGGGGAAAACCTTTAGAACTGCTTTAATATAGAATCTTTATTACTCATGAAACAATTGTACATAATTTAACAGAGTCCATATCTTAAGTTACCTTTAAGTAATAACGTTTGAAATCAAGTGCACTGCTGTTTTTGTCTTAACCTTCTTAAATGTCACTGTTATGTTTCCTCTGCATGCACAGCGATGCCTGTGAAACTGTGGTCTGGGTTATGGCACAAGAATAGATGACAGTGGCCTTGATTATATAAATGCTTACCCTAGTGGCAGTGCTATCCTCAATTAACCTTTGTCAAAAAAGGAGGAGTAATAATTACATGAAGACCGGAATACCTGAAATCACAGTGTCTGTGGTGATGACAACTCAGCAAACTGGATAATGAATCTACTTGCTAGTGATCCAGTGAATCCAGTGAATTCACTACTGGATAACGAATTCACATGCTACTGGGGGCATTGAAAGAAAAATACAAACAATTAAAGCTTTTGGATTTACTGGGAAAAGTCCTAAAATAGTTTTGAGCCTCCCCATTAAGGTATCAGTCATGATGCTTGAGGAACTTGGCTTTTAACTTCATTGAAAACTGGGGATGCTTCAGGCTGGAAACAGCTATAAATAAGTACATTGTTATAACCTCTTATTGATAGACAGTAACTGGAAGGATTCCACAGTATCTCAGGCATATCTGTACAATACCTACATTTATTGTAATTTTTATGTATCTTTAAATGTGATTGTTGGAGAGATATTTCTTTTAAAGGCTGAAAAGTAGCTAGAATTCACGTTATTTTCCCATTTCTTCCACAGCAATGAGGCTAGAAAATGTTGTAGTTAGTGAATTTAGTTGATCATCTAATAGCATAGATTCAACTTTTCTGTTTAAGGAAAAGTTTAGGTATTAGATGTCCAAGGAAATTGTTGGATACTGTGACACTGTGTCTACATTGGCTTTTTTCTTTCTTTTCCCTGCAACTACGCTTTGTGTTGAGAAGGTCCCAGAGCCTTGACCTGTCCATGCACAAACAGATTGGAGTGCAGTTTTTTTCATGTTTACATTACAGTAATTAATGTGAAGCTATGTTGTGAAGCATTTGTCCGCATGAGCTGTTTGTAAGTCAAGCTTCAGGTTTGTAATTCCCATTGTGAAGTTGTGATAAATTTAACACAGGCTGTTGCTTTTAAAATTGCATGTCTCTCATGGAACTGTAACTTAAAAAAGCCCTGCAACCAAACAAATGACTTTTGTCTTCATCTTGGAAGATACAGCACATACTTCAGCCAGATGACTTATTCTGAGATGTGTGAAAAACACTTCCTGGACATACACTTTCTTTGGCATTTGGTTAGTCACGATTGAGATCCCCCAGTTTATTGGGGCTCTCCTGGTCAGCGCTTTCTGAAAGCACTGCCTTAAGTGTGGCAGAGACGAACAGTTTCAGCTCCAGCAGGCAGGTGGTGGTTGCCTGCAGCTGGCTGTGCCCCCTCCCCTCCTGCTGGTCGGTGTTCCTGGGGTCTCCCTGCCACACTGGGCAGCTCCACCTGCACTTCCCAAGCAAGTTACCTTGCAGAGAAGGGATAGGCCTGTTGGGAGACTGGGACTCGCTTGCTCTTTGACTGAAAAGAAGTGGAATTATTGCCTTGATGTTTGCCTTAAGTACCAGGAGAGGCGCTTTTCTGCGGAAGTGTTGGTGTGGCCACCAGCCAGTGTAGGTGCTCACAGGCCCGCTGACCTCAGTGCAGCTCAGGGCCAGCACTTCTGGCTCTTAGCTGTATATAATTGCCTTAGAATGAAGAAACAGGTTTCTTTTTACTTTGTCATAACTAAGTGATAGATGGGGTTTTTCCTCAAACTTAAATGAAAACCTGCTTTTATTGGGGATTGAACAAGAAAAATTTCTGCTGCAGAAGAGAGGGCATTTTTTTTTGCAAAGCTGTTAACATTTGAGAGCAAGCTAGCATCAGACTCTTTCAGCTAGCACATACGGAGAATTTCAGAGATGACCCCAGACTATTTGTCAGCATTTAGTTTTCTGAAGCTTGCAGTTAAATAGATGGTTGGGCAGTGTTACACTTAAACATTCACTCAACACAAGAGGCCATATCTCTTGTGGCATGATTTAAAAATGGGCTCATAATAACTGGAGTTTTTTGGATGGATCAAATAAAGGAGTAGATGCTGTAGTTATTTGGTAAATATATATCCTGGTGAATCCATGGGAGTAAAACTGTCCTCATTCTTCTATGATATTTCAAAAGTGTGGCAAATTGTGTCCTCAGCTGAGACACAAGCTTGAAAAATACTGTTTGGGATCATAAATAGGTTGCTGCCTCCTTAGCTAAACTGTAGACCCGTTCTGGGTTATCCGCTATGCCTACCTAGTCCACCTTCTTGCTCAAAAAACTGTTTATTTTTCCTCTGTATCTCCTTTACAAAAATTGTGAAAACTGTGTATTAATCTCAGTGAAAGAAACTTTCTCTGTAGAGAGAAACTCTCTCTGGTGTTTCTGTAGAAAACAACCAGTTAACAGTTTGTCCATTTGTGCTCAGATCAGAATTTAACCTGACTCCTGTGAGAATTGTTAAAAGCAAAAATTGAGGAAGTTTTCTTGTGAAGTGTTATTGATGAACATTTTGTAAGAATTTCTTCATTAATAACTCTTATCTTCCAGCTGGGCAGAATATGCCTGATAATCTTAGGTACCTGATAAAGCACCAGGAAGAATTGCATTTTGGTAAAGAGTAAATCTGAATTCCTGTTTCAACTTACTTTTATCACTTATGTCATTAGAGATGTCCTTCATACGTACTTTTAAAGGTTTCACTAGGGAGCATAAATTTCAAATCCCAAGTATCTGTGTGAGTAGTCAGGAATACTAACTGGTTTCTTACATCTTTTGTCTGTGAGTGTTGTTAATTAGGGGTATTTGCAGTGACTGGTAACTAGGAAAATACCTAAACAAACTTCTTCCTAATGTTTGTGCATATGTGTTTGTCTGTCTGTCACTAAATGTAACAGGGCATTTCTGTGGGCTCATTATGCTGATAGCACATTTTGCTTTCTCTTTTTCCTATTGTGACTAAGGAAGCGTAACCAGAACTTCTCAGAATAATTGGAAACTCTCCAGTTGGCTTCTCCACCTGTAATTGCATTGTCTGTAGTGGGCCGATGTCGGTATAAATGTAGACTCATTTGTCCATATTGAAGGATTTCTCAAAACAAAGGCAAAGAACCTTTATGTAAAGGATGACCTCAGGTATTTTCAGAGTTGAAATGCAGGGAAAACAGTCTTGCTACTCCATATTGACTCCTACTGAAACTCTACTGTGGCACACGTAAAGTGTGTGATTACAGGGCTGCTCCAGAGAGGATTATGCAGCAACTTGTACGCAGTGTTGTTCAGTGTTTTCTGTTCCAGCTCCTGGCCCTGCACAGGACACGCCAAGAGTCCCACCATGTGCCTGACAGCGTTGTTCAAATGTTTCTTGACTCAGGTTTGGTGCTGTGAACACTTCCCTGGGGAGTCTGTTCCAGTACTCAACCACCCTCTGGGTAAAAAAACCTTTTCTTGATATCTAAACCTTCCCTGACCCAGTTTCATGCCATTCTCTTGGGCTCTGTCGTTGGTCCCGAGAGTGAAGAGGTTGATGTTTGCCCCTCCAGTTCCCCTTGTGAGGATGTTGAAGATCACAGTGAGGTTGCTCTACTTTGGTGTCTTGTGCCTTGATTCTGATGCAGTTCAACAGACAAAATTCTCTTTTTTTCACCCACTTTTGTTTGGGATGTGTTGGCTCTTGCTTGGATAGGAATATAGTGCGCTACTGATAGAAATCAACTTTGTGAAGCAATAAACAGTAAATATGTTCTGTCACTATGCCTGAGGGAATCATATCAAACCTTAGTTATCCATGTGTTCGAGGCCAAGCCTTAAGGAAAAAGAGGGTACATGAATATACAGTGTAAAAATATAGATTGCTTCTCTTCACTCTCCATCTGTGGACCTTCAAGAGCTCTATAAACACAAGCTCACTGAGCAGCTGTATACCCCAAGGAGGCAGATAATACAGTAATAAAATATGCCAAAGCAGTTTAAGGGTCCAGATCTTGATACATGCCTCAGGGTTGTAAGAATTAAATAGAGTAGTTTAACAGAGAGACATACTTCTGGGAGACTTTTTCTTATAGAAGCAGCATAAGATCAAACTCCCCTTTTGATCACTTTCCAGACTTCGGGGGTGCTTAGTCTTTGAGCAGAATCAGTAGAGATTGCTATATAAATAATGTGAACCTAGACCTCTGGAAGAAGGTGTTTGGCTCATAGGGTGGATGGAAACAACAGGGATTCTCCTGAGCTTGTTTTAACTCTATGTAGGGCTCCCTCAACATCCTAAACCCTTTTCTCACTTTTAGCAGTCTCCTTTCAGCATTATTTTAATCTGAAAGATCTCTTGAACAAAAGAGATTTTAAAGCGGTCTGCAATCTTTGGTTCCATTTATTTCCCAGCTACTCTGATATCAAAGGCAGCATGAAGCAAAAGTGAAAAGAATTGCAGTAAAGCAGCTGTCAGGCCAACTGTTGTGGGATCACACAGGCTGCGGAAGGAACCCTGCTCTGCTGTGTGACCGAATGCGTGACGTGGGACTCCGTTCGATGACAAGCCAGCATCTGTCTCTGCTGGCACTCTGTCCATCAAGGAAGAAGGCTCAGATTCTTTCTCCTTACATGGAAAAAGGCAGGAAACATGAAGGATGATGCAAACATCAGTAATGCTTTGTCCTGCTGCTTGGGAGAAAAAGATTGACTTCCTGGTGCTCTCAGGAAAGCAGGGCAAGAGCTGCTGGAGAGGCAGGTGGTGTCTGGCTAAACCCTCCTGGTACACAGAGGAAGACAGGCAATCCTGCCCGGATTGCAGAGTGAAGCCTCTCCGTAGGGAATGGTTCAAGGTGAGGAAGACAAATGATCTAAGTGCACAAAATTTCAATTTATTCTTTACAAACCTTTCTTGCTCGATGCAATGAAGAGTGATGCCACAAAACAAAGGGATGTGAATAATTTCTTGCTTGTCTCTTGTCTAGGTGGTAACAATGTAACCAAAAGCTACCCCAGTACTTTTAATGAGAACTTCACTGCTTTGTTATTCTTTCTCACTCTTCGTCTTTTTCTTTGAAAAAAATAATTTCCCTGTCTGTATAGCTCAGAGTGTGTGTACTTTGCAAAGATGCTGCCATCTGCCATTTACTTTCCTTTCTGAGCCGTGATCTCAGATGTATATTTCAGGGAAAAGGAAGTCAAGTGGTTGAGTTTATTTTCCTTTTGTGTGAACAACAATGCAAATAATTCCAGAGCCACACAGTAAGGCTGCCTGAAATGCCAACTGCAAATCACCTTTTCAGCGAGGCATTAATTCATTCTGTGAAAAATATGCTGGGTAAAAACTGCATTTCAATTCCTCCTCCCATGCACTGGCTGGATCAATTAAACTCAATATAGCAAGTTTTTGAGATTAAGTCAAATAATTTTTTTACTTTTTCTAACCCTTATTCCAGATAATTTCCCCCCTCCTTTCAGCCTCTTGCTACACATGCCTCTTGCAGCAGATGGGGGGCAGTGGAGGGCGCTGCTGGGCACATGGCAGGGCCAAGGCTGCCTGTCCTTGGGTCACCCCAGGCTGCCAAGAGGCAGCCTCTCACCTCCAGCCAGGACATGGCCTTCCCAGGAGTCAGGAACCCCCCAGTGGGCGAGGAGGATTAATGGTCCCCTCCTTCATAGGGAGAGCAAGAGCAGGAGAAAGGGGCTCATCTTGCTCCTCCTCAACTGCTTGTGCCTTGTCTTTGGAGGTGAGTGCTTCAGGAGCTGAGAAAAATACCTCATGAGATCAAGATGGAAGACATTTCTTTGCATCTGGGAAATTAGAGCCAGTGTGTCTGGAAGCTGGCACTGCCACGAAAATATCCATGCATTCATTAATACTTTATGATGAATTTTAGTCTGATCAGTTCCCTGGTCAGATATGCCTCATGGTCAAAAGCCTGGATCAGCACAGCCAAGAGGCATCATCAGCTTGAAACCAGAGGATGAGGCAAAATGGGGCAGACCTGTTTTCATGACCACACTCCTGCCTTAAATGAGTATCAGAGAGCTGAGGTCTCCCCTTATAACCTTGAGAACTGTAGCAGTAGCCCCAAGATTTCTTTATACAAGAGTAAGACCAAGCACACAGCTCCTTTCCTCCTCTTGCATCAATTGCAAACAAGTAAAAAACCAAAAAGCTTTTGCTTGCATATTAAATATTTAGGTTTAAATTTCAGTGATTACTGGAAAGTTTTTGGAAAACAATTCAAGGACTTGTTGAGAATTAACAAAAAATTCTCTCCCTTTAAAAATTACTTTGTTTTCGCAATACCAAATGATCCCTTGCATCCTTTGACTCTCCTGAGATCACTCTGAACGTAAACTGGAAACCTAATTGGATTTTAAGAGGAAATCTGGTCATGCATCTAGCAGCTTTAAGGGGCATGAATAGTGTAGCATTTGAGAATGTGCTGCTATTTTGAAGATTGATGTGATTTTCTGATTTAGACAGAAAATGGAAACATAGTGAGAGGCTGTCACAAGCCTCTGAATCAGCCAGATTCTTCTTAGAAGCCAAAGACAGCTTGGCTCAGGTAGGCTATTCTCCCACACATGCCTTTGCCAAAACAGAGTGTGTGCCGAGGCTTTTTTGCTGTTGTTTTTTTCCTCCAGATGGTGTAATGAGGGATAGACTGCTGGTCACTTGCCAAGGGTTGTACAATATTGTGGTAAAATGCAATCCCAAGCCTCAGTTTTGAAGGTAGCATATCAATCACTTACTCATCGGGTTCCTATACTTCTTGCATGTGGGGTCAAACCTTTGTCATCAGGTCAAGTCTATTAACAAGTTTCGTCCAAATGTTTTGAGAGCGACAAAATTTGGTATGTCTTCTCTCCAAATGTTGATTAAAGTGTCCACTGCTAGGAAGATAAGAGCCAATATGCAGCTAATCCTTTTTAAAATCTGTACCTCAAACCTAAATTGCTAGATCCCTCTGGTCAGCTAAAAATAATAATGCTTTGGGGTTGCCTTGGATTTTTCTCTATACGCATCTAAAGTAAAAGCAAGAATTTATTTGGTGTCACAAATTATTTACTTTTATGGTTGTGGTTTGAAACAGATTGAGGTTTTTTAAGTTAAAAAAAAAAATAATTTGTTGCACTTAAATGAAGTTATAGTAATAAACAGAGCTAAAGATGAGGATTTTTTACTAGGGTATGTAGTTTTTCACCAGATTGATACATATGTCTTCCTCCTGTTGACATGCATTTTCAAAATAAACCTGATATTAATTGCACCTTCACTGGGTAACACAAAGGTGGAATGATCCACCTTCTGGCTGTCAGGTGTTTGAGTGGGATTAAACACATCTAGGGACAAAGTTACCTCTGAGAGTAGTGCATACCCACTATTTAGTCACTGTACTTGAGAAAACTTCCAATCTAGATAGAGTTAGTGACAAAAACAGTTGAGGAAGTCAGTCCTCCCCGTCATTTTTCAGGTGTAACTATATTTTACATAAACCATTCTTGTTCTAGGTGTTAATTCGACCTTGCAGCAATCCAAGACAGCCAAAGTGATGGTGACTTAAAATAAGTGCACTGACATTTATGATATTAAAATCAATTTTAATATGGCAATATGCTGCTATTTTAATAAACTACTACAAGTAGTGTCTCTCTTGTAGCAGGAGAGGGCAGGGTTGGTGTTGAATAACATTTTTTAAAGACTTCAGAATGACAGCCTTTATGAAAAACACATGTAAGAAGATTGCTTTGCTATGGGTTATAAAACATAGGAAAAAGTTCTCCAAAGAAGAGGATCAGTTTTTAAAAGTGACTTGACAAGCTAAGTATGAGTAAGCTTGCTCTCCGATTTAGGCTGTTTGGAAGGAGCATGGATGAGATTTTTAGCATCTTAGTGGTATGACAACAGGCAAAATCTACAATCACTCTTTAGGTGCCCAGTACATTGTATTTTGACCACCAAAAGTATATTCTTCCTCAAGCAATAACAGGTTATTGGCTGGCAGGAAATAACCTGTAAATTTTATCTATATCTAGCACATGTGGAAGAAAAGCCATCAGATAGTATCATACATGAAAAACTGGTTGCCTTGGTATAGTAACAAAAAGTTTAGGCATAACATCTTTTAATTTGAGAAATGATGAAACCAGCAGTGGCAAGAGTAACATTGCTAGTTTCCAAAAGCAGGTATATTAGATTGAGAGGTAGGTCATTTGTCAGCTACCCCTGTAGATAAAATAAAGTGGAAGACAAAAACATTTGCTCAGTATCACAAAGCCAGAGACTGCAGCACAAGATTACGTATTCTAAGGCATCCACCTCTTTCTCTGTATACCTCTAGAGACACTGAAGAAGGTCTTAAATTTCAGCATGCTCCAGCATCTCAAGTTCTGGAGGGAGAGAGAGAGATTGCAGGGAGTTGTCTTTATGCAGCTGACATCTGTAGCCTTGAATGCCATTCATAAATTAGGCTCCTGTCAAGTACAGATGCCCCTAGGCATCTGCTGCTTGAAAACTGCCCTTCAGAGGGACTGAACAATCTTGTGCATGATGAGTTAAGCATTTTACAGTGCTCATAAGAAACCAATCTGAAAAACAGGTACCAAACCAATTAAATCACCGCAGTTGGTGGATCTCCTTTAGGTCTTTAAAAACCTGCTGAGAGAAGTGTGAAGATCCTTTTGCTGTATTTTTTAGAAATCGTTTAGTCATAACTTTAAGTGTGATAGATGCAGAAAAGAAATGTAGTGGGGCGTTTCAATTCTGCCTTTCTTCTTTTTCTGGTAGTTGATCTGGAATTTGATCTGGATTTGATCTGACATTTGAGATTAAATGCCAGGGTATGAAAGAATTTTTTTTAAGGTCTATGATTTTTTGTTTCAATGTAGCATTATCAGGACCACAAGACTGTAACAGCTTGCTGTAGTGTGTTATTTCAATCATTTCTTCTTGTCTAGGGAAAATATTTCTGATTAGCGTAGTTACTGTCCCTTTATTGCAAGGTTTATACAAAATTCAGCAATGTTACTGCAATTGAACTTAGTGGGAACTGACCGTGGCTTTTTCCTGTTTGCAGTGCTCGCTTATCTCCTCTTGTCTGATAAGCTACAAAAGCTTTACCAAAGCAGTGGTGAATCTTGGTGCTACAATGCTACAGTTAAAGCTTTTTCAGTCCTAAACCAATGCTTTACACATGGTATTCTCACCCACCCAGTTGTCATTCAGTCTGAAAGAGGCGGAGGCTGGAGACCTGGGGTGCTTTAGAGGCTGGTCCAAGAGTGCCCACCTGGAATGCCCTCCACACAGCTGGCAGTGGGGGTGGGTCCAAAAGGAGATCCAGAGCCCATGCCTTGAGGTTTTCCCTCTCATGTTGGTTCTGAGGCAGCATCCCAGCATATCTGTGTTAAGGCCTGGAAATCTAGTTCTGTATCTTTTACAAAATACCTAGGGGAGTCCACGGAAATGGACTTCTGCAAGTGTAGGACACACATGTGTAAGTTAAATACATTTTTCAGTGTTTTTTCATGCTCTGAAATGATCCTAAACTTTCAAGGGCGATATGTGGTAGAAGAGGTCTCGTAAGGTGTTTCTAGAATTGTGATTGTATGCAGCCTAATAATACACTTTCTGCTCTCCTGCTTGATGGAAGCTTTTCCTTGATGTCCAGTAGATATTGAGCAATTTAATGACTTGATGAGTAAGAACAAGGTGATTGCAGAAGTAATCTCAGCCAGCTAAAAGTAAGCATGCATCTCTTTTTGCTGCTCTGCTTTCTGTTTAAATGGTGCATTTAATTATAGGCATCCCATTTGGAAAGAGTTCTTTGGTTTGCAGCAGATACCTGACAATGTCATCTGGAGTTTTCTGTTACAGCAAAGGTTTTGCCTGAGGATTTGCCTGAACAGCGTTACATTTTGTATCCCACCCAGTGGATAAGAAAAGACCTTCAGGGAGCAAACCGAGCCCAGGTTCAGCATCTATTGCTGAAGTCACCTAGGACTCACAACTCGCGTGCAGCTTGGAGTGCAATGCTTTCTTGGTGGCTTAAGAGAGGGGTTTTGGCCAAGACCGTGGCTGTCTTTCCTCTTACTTTTGGGGTCATTGCAGTCTGCCTGGGCCTCCCAGTGTAAATAGTATTTACACAAACCCTGTTGTCAGCTGTCACTTGAGGAGAGGTTCTTCCTTTCTGCTGCTCATTCATTCTCTCTACTCCAACATTATGTGCACATACAGATACAGCTTCCAGTTACAGTGCTGACTTCTAAATTTATAAAGGAGTGTCAAGCTTCTAGTGCTACTGCTGTTGCTGTCATCTCTCTTTCATCTCTAGTGGGATGGGTCTTGTGACATTTGCAACCTTTTTGTTGCTTAGTCTCCTTCTTGACGGACACCCAAAACAGTATTAAATACTTCTGAGATGGCTCCACAATGTGTTTCTGGTATGTTTTTAGGCCTCTGGTTTGGCTGGCCTTTTTTTTTGGGCTTTGTTTTTGGTGTGCTTTTTTTTTTTTTTTTTTTTTAAGTATTTTGAGTAGAGCCTAGATTTGTTCGATAGATACAGTTGGAAGAAATAGAGTTCTTTGTGACCCCTGTCTTGCCCCGTTAACTAGCCTAGTTAACTACTGATCAGCAGCTACAGTTGTAGACTCCAAACATGAGAAATCCAGAATGTGTTCTGAGGAAAGGCTAATTTGCCAAGGATCATTTCGAAGTCCTGCTGATGCCTGGTTTTCTGTCTCTGGTGTCCATAATTGGCCTGGGCAATGCATGGCTGTTTGTATCTCACACCATGCACTGCTTTATTTCTCTGGTAAAGGTTAACTGTTTAACTGATTAATTGTCCAATGCCAACAGACTAGATTTAGCAGTGGCAACTCTTGGATTTGGAGAAGATGCAGCACATTGACTTTATAAATGTAGCATATGGCTTTTCCTATTTTAACATGTGATAACATTTAAAGAGCTGGTCAGGCTTCTGGAATTTTAAATACCAGATGGGAATTTTATATTCCCTGTATACTTTATTATGTCTAGTAAATACTGAAAGAAGTGGTGGCTGTCTCAAAAAGAGGACCTGTGCTTTTCAACTCGCAAATGATTGGGCATTAATTTCTGTTGCTACTTTTAGAATTCTCATTACAACCTCTGTCCCTTCACCACCGTAAGCCTTGTCCATGTCCAGCATGTCTGCTTTTTGCTTCTATAACACCTTTTTTAGGGGAAAGATGGTGCCTGCTTTTGTTGTCACAGGAGCTAAACTTAAAAGCAAATGGCAGATAGGAACTGGGCTGTGCCCAGATCAAGTTTCTAATGCTCTCAAGCATTTTAATATAAACACAATTATTTTCAAATCAAATAAAGCCTTTAGAGTCTGTACTCTGCATTAGAAAAACAACAAGATAAAAACCAAGCAGACTACAAGGCAAACAAAAATTTTTAAATGCCAGTGGACTTCTGATGTTTTCACATACAAGTCAACTGTTTTGTGTTCTTTGTTATGCTTTGCAAGCAGCACAGAAATAAACGTTACATAGTCAACATAAAGCGAGTCTCAGATTCTCCTAAGAGAATCTAAGCTGCAGCAGGCACTGCATCTGCAGCTCCTGTGTGTCAACTGCTAGATCTAGACCGCAGTGGGAAGAAAAAAAATCTGTTTCTGATGAAATGGCTCTTTATGATGGGTGTGTCAGTAGTGGAGATGCTGAGACATTTGTAAAAATAAACATGTACCGTCCAATATAACAGACAGATATCTAATATCATTAGATAGTTGCAATAGTTGTTGATCAGTGCAACTGTAATATTTTCTTTAATTTTTTAGCTAAAGATCTACATCTTCCTTAATGAGGATATTGCTTAAAGTAGAGGGAAAAATAATGATCAGAATTTTGATAGAATGATTCAAATTTAGATTTGAATGTGTTTAGATGTGGAAAATATTGGTTTAATTTTTAAAAAGAATAATTTTAAAGGCTTTGAAATAAATAAATATGTCTTATTTTTTTTCTTATCATAATTAGAAATGTAAACACCACATAACTGGAGAAAGAGTGCCTGTTCACTTGAGATTTACAGCTCACTATTGCATGCTCAAAAATAAGACACTCACCTGAGCTTCAAACCTTTAAATATTTGGTTTTGTCTTCTGACATACAGGGATTCCTTTGAAACTATGAGATCACAAAAAGTGCATAATTAGCACTGAATTCTCTTTATAAAGAACAGTAATCTAGAATTGTCAGACTATAATGCCTGTTCCTCATGATAAATCTGCTGCATAGCCATTAAGTTATTATAGCATTATACAGTTAAGCAATTAAAATAAAACTGAAACTCATGTTATCTAAGATTTTTAAGTTGTGGCTTTGATGAACAACATGAAAACAGGAATAGTGAAAGAGAAGTTTTATATTCCTTACATTTGACTGACCCTCATCCTTTCTTTTAGCTTTTCTGGTAAATATCAAAAGATGTGGCATAATAGAGAATGATAGGAAGCACATCTGACAAAACTCTCTTAAGTCTTGTTGTATAAAACATTTGGTGGAAATGGTTCTTGGCACCATCAGGTTAGCATTAAAAGTGTAATGGCTTTAAAGCAAGCCCAAACACCCTGTGACAAACGAGAGTTCCAGATTTTAATGTTAGGATTACAGATGCTGCTGAAGATACCAAAAGAAATGTGCCCAGCAGTTGCCCACTGCACTTGCTCATGACAGTACTATTTGTCTGTCAGAAGATCACCTGCACTGGTGATCTAACACTGATGATGCTGCCAATTTCTACATTATGAAAAGCAGAAGCCTTGATCATTTTGTCAGTCACACAGCCAAGGTTCTTGCCTTTCTCTTTTATACAAAAAGTTCCCCTTTCAGATTTCTCTAGCATGGTTGGAGGGACCAGTTCGTCTGAGTTCTGAATTAACAAATAGTTTCCATTTATTTGATAAGTAACTCAAAAAAATCCAGCCTATAAAAGCTATTTTGTTTTGCTTATTTGTTTTTAATAATAACCATGCTAAATACTATATAGATTTTGAAAGATATAATCCTGGACAGAATTCTCAAAACTACACTGGGTTGGACCTAGATTATCTTTAAGGTGCCTTCTAACCCAATAACTCTGTGTTTCTATGTTGAAGCCTAATATAAGAGAGTAAATTCCAGGCAATTATTTGGGCTTAGCTGCACATGTTTCCCACACAGGGGTTTTGCATATGGTTTGAAAAGCCACAGACATGGTATGTGCTGAAGTAGACTTCTGCTATGAACTAGGCAGTGTGTTTGCCCGAGTTTTCTAGCATTCTTCAGCTTCCCCAAAGCCACACCACCAGGAAACATTGCGTCCTTCAACCTCTGATGCTGTTAGAGGAGCCTGTTCATTATGGGTAATTATGAATGCAGAATTCTTTATCCATGTTTTTATGTAGTACTTTCAGACATCTTGAATTACTATTAGTATTTTTGCAAATTGAATTGAGGGTTTTTTTATTGCTATATCCAGACGCTTAAAATGAAAGGCTCCCAATATGATCTCCTTGGCACTGGTTATTGCTCAGGAAGCATTCAAGAAGGATCAGAGTCACTGGAATTAGAAAGAAGGTCTTGCCATCACTCATGTTACGTTTCTCTTGGAAAAGTTATCTTTCTGGGAATGATTTTTCCTCCACTTTTCAAAAAGGAATATCAATAAAATGTGGAAATTTGAATGTAGATTTCAAAGATGTGTATTTAAAAATGTAAAATTAAGTTGATTGGGCAATTCTGACCAAAATTGTCTTTGTTTGGTTTCTTGATAACAGAGCTTGGAGAGAAAATAAACAGAACATTGCTTAAGTTGATAGATACAGTTTTAGATTTAGAATTCTTTTAGAACATCAAAAGAAAATACTTCATTTTGCTCTTAAACATTCTGGTATCACGCAATTATTTAAAAGTAGCGATATTTCTTATTCAAAGACAGTTATGGTCTCATTATCCTTATTAGACACAACTCTCATTGGAGTCCTGAACTTTGCTGCTGTGACTACTATGAGTTTGAATGAGACACTGACATTTTGAGGAGGCTCATTGTTACTTCTTCTACTTTGCTGTATCTTCCATTCCACTCCTTTATTGTGGCAAACCTATTGCCCAGTTTACTTTTGTTCCAAAAATCTATTCATTCTTTTTTTTTAAGAGAAAAAAGAGAGGGGTAAAAAAATCTCTGTATCAAAGGAAATGAATATTTTTGTCTCAGGGAATACTTCCTTTTGAAAGTTCCTTGAAAAACTTCAATAAAACAAAACCTGAGATATACTCTTGGTGGACTGTGGTGTAGAAATACCTGTATTTTGATCCAATCTCTTTCAAGCAAGTCCTTAAAAAGAACATAATGTTTTTGACTTTTACATTGGTATAAAACAGCAAGCAAATTAACTAGATGCTGAGTATATTTAAACTGTAATTTCTCCTTCCAGTAGGTCATATGGTGAAATAATTTTTTCAGACATCGCTCTCCCTGCCTTCTAACAACCTTCTGTTTCTTGCTACTGTTGACATCAAAAAGTTCTTACAGAAAAGAATGTGAGAATACAGCTTCATATCTAACATCATCCTTTCATGTAAGAAGAGCTTGGAAAAGAAATTTCTCAGTACTCTTAGATACAAATCATGTATTCAATAGATACTTTTTTAATGATACATTGCAGTTTTCTGTGTAGGACACCCTCAGTGTTCCAAGGATAATAATTAATTGGTTATCTCTCAAGCTTATCCCACAGGACCTAATCATCTCTATTTTTGCTAGTACTACCTTCTTCTCCAACGGTGCTTTTTCTTTCAAATTTAATAAATGATTATCATAATTAATTTAAACATAGAAATTTGTTTTCAAGCTGCCCTTAGGCTGAAGTCTGTGGCTTCTTGTTCAGGCCTTGCATACTTAAAATCATGTCTGTTCTTTTGTCTGCTATATAATATAATTTCACAAACAGTGCTACCTCTCCCTACAAACTTAGTCTTACTTAGAAAATACACTAATTAGTTTCCATTATCCTTCTACTTTGCATATCATCCTCTCTACTTATAGTTTTATCTAATGTGCTTTGCTGGGCTTTGTTTTTTTTCATTACACTGTAAGCTTTTAAGTTTGGGGATATAACTTGATTTAATAGGGTCTGATTTAGTAAAATGCCGGCAGGTAATACAGGACATAAATAGTTAAAATAATTGTTCATAAATGCTCTTAATGCAAATATATCTCCAGTACTTAGTGTAGAGCATTTTATTTCAAATTTTATATTTTGGTCTAAAAGTTCCCTCTGTATTAGACTCTTGGTCAAGCAGCCTGTGAAGTTAAGTACTGAAAGTTCTGCTGCTGCCAGGGGGCCAAGGGGAGATGTCACCAGCTAAAAGTCTGACTGAGTGGTTTTTATTGCTATGTGCTATTAATTTGATGAACTGCCACACAGGACAGGTGTAATAGGATGTCTATTCAATGTTCCCTAGCTTTCAGGTGTCCTTGTCATGTCTAAACAGAGCACTGACATTTCTGTCATCAAGTTTTAGGTTAGAATCTCAAACTTAAGGTAGTTTGAAACAAACAGTTTTGTGAACTTTATGATGATGACTAAAGAGAAAAGAAGTTCTGCCCTCTCCAGAACATTAATGACAGACCAGATAACATTTTCCATCCTAGAAATGAGGTTAAGTGCTTTGAAAGCCAAGGCATATCAACAGAAGTGAAATTGAGCTTTTCAGAGCAGACTATCCAATCATGTCCCATAGCAAGCAAATCACTCTGCTCAATGATTTTATAATGTGGAATGTTTTTAGAGTGCTATTGCAAACTTCATATCATCCTGAAGCATAAGCCATCATAGGCCTGCTAAAGAAATGACCCTATTAGAGACAGCTGAACAAGTGACAAATCTGCACACAGATTGCTAAATAAAGTAGTATGAATTGTGAGTAGCTGTGCTATTTAAACCTTTTAGTTTTGTGAAATACACTTCTCTAATGATGCTCATGTTGTTATTCCAATCATAGATTACATCCAGTCACTTCAGGATTTTAAAACTAGTCTGGGAAAACATCAGAAAACATAATTTATCATGCATTTGCAGTCAGCTGTAGTGACTGAATTGACACACATTTCCTTCTCCTACAATTTTTTGGATCACTTTTACAATTTGGTCATGAATTTGGGAAGAGCAATGCCAAGCCATTCTACACTCTTCCCACAGTTGTGCTGGTGATGTTTGTTATCTTTGTCAAAGGGGGATAGAACAATGTTTATTTTCCCAAAATTGGAAACCCACTTTAACAAATTACAACCTGTTTTTGCACCTCAAACCAATCAGAGCTATGCTGGAGGTATTCAGTGAGCAATTGTCACCAAATACTCTTCCCAGGCCACTAAGCCACTGGGTACTTGGCTTTTTTAAACCTTCTGATAAAGAAATAATGACATTTCAGCATATGATGTTATTTTTAAAGTCCAGGCTTGAGTTGTAACTTCTCACGTTTTTAAAGTTTTCATATTTTTAGAATCTTCATCTTCCTCTTCATGGCCAGGTAGTTTTGCAGAATAGAGTGAAAGGAGGGTATGGCTATATAGTTACTTGTTTTTACTTTCTAACTTGCCAGTAAAAAAGTGTCATTGCTTTCGAGAATATAAAACTGTGCTGCAAAATTGGAGACTTGTGGAAGCTGCGGTGTATGTTTACTGTTTCTCAGAAGGATCTGGGCTTCTGTTTCTACTTTGTGGCCACCCACAGCCAGGTGGCTCCAGCACAGATGATGGACAGGGAAAGCTTAACGTTTGCCAGCAAAATACTCTTTTGCTTTAGCCAGTTGAGATTGTGTCTGTGAGCTGACTTGTCCTTACTGTGACCTGCTTTACTTCCCTCAATTCTGTCTGAGGAAAATGGGTCTAAATTCTGCATATATTATCTAAAGCACTTTGGATGCTTGTTTCACATTATCATTGGAGCCTTACTGGAGCTGTTTTTAATCCTTTGCAAACATGGTTTAATAGAAAGCATAGAGAAGAGAACGAAGTCATCTAATCTCCATGAGGATTTGCATCAGCGATACAGGCTAGGCAAAGGACATATCCCCCAAAGCTGTAGATCCCCAGTTACAGGGCTTGCCTTGTGTGTGCTGGAGCAGCAGGAGCTGTCAAGTCTGCAGCTGCCCTCTGCACCACTGCTGTTGGCTTACAGAGCAGAAGTTGTATTTGCTTTGAGCCCCTCCTAAAGTTTGATTCCCAAAAGGATCTTCACCCTGCAGTGCCTGAGAGACATGGTGGGTGGAGCAGCTACTTCCTTGCTTCTCCTTCCTCTCAGGCTGTGGCCGTGTTGGAAAGCACCAGTAAACAGATGTCTGTGTGGGGAAGGCAGAGGGATGTTCCCTTTAAGGTCTTTCAGTTTTCCCATCACTGAAGCCTGACTGAGACTTCATTATTTATAATTACTGTAATTTGCTGTTGCTGAGCAATAATGCAAAATGCCTATGTGGATATTTTTGTACATTTACACTATTGTCTGGCTGTTGGGGACTTTGTAAAGATGTAACTTGTGAATTCTGGGTGATATTATGAAGCCATTGTATCATGAATGCTTTGATATGCATGTGACCCATGATAAGCTGTTGAGGCAGAACAGGGCTGAGGGCTGGGTGAGGAGGAGGTGAAGTGGCTGCTCTTCAGAACATGGGTATGGAGGTGTGAAAAATCAACCTCCAAAGATTGCCTGATGAGCTTGGAGCAGTTATATCCCATCACTTGGAGTAGCAACAAGGCTAAATTGTACTCATTATTTAGTATTCTAGCGTTTGCCTTGAAGCACTGCTTTAGTGGTTAATTACATAGCATGCCTTTATGTGTTCTCTCTATATAGAAAATATTTCCAAAAAAGGTCGTAAGATTTCCTTTTCCATTCCCTGATCTAAATTAAACAGGAGAACCTTAATGTGCTGTAGCCATATTTTAACCTTGCAGCACAGCACTTTGGTAGTGTTAATATTTTTTGTGAATTTGATAGTTTTGTTCAGTACCAAATTAAAATGCTAACAAATGAAAAACACTAAAGCAGAACTCAGTAACACATCATGTGTTACTGCTACTCCTTTGACAAAATTATCTTGTTGTTCTAATGTAGTAGGATCAGCTTTACCTCTCACTCCAAAATGTCATCACATTGTAAATAGCACGTGCAGCATTCTGTATACATACTGTAATTGCACTTAGGCTTGACTCATTCTCATCCTCCTTGTTTCACTGAAGTCAATGAGGTTATGTGGTTAAGTGAGAGCAAAATGTACTCCTTTCATTTAGACTAAAATGGCAAATTATAGCTCTGAGTGCTTCTGGGAACATAGTGAAAGTCACAATAAAATTTAAATATAATTTATGCATTGATTTGAAATAGGAAATTTTGAGTGCTCAGGAGCGTTACAGAAAATTGGAGAGACTAGTGTTGAATTTTGGTCCTGTTTCTTCATTGCATTTTCACCACCTCATTACAGCTCATTAAAGAAATTAAGATCTGGTATGGCTTCTTACAAAAGAGGAAAGCAGTTTTTGTCTAGTGACAAAAATAAAAGTGTTGAACTCCCTCTTTACAAGAAAGAATTTTTTAAAAAAATAGCTGAAGGGAATAAAATTATTTTTTTGTAAGATTGTTTCTTTTTGAACACAGATATGGGCTGAAATTAACAACATTTCATAATAAAATACCAGAACAGTGACTTACTTTATCTTCTTCATCATCATCATCATCATCAATCATCATTATTTTAAATCTGAATGAAGAGGGTTGTGATTTGCATAAGTCGGTGCATGCTCATCTGCCTCAGGTGTGCAACTAAGACTTGGCTTTTTCCTATCTCAGCTTTTTCTCTTCATACTATGGTATTCTCTGCTGTGACACATTGAATAAAATGGAAGATTATATCCTCAGATTCTAACACCCAATCTAAGTGTGAAAAATCGTGTACACGTAAGTTTTAAAGACCAGCTTGTAGGATATCTACCAGTTTTTTTTATCCAGAAGTACAGAGTACTAGCAGCATTTGTGATTTATCAGGCACTACAAAGAAGAGGCTGGTTTCTTAAACACACTACAACACTTGTCTGTCCAGGCCAGAGCTGGTTCTTGGACCACTGCTGAATTTTCAGTTTAGTGGGGTAGATGCTGCGTCCTCTGTGGGGACAGTGAAGTCAATGTCCTGATGATAAAGTGAGGAAGGCTTGGACAGCCTCTGAGAAGCAATGCTTGCTATGATGGGACAGGTAATGCTCTGGGGCATGTGTGAGCTATAGCAAGTGAGGAAAGTGATGCAACAAGGATTTTGTGGAGATCTCAGAAATCTGGGGAGTTTGGTTTAAGGTATAACTTACAGGAAACCAAACTGAGATATGAAGATGAATTGGTGGTGTGCCAAAAGTTACAGGGATTAACGTTGATTCTCAACAGAAAGGCATGATTATCTCCTTTTCTTTATGTATTTAGCTTTATGTAGAAAAAAAAAATCTAGTTTTAAATATCAGTGTAATATTTCTGCAGTAGTGAATATGGTGCATAGAAAAAACTGGACAGATCAACTGCACTGACTCACCTCTACATAAGTAACTACTATTAATACCACAGTGCAGGACCTCCCAGTGAGTGGGTGGGTGGATGTGTAGCACTGACTCAGGTTTGCATGTGCAAAAAGTGGAACATGGCACCCTTTGGGTCCAGTTGCTTCCTCCTGCACTCTCAGAAACTGTGTGGAGCTTTCTGAATGCATGCTAGGGAAGTATAGTTTTATATGGGCAACTTACTTCCTTCTAAAAAATCATAGAGCAAACAAATACCCTAAGCTATGGCACTACTTTTCACCTCATAGAGACCAAATGTAGGCTGGTTAAATGCATGAAAGGAAAATGTAGCTTTTTCTTGTAGCTTGGCCACAAGAAAAAATAAGTTCTTTAACTGATTGGGTCAAGAGGACCTCAGGGACCCCTACTTGGATGAAAATGGAAACTCATTTACAGCAGAGATAGGAAATCTGATCTAACACAGCTAAAACAAATCAGGAGCCTCAGAGATTCAAGTTAAAACTAAATTTAGAGGCAAATGTGAATAGCTAAAGCTGTGGAGGGCCAAACTTTGTATGCTCTGAGGCCATATTCATTCCCAAGTTGGTAGGCAGGCCAAACCACTGTAGTTATACTTTCCATGAAGAGCAGCTTTCTTAGGGAACTGTGCTCAATGGCACCAAAATCTCTCACTGTCTTTTTTAGCTGATCCCTCCACCTAGCTGCCAAATCTGGCAGGCAGATAGGTCAAATCAGGGTCCTGAACTGATTTGTTGGCAATTGTTAGTTGAAATGAATACAAAGTGGTGAGGACAGGTGAAGCAACAACAATAAAACTAGCCACATCCTCCTGTACGTTGGAAATTGAGGAAATCATGGGTTAAAGTTGCAGTTTTCAGGGAATGCTCTTGCATTCTGTCAGCTGCATTTTGCAGAGGAATATATTCTTGCAAATACATATTGCAATATCTTCTTTATGCACTAAGAGCAACCCGGAGTACAGTTGATAATATACGCAAAAATCTAAAATCATTTACTATGCCCATACTACAAAGTATTAGAGCCTTTTATATCTCTCCTTCCCATACTAATGTTTGTATCTTTTTCTACAAATGTTCAGGTTCAAGCCCCCAGATGGATTCTCCTGGCAGGCAGAAATTGATGCAGCTGCCTCTTGCAGGTGCTCGTAAACATCTTGTATTGGTCATGGGGCTCTGGCAGGTGAACAAGGTAGTTATGTGTGATGAGTTATAGTCTCTACTGATGACCTCGTTGGAGGACCACAGCCATCTGGAACAAATTTGTGCAAAGAGCTTTCATGTTTTCAAGAGGTGGGGCAGAGAACTGGGGCCCACCCAGAGGTGGTGTAGCTGCAGGGAAGCCTCGGCAGTTCTAAGAGACGAGTGCTTTGCACAGCAGTAGATTAGAAATGCAAGGCAGGGAAGAACCAGCTACACTGACACCAGCTTGTGGCCTGCACAACTATAAAAGAATAAAGGATTAGCTCATTCATATTAGTTATCCACACGTTTGTGTGGGACAATAGAAGTCACTAAACCTATGGCTAATTACTTATATAACGTACTTGTATGTCTATGTACCTATAGAGAGAGCTCTCTGTAAGCATATAAATACAATACTGATGGTTTGCTATGGCTGAATGATGTGACCCTTTATTTTGAGCTTTGAAATAGTTTTTTTTTTTCCTGACTAGGATTTTCATGCGCCCACAGAAAATACTCGCTTTTCAGAAAGTCTGTGATTTTTACAATAGCTTTCTGTGAATTAATTAGCAGAAACTGATCTTGACCTCCTTTACCAGACCTTGGAAAAAAATGAAACTGAAGCAGTTGACAGCTACATATAAATGACAATTTTGCACAATAATTTATTAGTTAATTTTTCCTAGTTGGAGATGACTCTCCTTGTACATGAGGGTTATTAGTATTTTTCTGTTATCTGCATTTTCTATTTAGTGATTATAAACATGCTATTAGTGTTCTATGCATTACTCTAGTCACATAAAACTTAGACTTTATTTTGTTTTTGTGAAGCTGTTAATTATTTTTCTACACAGGTTTTTAGTGGGCCTGCAGGAAAGAATGGTTCTGGTTTTGATTTATTTTGAAGTAAGATTCTTGAGGGCTGGATTTGGTAATACAATCCATTTGTCTTAAGCACTGCAAAGGCTCATGGCAAAGCTCTAAAAATCAATTTTTTGAGAGACAGAGAGAAGATGTGTAGCTGTACAGCAGTTTTAGCAGTCTAGAACTGTGAGGTGTTTTCTTTTTTTTAACCAGTCTTTGAAGGGTTGTAGATTTGTTTGTTTTAATAGACTTATAATCAAATATTTACGTCTCAGAATATAGACCCTGTAGGTAGAAAAAAGTGGACGTCGTTTATAAAAGCAAATAAGATATATTAATGACTTCAAAATAAAATCCCATCAAAGCACACTGGTTAGAGTGTAAGATCTCTCCTACAGAACCGGACATAAGACCAGAACTAGAATGTGACGTTAACTAGAAATCATTTAATGCTGTGGTTCCATTCTAACTAAATACAAAATGTGAGTGGCCTGGCTGTCAAAAAGTGAACTTGGAAGTAAGTTGAGGGATGATTTGAAAGGCTGGTGGCACAGCACACATGCGAAGATGGGAGGGCAGAGAAAGGAGATATTTTAGTCTTGATGATGTCACCTTGAATTCAGGTATTCCCCCAGTGTGGAGCTGCTCTCAGGAAAAGCTCAGCTGATGGCTGGGACAGAGCAACCTCTGCATCCTCCACAGGGTCTCTGACAGGTGAGGCCCGGCCTGCCCATCTGCTGGGAGCTTTGCCTGTGCCTGTCACTGCTCTGGAGCTCTGTCAGGCCACTGCCAGGGAAGAGGAAGGTGCTGGCCCCTTCTTGGGGGCCCAGCCAAATTCAGGTGCACAAGTGGGCCTTGCCTTGGTCACCAGCACGGTGCAAGCCCCATCTCACAGGGTTAAATCAAATTATAGAAGTTTATAAAGTAAGTCACTTTGTGAAAGGGTTTCCAAATTTGTGATGCAAGTTTGGGAATGAAAATGAGGTTTAGGGTCTTTTGAGTTAATCAGCCCTCCTGTAGGGAGAGAAGTTGTGGTGTGAGACAGGTTAATTGTAGATTTGAGTAAGGCTTGACTGTAATAATCCTGAAAAACAACTAGTGAAAGTGTTATGGATAATGTAATGCAAAACAGAATGAAGGAACTGAAGTATGATTCTGACTTGCAATACAACAGGGAATATACCAGAAGATTCTGTTTTGCTTTGCTACTGTAGAACAAAGACTGGATGTGCAATATGTGTATTGGTTATATTTTACATAAATCCTTAAAATGTTAATATTGGAGTGGATTTGTTTGAACAGAATAGAGATATGTTCAGTTCATTGGAAGACTTCACAATATTCATTTATAACAAAGCTGAAAAATAATTTAAGTAGACTTTTTATTAAACATGAGAGACCTAATCCGAGCTTCAAAAATGTATTCGCATGGTTTGAGGGAACTTCTGGGACCAAAAGATGGTGAAAAAGAGGCTTAAAAGTAAAGAATTATACGGTAGTGAGACTTTAAAAAGACACTGAATTTAATCCTATAAACTCTGTAGGAGTTACAGGACAGGACTTCAGCTGATAAAGTTTTTGTTGCCCCATTACAGTAATTCTTGTGTATTTATGGAGGAGATCTGAAGGTTTATATTTTCAAATTACACTCCTATATGAAAAAATAATCTCTGAGTGGAAGTCTGTGACCAGGGATTCACCTAAATACAGGTTATAAGACACTGCTGTCTCCCCCTTCTTGCAGAGCTGCCCAGGGCTGAGGACAGGGGCTGGACAGAGCCAGAGCTGAAGAGCCGGTGGGGAGATAGACCTTGGTGCCATTTTAGGGCAGGGAAAAATCAGATTAATCTGAACTAATGATGCACCATCCTCAAACCATGAATTCACTGCAGGAAAGCATCCTTCTCTTCCCCCCTCACCTTCTCAGCTTGTCAGTCCGGGCACAGTGAATCTATGGCTGGACACGTGAGATGGAGCGAGAGCCGTGGGCACAGGGGGTTCTGCTTGGCAGGAGTGTGCCCCACACACAGTCAACAAAACAATCATTGTAACAAACAATCCCATGTTGGGCTTGGGATATGTGTGTGTGTGTGTGTGTGTGTGTGTGTGGTGTGCACTTGCCTAATGCCTCAAAAGGCCTACGACCACTTCCAGCCAGTTGGAAAGTCAGTATTGCTGTGGCCTGCTTTTGAAATGGATCTCTGTGGCTTTTTATTTATCTTGTGAACCTCGTGACTGGTAGAGATGAAACAACTCAAATGAACTTTTAAGATCAAAAGTAAACCAATTCATGTACTGACTCGCTGCAGGGACTTCATAACTAAGGAAGTTATGGCACTTTCCATGGCACTTCTTTCGAAGAGAGACGGATGCCATGTAAAAGTTGACATTTAGCAATATATTATTTGCTAAATTATTAGTGGGTTTGCTCTCTGATATCTTGTTAATTTTGAGGTGCTAACTGCTAGCAAATTCTCCCCTTTTTAGTAGTGGTGACTGTTTTTAAAGTTATAAAGATTTGTGAGTCATAGCAATACATGGAATTACATATAAATGCTAAAAACTGACATTTTAGTTTGCCTAAAAATTATTAAAGTGAAATTCCTGGATATGTATCATCCTACTTGTTCCTATAACACGTGGAATGAATAATTTGTATGATTAATGTAGTCTTTCTTCTGTTTGTGCAATATCAATATTTAGGTCATGATTTTTTAAGTGTTCGTGTTTATTTGCCAAAATACCTTCTGAGTTTTTATCTCGAAGAAGAACTGCAATTTAAAAAAAATTGTGCCGTGCTACTTAATTGTGCCTGTTTGGATAAGCAAAACAGTAGTGCTTTATTTTAATCACTGGATAAATTTCTAAGTGTTTCTAGAACTGGTTTGTGTGTCTGAATTTACCATTTTATTTCTATGAATTCTCATATATTCAATTCTGAAATTTTTCTTCTGTTTGTGCCAACCTGAATATTCTAAAAAGAAAATGCTAAGTAGACTGGAGAAGATCAAATAGGTGATTTAGAATCTGAAATAAAGAACTGGTACTTTTTTTGGGAAATTACAGGGGCAAAAAGTGGGGTAATAAACATAACATTGGAGACTAAACATTTACTTAGTTATCTTCTAATTAATATTGAAAGTGAAGACATTCTGGAAATAATTCAGAAAATGTGAATTGAAAAAAGGATGAATTATTATAACCATTAGAAACTGAACCAAGTATTGAATGCATTTTATGCATTGATTATAAATTTTCTTTCGAGTATAGGGGTGATTCTACTGCTCTTAATCTCTTGACTGTTGATTTTTCTTCTTTTTGGTGAAGGATGTTCATATACTTTTTTCTAATTATCTACTTTATCAGTTAGGTCTCTGAAAGATCCCTTATAAACTTGAACAACTTCACAATATGATACCAATAATTTAGCAGTTGCTGAAGTAAAATGAGGTTGGGGTTTTTGTTTGTTTTTAATTGGAAATCTTCAACTAAATTAGAGATGAAAATAATAAAAAAAGACTGTTATAACCTATGCTATAGAAATATCTGTTATTTCATGTATATATATGTTATTTCAAATATATATAGAAATACCTGTTATTTCAGATAAAAAGTTGGGGTTTTTTGGTAAAGGATCATCATATCAGTGGATCTTGCATTGATGCTTGGCAACAGCTTGAAATGGGTTTGGATTTGCTGGGACAGTTTGGAACTGTTGTGGGTGGATCTACAGGTGTCTTTGCTTGTGGGATTCTACCCTGTGGTTTTTAAACCAGTCAATTTTAGAAATTTCTGATTCTTGCATAAAAATTTCATTAAAAATTTATTTACTATGCAAAACTTCAAAGAAGCTAACTGTTTTTTTCATTATCCACTCATGTAGATTTGCTTATCCATATTTTCTACCTGTCTCACTTAGAGCCACCGGACACAATGATCACCGACGTTCTGCGTTTTCTGTGAACGTCGTCTGAAGGACACGGCGAGGAGATGGACACTTCACAGACAAAACACCATTCATGTCCTCAGGTCCCCATTTTCCAATGGAAACATCTAAAGCATCAGGTGAGTCTGAATGACTGTTATACTATCAGATATATATATATATATCACAATTAGGAAGACCAGAACAAATGCAGCTGTTTCCTGGGCAATGAGGCATGAGATTAAAGGCTGATGTCCAAATGTAAGAATCCAATTAGCAAGTGACTTATGTCTGTGGTACAAAATCAAAATGCTCCTATTTCAGTTACATATTCCAGCACTGTGTGGGTTCCGCTCCTTGTAAACTACAGAAGATTTTTTTTATGAGTAGTTGAATGTGTATCTGGAATAACAGTATGTGGTGTTATGAAGAAACGGCATATGAGAAATAGTGTACAAGTGGTGCTTTCTTCCACTTCATGTATTCCACACTGAACACTGTACACCAGGGCCTTTAGTGGTGCACGTTATTATGGATACTGACTGCAGTTTCATACCTTCTGATAAATTTGGGGATAAGCCAACTCAGTAGTTACACACTGGGTAGGAGAAGCATGTTCTTGAGAGGATGCTTGCAGTATCAGCCTGCTGTATTTTTCAACGGTAACCAATTCTCAACAGTCTAATGGTGCTTTGGAAATTCCTGTCCAAAGGATGTTTTTCCTAAACCTAAAGTAAATAGAGGGGAAATTGTACTGTTCCTTTGTGATAAGTTCCTCGAGGAGTGAACCTACAAAACTTAGAGATTGCTTTATAAGAGGAATGTGGTCATGTTAAAGACTTGAGAGATTTTGGTGAGGGGAAGACTTGAAGGTTATAGACTAATTTAGACAGAGGTTTATTTCACAGGTCATTTATTTGGATGATTGGGATTTTACAAAGGGAGTCTGGGGAAATACATTAATTTCTTTGAAGTGACTAAAATGTATGGTTTTATGATCTCACTTTATTGGGTAATGCACCTTTCTGATTTCCTTTTAACAGCTCCCCAGAATGTATTTATAACTTATAGGATCATGCCTAAGCTCAGTATCTAAACATGCATGTTCATTGCCTGCATGTAATAATAAATGATAATGGAAGAAGAGTATGGAGCTGTTAGCTGTAGGGATTAGAAACCTCTTCTTTGATGACTAAGAGTAAATACAGCTGATGGAAGAGAACTGAATTCACACATCTGTTTATCTTCACAGAAACATCAGGCATAGATTATGAGACACATATACATGTAGAGAGGGGAAAATTGAGGACATGTGCTGGCCTTTCAAACAATATAGAGAATGTACATTTAAATGTATTTACATGTAGGTCTGTAAAGTTGACCTAAACACTGAATAAAAAAAAGTCAACCAGATGTGACCCTGTATGCCTCGTAAACCCTACTGAATAACTGCTTTTATTGCTTTGCACACAGTGCCTTGCTAAACGTGATTATGGACATCTTAAATCCATGTTGGTTTAGGGTAATGTGAAAAGAGCTCTGTTTAAAATCAGCGAGTAAATACATCCCATGTTAATAGAACCTACATTGTCTAAGCATGGCCTTGTGATTCTTATTATCATGGTTGCCTTCATCTTAAACTGTATAATTAAAATGTTCCTAATTACTAGCTTATTAGAAGGGGCTTTGAATGAAGCAGTTGAGAAATTTGGATGAGAAACTAGGACAATTTCATGCTTTCATTGTTCTTTATTCTTAGTGATACTTGCTTCATCCTCACAAGTTATCACTGTGTGTGGTCACTGCTTTGTTGTAAGGCTCTGTTCTCATCTTGTCATGATATCTGCTCACAGTCTGTGCTGTGGATTTCACTACAGTGTCATTTTTCCTGATGCTGTTAAAGTCTCTTTTTTTAAAAAATACAATTCAGAAGGTAACAAACGTGAGAGTTAGTGATCACAGTCTTTTATGTGAGTTTTGCTTTGCTGGATTTTCTGGGTTTATACCATGAAACAAAACTTCATTAGAGAGCTGTAATTACTATGACCTCTCCTGACACTGTTGTTTGCTGTTTTCCAGTACTGCTGCAAAAATCTACAGTGAATGAGAACCTCCTGGAAGTATTCAGTGTCAGTAGTAGTCACCACAGTACTGTTGGCTCTATAAAGCTGCCAGAGACTAAGCTCCATTTTTCTTTTCTGTTCCTTTCCTGTTGCAATTGCATTTTTCTGTGTGTGTGACCACCAAACTTTCTCCAAACTTTCTAGGGAAAATGTAAGATTTCATGCTAAATTTTACCTTACTTCCACTCTTCCTGTTATAATTTAGGGAAATATACTCAAGAGATTGAGAAAGTGATTTAGATAAGGTGTTAGATGGAAATGAAAACCAAAAATTTTGGGTCTGAACTCGTGGACGAGATTGTTGACCCTTATAGATAGACTCTTTTCTATTGCTGGTACTGCTTGTACTGTTCACTATGGCTTATGAAAAAGCATCATACAGAGAATGACCTGATTCTTTTTTAACCCTGTGTTTTTCCTTCTTTATACCTGTTACTTCATGCTTTCAAACACCTTCTGCTTAAACTTCAGCTTTTAAAATTCCCAGCAGATAATTTTTTTCTGCTAATTAATGTTCCCAAAGTAGATTGAATTTGTCTTTGGGTATAAACTGCATGAATCCTTGTCTATGCAGAACAATTCATAAACTTCTCTGTAAAAGGGAGATGGATAAAAACGAAAGATGAAGGAAGGAGCACAAAGCCATAGGGAAGAGAGAGGACAGACTTTCTTGATTTAGCCATCCAAAGTTTGGAAAGTTTAGCAATATTCTTTTTTCAAGAGATTCAGTTCATTGTTCCAAAATGCCTGGTGTTGTAATATCTACGGTGGAGTTAATTTTCTTAATTTCCTAAGATTTCTGCTGTTTCTTGAGATGCAGGAAAAAAAATCAGTGCATTTTAAAATTTAAATTTTCTCCATTTATTGAATAAATCATCCTGACAGGAGAGGAAATAGCTATCTCCCTGCTGTGGATATAAAAGATACAATCATCTTTCTGCTGAATCTCCAGATCTCATGCATGTTATTGTAATAGACTTTGTTACTGCTGAGACATGGAATAAGGCTTTCACCAAAAGTTTATTTTAAATGCACTGGTTTTTGAAGCCTAAAGTAAGTGTTAAAGTAATGAAATGTTTTATATTCAGCTTTAACACTGGATAGTCATGGCAAAAAGGAAATATTGCTGCATTCAGCCAGGTATTTTGTAATTCATATTACTTATTCTAGTCAGGGAGAATAAGAGATGCAGAGATAGCATGCAGATGTCTATGATTTTCCTAGAATTTTGGTTTTTGGTGGTATTTGTAGAAACTAATGTGATTTTAAGATTTTTTAAAATTATTATTAATATTGCAAACTTTATTATTATTAATATTGCAACTTGTCATTGTTCTGTTAAATGTAAATTGTAAAGCTTTAAATCATTTCAGCTTGGTTGTAACTTAGGGCCAGATTCTAAGCTCTGCATAAAGTGCACATCCTCCTGCTAAACCAGACTGTATCAGCCTTGAAAAGTCCTTAACGTCAAGGTAGCTTCTATAAATAGCAACAGTAGTAGTTTGAACGGATGGAAAATGTCTGCTATTCCCTGGAAGTTCACAGTAATTTCTTTCATTTATTGAGGTGTTTTACCACTTCTTTAAAGAAGTGTGCCTCTATTCAGTCTGCTTGACATCTAGAAGGTGTGATACTGTACAGTTATAAATGAACCTTTGGTTTAGGGGAAGACGTTAGGCAGACTGAGAAGTCAGTCCCATTGGACCATCTGCTACGTAAAAACAGAGCTGAATTAATGTAGACTTGAGTAGCTGGACTGGTGAAAGCATAACTTACGAAAAATAAAATATAAACATTTCATTTTATGGGATGCTTACAACTGGAAGTGCAGAGAATACTGGGAAATGACAGTGCCCGGAGGGATTGGTACCTCATAAGGATTGGAGATTCAATGCAGCCATCATTTGTACAACTTAGATTTTATGAAAATCAGCAAGCATTTTACCACTCATATTCACTACACTATCCCCTGTGCTATAAAAGCTCAGACAAGTACAGAGCATTTGTCAGGTCTCACTATAAATTCTACATTTCTGTGAGCTTGTTGCAGCACACAGTTTCTTCAGAATTTCAGTCATCCATAGCAAACCAAAGCATGTTATCAAACGTTTTGTCAAATGAGTATGCAGTGATGCACAAAGCATGTATTTTAGATTCCAGATTGTTAGGAGATTATGTAGGCTTACATGGACTAATATGAAAGTAAGCTCTTTCACATCTGTCCAGAAACTAATGTTATTTTTAAGTAACACTTCAGCATTCTTGTATGTTTTTTGCTGGCAATGCCGTTCCTACTGTTGCAGATATTTACGATGCAGTCTTTAGATGACTGCAGCCACTGACTACTAGAAAGTGTGAAAAGAGTTTTGTAAATCAGGTCTAGTAGGAAAAACACAGGTTAGAGTACTAGAAGTATTGTGTTAAAGGAAGTAGAAGTTTAGAATTTGACATGCCATTGTTCCTGGAAATGTTTAATTTATGTAGACATAAATTAAAAAGACCAAAAAAAAAAAAAAAATGCCCATCAAAAAAGCCAAGGAACACAAGGAAGAAGAGAGTCCTAAATGTTTAGGTCCTGTGAGAGGCAGGCTGATTTCTGTTACAAAATACATCAAAAGAAATTTTAAAATTGCTTGATAAATTCTCCTTTTCTAAGAACCTTGGAGGATTCTTCAGTCTCAGCTTCAGTTGCAGTCCTTACTTTTACGCACAGGTAGGTTCAGTAAAGGAGTGTAGTCAGCTACAAAAAAAGAAAGCCTCAGTCTATTGCTGTGCAGTGTGGCATCCCAAATTGCCATCATCAGGCTCATGAACTGAATTTAGTTTCACCACTTCACAGTGGTGGTCATGGTCTGTCTCTTAACTGGTAAAGTAGGAGACACTGCACCAGAGGAAAACTGCAGATCTCATATCTGTTCTATGTTTGAGCCCTTCCAAGTTAAGATATTCATCTGATCCTTTCTATTCTAAATGTAGAAGAAATAAATAGTCCTGAAAGTAAAAGTTAGAGCTCCCCAGTCTTAAACGACAGAGCTCATGGGCTACAAAACTCCTCCTCACTTTGTTTCAGATCCATAAATCTCTCTGGAGAGTGCAAGAGTTTTAAGTGGCCAGATGGGCACTGTGATATAATGTGATATTGGAGACAGGCCTGGATTTAGGGTCACTCCAACGCATTTCACTTTGGAAAAGCAAAAGCACACTTCTTGACGGAGCTGAATTCCCAGATTGATGTGCTGGATGAGCTGTGGGGCCAGGGCAGAGCACTGATGCTGGAGGGCAGGAGGGCAGGCGTGGCTGTGAGTGTGCCCGAGCTGCTGGCCCCAGCGCCCTGCTGTGCCCCCAGCGCCCTGCTGTGCCCCCAGCGCCCTGCTGTGCCCCCAGTGCCCTGCTGTGCCCCCGGCCTCCTCTGGCCTCTCGGGCTGGTACTGCCTTTGCCCTCAGGAGCTGCTTCCTCACATCTCTGCTGCAGGGGAAAAGCCACAAGGCTGCAGTTTATGATGTGAGGAGCAGTGAAGGGGCAGAGTAGGAACAGAAGAGACCAACTTGTGAGAGCCATTAAAGCGGAGCTGTCTGCCAGCCCCACGCTGCGTTTTTGGGCTCTGGGCTGAGCATCTGAAGTAGTGTCATGGTCTGTTGTTAGGTATTGAAGGTTTTCTCTCAGTGGCTGAACCAAATCCCTGCTTGTTAGCCCACACCCATGCCAGGCTTTCTCAGGGCAGACACAGCTTTATTTAAAAAGAATCCAGGTAGGTACTGCTCAAGCTGGTCTCACGAAAGGCCTTTATTAAACAGTAAACTGAACCCTTGGTAACCAGAGTTGCCAGTGTCTGTCAGAAATATTAATCTGAAAAAGGGAGATAGCTCCTGCTTTAATAAATATTATCCTCCAGTGAAACGTTCCTAGAAGCTAAAACAGTAATATATTTTAGGAGATATTAATTGTGCTGTAAGGTTTCCTGCTGATTTGGTTTATGGCCTCTGCTCTGCTCTATCTACAAAACTTAGGTGGTCTTATATCATTCAGTGGTTCAGTGATGCTTATGTCATTATTCTCAGATGCTCTTTGGGAAAGTTGTATAGTAGGGTAAATCATATATATGTTACTGTACCGTTTGTCAATAGGAAGTTCCAGGCTTTTTTGAAAAAGTATTTCTCTATTAAAATGAAGATGTGTCAGGAACACTGATTTTATGATGATGGATGCTGAATGAAAAGCTTTGGAATAGCTAGAGATGTATGTAAGTTATGTGTTGTTATCCATTTTCTCTGGAGTTTTTTTCCCCTCATAATTTCTGGATGGATTTCTTTCTTTGGCAGGCTCCCAGAACAGCAAGTAACTATGCTAGGCTGTTGGACATATGCTGTTAAAACTGATTGTCCATGGCAGTGTTCAGACAATTTATATATTCCCTAAAACTTGTTTTAAAAGGTCTTTTTGTTCACTCTCTATCTTAAAAGGCAGTTTCAACAAGCATTACTGAGATTTTGATTTACTGTTATGAGTGATGTTTTAAATGTCCTGGTGCTTTCACAGAAAGATGAAAAATTTACTCTTGTGTTATTTTTTCCGACTCTGTCTGTGATTTCAGGTACAAAAGGCAGATTGTGCTTTTGCTCTACAAAGGCTTCTCTGAAATTCCCAAAGATGTTTAGGTATGGATTAATATTTTGTTGCTTATTTTTAGTCTAAGCATTATTAAATACAAAGTCTGAACGTGTCACAAATCTCTTATTCATAGATTATTCATTCTTGTTATCTGTAAAATGATCTGTCACTCCATAATTTCATACTTTAAAATAATCAGCAGTTACATACCTGAATGGGATTATAAAATACTAAGAATCTATGAATGCTACAGCTTTGTTAGTAATAGGATTACTAAAATTCTTAGGGTTCTGTCCATCAATTGCTCTATAGAAAACAACAGAGGTGACGAATTTGGGGAATACTGAATCAGTGCTGAAATATTTGCACTAGGAAAATGCCAAACTAAGTTTACAAATATTTTGTATTCATTAAGAATAAAGATATATGGGTATATATTCATATTGGGTATATAGAAAGATAGTACTATTAACCAGTCACTAGACAATAGTGCCTCTCCATCCTTTTATTCAGACCTTTGAATTATGATCCATCCTCTAATATGTAGTTAGGCAGTCTTGACCAGCTGCCCTGTAACCTTACCATGCCTTTGTCATGTTTGTTAAGTTAGCTAATAGTCTTTTTCAAATACTTTCTGCGTTCTTTGATAGAGAAGCAAATGCCTTTGTGGTTTAGTGGAGCAGATTTTTGGCTAATGAAATTTCTAATCTGTGTGCATTTAGACAAACTTGATGACTGATAAAAGTAGGAAATACGCAAAAGTTACATTGTGTAATTGAGTAGCCTAAACATCCAGTCACTTGTGTTGGTGCCTTTTGCTTTATTTAATTCTTTTAAATGCTGTGTTGCTCCTGCAATACACAAAGAAAGTTGAAGTTCTGTGTGGTGTACATTTTAATAGAGTAGATGTAGAATGGCTGATTCTTAGCACCTCAACTGACAAAATCCTCACATGCGGTGGGCAAAGTTTGATCCTTGGAACCATTGATTTGCATGAGCTACTTATGCACTAACATGTAGCTAGAGGTACAATAGATGTACTATGGGGTGACATTAGAATGACAATATAAGGCTCCAGGTGGCCTCTTTAGACAAACAGAGCTTTCAAATTAATACCTTGATACTACATATGGAATGAAAAGAAAGACCTTTTCTCTAAGAATGTGTACAAAACCTGATATTTTTAACTGCATACATGTGCAGTAAGATGAAACCTAATGTTGACATAGCTCTGAAGTAAGTGAAAAGATGATTATACCATTGCAGGTATTGAATAGTGTGCATTTAAATGACTTGCAGATTACATTCCTCTGAATGTATTCTACAACAATTCTAGTTGATTCATGTTCCTTTAGTTTTACAAAGAAATTCCCTTCATCTCTTTTCCTAGTCTGTTTGCAAAATAGAAATATACCTAAATGTAAAAAAATTAAACCTTTCCAGTAAATGTGACCAAGCATCTGCCAGAAGCTAACCTGAGGTAGGACATACATACATTATGGTTAACCACAATATTATCGAGTGTTTTTAATCAGTGCTTTTGTTCTGAGTTACTGTTCTGTTAGTGATGTGTGTGATTCTAACTCAACTTTTTGGGTCAAGGAGCCTGTGCAGACCTTAAAGTTTCCAACACCTTTCTGAACAATTAATAATCTGTCTGTGCAAACCAGGAATTTTGGCTCTGTGGAGACATGAAGTAGCACTGTAAGTTTGGAATTAGAAAATAGCAAACAAAAATTTTTAAATCAAGGTAATCAGGTCAGTCAAGACAGAGGAAAGATGTTAAATGCTCCCCATTCCTAATCTCACTGCTCACGAAGGTATCTCAGCACCACCTTCAGCATGTTCAGTCACTGTAGTGGGAAATGTTTTCCTTCCTTGCCTATCATGCCCTGATGCAATTTTAATTCTATAGTTATAGTCAGTCCCTTTAAAACTAGTACGTCAGATTCTGTTTTCTTCTTCAGAAATATTAGAGCTGGGATATGAACTTAAGCCATTTCCACATAATGGCAAGAAGGGCTCATGGGGTCTGAAGTACTGACTTGATAGCTTCAGTGCTTTGAATAGTGATTGAAACAACATAACTCTCCCAGCAAACTGGGAATAAGCAATGTTTGTGCACTGCATTGTTACTTAATTATTAATTAAAGGGAGCATGAAACTGAGGGTATAATTGGTGAATGGTAATGCCCATCCTTGGCCACTGTACAATGTTTGCTGCCTGGGTGGGAGTTTGAAGCAGGGTTCTGCGTGGGCAGCTCCATGAGTTTGTCATTGTTTTGCCCTTTGGTTGTTTCCTCCAGAGGTGCTGTAGATATGCTGTTCATTCAGAACTACACCAGATGCACCAAGCATTAAAATGGAATTGTCAAACTTTTAATTTTTTTTAAAATGAGACACTTTTCAATTTCCTGGAGCATTTTGTTCATACTCGGGGGGAGGATATATCTTTTGATGGTAGTTCATCAAGATTGTTGTGTAATTGGGTGGGTATTAATCTAAATGCAATTTATTTTTGTGTTTCAGGATCATTGTCTTGCACTGTCCAAAATACTTAGGCTTTAGACTTATGCTTTGAGCTTACATAGTAGAAGACATAGAAAACACTGTGATTAAGGTTCATTTCATACCTGTCATGAATATTCGTAAGTTATGCTCTCGTGCCTTTGCAACGCACAGAAAGTTATGGAATAAGCTAAAGATACAAGTTCTGTTAGACCATTTTTGTGCTAGCTTTACTGGAATAAATTAACCATCTGCATAGAATTAAAAACATTCAGTTGCACTTTATCCATAAAACTGAAAAGTTTTTTCTACATCTAAAATGTATCTTTGAGTGTCAATGTTGAATTGGTTCAAATTAATTTTGTTTTTTCTAGAATTTTTCTCTAAATAGGATTTCTATTATGTATGTAAGGAAATACTTGGTTTTCCTTGTGTTAGGATTTTGAAATATTTACTGGTGGTGGTAGAAATGCTCATTATTTGCTGAAAATTAACAGCAACAGTAGTTCTGTGCAATTAATGTCACCATGGTATTTGGTTCAAGATGAAGTAAAAAGTGAATTAGTCACGTGTCCAATTTTTGCTTCCATTACTTTGCTTCAAGTGCTTTATCAGATATTGCTGATGCATATTTTTCTGTGTTTAAACAGTTAACAGTTCAACATATCTTAGCCTGAAAATATTCGTCTGGGTGTGATGGTGTAGCACAATACACTTGGAAGGAATGTCAGCTAGTTTATATCTGAGCTGATGCATAGTTGATTTCTTTTTAACATAATCTTTCTTTAGTGTTGCTTTACTTGGGCCAAAATCAATTTTGTATGGAAACTGTTTTACAGCTTGTGTGGAATGAACTTGTGCTTTTGATTTGTTTCCTGATAAAGATGGTCTAGCTTAGTAACTGTGAAAGGTGCCTTTACCTAATGCATTTTATGGTCCTTTTTTCAAGATTAAAGAAATAAGAAAGACAAATCCTCGGGCAGCTACTAAACATGCAGAGGTTTTTTAGATTACCAGTGAGAGATGAAGTGGATAAGTTTGATCCTCATGATGTAGTGTCTGTTCTGTAAATAAAGAAAACCTCTCATCGACAGATGTTTGTTTGGACATTTTCCCCAAAAGATGTTTTCATATATGAAAACCTCCAAAATTTGAATGTATTTTGTAGCTTGGCAACCAGAAGATGTGCAGACACTGTCAGAGAAATGCTGATCCTACATTTCATTACCCTGTCTTTAATGCAGAGGACATGGTTATGCTGCGTTGTATCTTTTATAGAGATATCAGGGTACTGGTTTTTACAACATGGGAAGAAGAAATAGAAGATTCAGCAGGACATGAACATTTCTATGTTAGTAGCCAAAACAATAAAATCTGCCCTAGAATTATCACTTCCCAGCAGCAGTAATTCCAGCAAAGACATGAAAGTACTGTTGAGCAGCTTATACAGGAATAGATAGGATATAGAATAGTCCCTTTTGAGGTGAAGGGTGGGGGAAAGGGATAATGCTTAATGACTGCTGCTGGCTGGCAAAATGCTGTATGTAAATGAATAGAAAGGAGTAATCACTGGTTTATGTATTGCTAGGGTTTGTTGTTTTGTTTTATTTCGTCTGTTTCCTAAGTTGATTCTAAATGTGGAACCTTTTGAAATCCACTTGTAAGTGGTGTATATACTTATCCTATTATTCATTGAAAGGATTATTGACTGTACCTCTTGTTTTAAGCTTTGAAAATGTACCCTCTAGGTCCTAAGTCTCCTTGGTTTTTGTAAATTGATTGTCAAAATCATCCACATATATGCAATGAAATTCTGACATGTGAACAGAGGTGGCCTTATGCTGTCAACACTGCTCTGGCCACAAGTTCAAAATGCAAACTGCTATGACGAAAACCAGCTCTGTCCTGGCCAAAACCTGTACAGTGTTTGAAAGGAAGGGACGAAGTCAACAGACAAAGAATTAATCCAATAAATAGAAATAGATTGCCATACTAGCCTGACCAGAAGAGATCAAAAGTTCCCCTGTGAGCTACCAAGCAGTTGTGTGTTACCTGTAAGTGCTTTGGCACAATAAGGAAAGTAACAGACTGGCCATTAGTGTGGTGTATTTCAGCGTACCACCAGTGCTTGTCATGGATGAATATGCTGCCTTGACATTACTGAGAACTGGGCCTTTCTGTGGTTCTGTATGTCAGTGTCCTCTGAACTTGTATAAATCAACCAAGGAAATACAGTTTCTCTCTCGGAGATATGACACTTGAGTAAAGTGAAATGTCACCTCTTTGCAGTGAAGACATTGCCATTATATTGAGTTGAAGATCAGTGCAGTTTGTTTTTGTCTGCCTAGCAAGCTAAAGAACTATTACATGCCAGACCTGTGGCCCTCTACAGAGGGCTAACCCCACTATATTAATACATAACTGCAATTTTAGTATAGCTCCTCAAGCTGCCATCATGAAAACTGTATTGGGTTTATTCTTTCATACATTGATTACAACAGATTATTCAGTAGCAGAGAGACCAGGCACAGCTGAGTAACTTTTGCCATGCTTGTGGCATCTGGACTGCTGTTCATAACTTTGAGAAGGTAAAAAAATGACCTACTGGTAGTGTTGAACTTGATGGTGCAGAAGGTAGAAAGGGAGGAAAGAAAAAGACATATCCCTCTGATGGCTAACAGATCCTATTTAATCCTTCCAATTTATTTTCTTGTCTTTCAAAAGGCTATGTGAACACATCGTCAACATTTTCCATTTTTTCTTTGAATTAATGCAGGTAGTTGGTTTGTTGCATCTTCTGCCTTGAGGATTCTCCTATTTTTCTTTGCCGGGTTCTCCAAGTCATCATTCACACAACTTGCTTTATGTGATTACTGTTCTGTTCTCACCTACAAGATGCCATTTAGTTTGAACAATTTTGCGTTTGGTAATGCAAGCTAAGGTTGTTTCAGTTTGTTTCCTTCTTGCCGCTCTTCCCCTCCAAAGTTTGTATGTTTTTGAATCAGCCTTTTAGAAGAACATGAAACACCATAGACAATCACAATTTTGTGTTAATGGAGTTACTTGTCAGTGAACTAAAATTCTGAAGTGAAGTTTTTAGTTAATTAAATACTAGAAAAATACCAAAACCTGCAACAAGCCCTGCTATTTTGAGATTAAGTTCCATCTATTTGAATCTCAGCTTTCAGTATTATGCAGATTTTCTGCATTAACAATAAAGTTTAAAAACCAAGAATGAATGAAAAGCATGTTCCGATCCAAGGAAAGCTAAATCCTGTAGTTTAGCACCTGTCTACAAATCAAAAGACAGAGAATAAATTTTTAGGTTGTGGTCTCGTAGCGTTGAGTAGTTGGAAGTTAAATAACTGCTGCTCTGACTATTTAAATGCATTTTCTGTGATCTAATTTTAAAGCTTTACCTTTAAATGATCATCCACATTCCTCCTTTACCGTGCCCAGTGCATCCACTTAGACTTAGTTACATAATTTGTTTTGCCCTTGCTTTAAGGTAGACCAAAGTGATAGTGTGGTTGCACTGTGGATCAGGAAGTTAGGACTAAGAATGTGTGATTTATTTGAAACTCAGGTAAATGCTAATTAGGTTAATGTCCAGCTGGTGTGAAATCAGTCTCTGAAGGCACAGACTAGGACTGATCTAGGCTGCAAGTGCTGCCTCTTGCTGCCATTGAGGATTCCCTATATTTGTGCAAATATTCTACACTTCAGGGTAGCAGTATATAGCAAACAGAGCATGTGCACTGGGTTGTGTATTCCACCCCAGGCTGTCCTTTTTTGCTCACTGTTACATATTCAGTTGCTTCAGTTTATTTTTGTCACAGAAAATGTATATGCCGAAACTGAAGGGATTTAGAATAGTCCCTTTTAAGGTGAAGGGTAGGGGAAAGGGATATTGCTTACTGCTGCTACTGGCTGGCAAAATGTTGTATGTTAATTAATGTATTTTACCTTTTTCTGTGGACAGATGGTAGTTTAAAGAAATACTAAAGGTATTTCTTCAGATTATGAGTTTTGTAAAGCAGCAAAGCAAATTGTCACTTTGTACACTGTTCTAATGGGACACGGTTTTTGACTGCTCAGTTGCTGTGCAGCACTAAAACTATGAATTATAGCTCAGTGCTGTATCCTGGTGAATCAATGTTTACAAGTGTCTGCAATCATACAGATTGGATTTCTGAGTGACTCTGCCTGTGAGGAATAATCATTTCAGGCATCTTAATCTCTTCCTTTAGCACAGATGTCTAAAAATAAAGGCCATGGTTGTGCTTAATTTTGTGAAATCCAGCATGCAACTTTTAGCTTGGCTGACTTTCGTGGGTCCATCTGACCACCTCTTCCTCCCAGCTCCCAAAGAAAATAATTTTCCTGATTCAGGTCTGTTGCAGTCCTTCTAATGGTGCTCTCCAGCTCCGAGTGGATGAAGGGCTTTCTATTTTGTCCTTTGCCAGCCTCCTTTTGCTGATATATAGAGTTGCTATTTGCTCTAAGAAACAGCTTGATATGCACTTCTGCTGTGACTCTGGGGAACATTATGTTCAAATACAGCAGCTGAGGTACCCTTTGAAACCGAGAAGCCCTAACACCCACCTTGATAGGATTGACTCAGCATATTTGAAATTTCAACCTCACTGCTGACCCCTATATTGTGTCAGTTTTGGGGTTTGAAATTTAGCCTTGGATCAAAATTGTTTCTGAAGTTATATTTATAACAGAAGCAGGGGAATAAAATTCTATTAAAAGAAAACTTATATAAAATTCCTGGGAAGGAATGGATTAGGTTGCTAAGGGCTTCCCAAGCCTCTGGTTTTTCAGTTATGAATAAGAAAGCAGTATGAGCAGCAGCTGACCTGCTGATCTCTGTCTTCACTTAAAAGTCAGAGCTCAGGCTTTAATTCAGAGGACTGAATGCTTTTTTTTCACTAAAGTCTTTACAGTTCTACCATTTACAGTTAATACTGATACTCTGCAGGGCAGGAAATATTACTAGAGAAAGAATGCATCAAGGCTCATTCTGCTTTTAATGGAATTAGTAGAAGTTCAACCATTGCTTGTAAAAGGAGGAAGATTAGACCAAAAACGATCTATGTGTTAAATGTGAATCTGTATGATACAGATTTACTCACACCATTTTGAGGATATTTAAAACAGGTTGCCTCTTATTTTCTAGGGCATTGTCTTGATTTCAGTTTCTTCATAATTAGTTTCTATTTATGGAACAGATCAAGATAAGTAGCTTGCAGATATCTAAAAGATACCTGTTTTTGCATGTAAGAGTTTTATTGCTTTATCTTTATGCAAATGCTTAATTTTTAATGCTTTTTAAGGGATCACAGGAAGGTATACAGACTTAATTTTTTTTCTGTATGGTTAATACCAGCAGTTTGGTTTTTTGCTTTTGTTTGTAAGTACTTCAAACTCTGCCACAGAAAGGAAAAATTGGCTTTTATGTATTTAAATACACATAAAGATTAAAAGAATAGCAATCCTTATTTTTCAGTCACCTACATCATGGTAATGGATCTATAATATGAAAGTTCTGTTTTACAAAATGCTATTCCCGGCATTTGTTTCCATTTTTCATCTTGGAAAAACATTTTATTTCCAACCTAAGTTCTTACTACATATTTTTAAATTTCCTTATATTATAAACACTTCTATGTCTCAAGTGGTTAGGTAGTTTTTTGTTTTTGACTCAATAAAATAATTTCAGGCAGTTGTGCTACTTAATTTTTACTAAAATAATGTGTGGAATTGAAAAAAAAAAATAGAGTTACTATCACCCTGATCACAAAGTTGTGTGTTTAAATGCATGTTCCTGTGCACTATATTCTGTATGCTAGTATTGAATATTCTGTTCTGTATAAATTCAGTATCAGTTAAAAGACCTTTTCAGTGCAAATAAAATGTAACTATTCCCTTTTAATGTGATGCAAATAATGAAGTGGTAAATGCATAAACTGAAGTTTAAGGCCTGTAGGTATTCAAGGTACCACGTTAGTGTAGAAATGAAAGACACCATGAACACTGAGATATTTAAAGTGTGAGCCCTTTTACAGAGCAACAGCAACCTCCCTTCTCGACCTTCGATTGACCTCATGTACCACACTGCCTTAAAGATGGGGTAATAATGGAAATATCCTTTGTTTATAGTACCCTGTAGAACAAATGGGTTTTAGTAGCAGCTTTTGTATTTATGCCATGCAAAATTTCGCGATAAATTCATTTCAGCCTTTATATTGTATCTTCCATTTTGGATTGTAAGGAGGGAGTGCTTTCTTAGGTTTTCTTTTCCTGTTAAACACTTACATTTAGTGTAAAGAGTGAAATCCAAATCTTTAATCATTAACAGGCCAAAGAACTGTTGAAGAATAAAAAAAGTCAGTCAACACAGTTTAATAAAAGCTATATAATCAAATGAAATTATGTATTAGTGTGCATTTATACTGTTGTATTATCTATAAAGATCTAACCAGTCTATAAATCACAGAGCTATGGTACTTACCATTTTAAAAGCAGCATCAAGTGGAATTGGTGAAGAATCCCAAGGGCGTAATCAATAATTGTTGAAAATGATGAGCCTTTATGGTATTATTTTCAAGTGCCCCATCTGAAATCAGAGGAAATTTACTGACAGTTGTATATTTTGTTGAAAAAAACATTCAGACATACATTAACCACAAAATCCATGTCTGTTGCCTTCTACAGAGTACAAGGAGAGTGATTTATTTTGAAAATGTCTTTGAGCTGGGTAACTAGGTAACTTGCACTGTGCTACATGAAAGAGTTTGGACTGCATTTTGTGAAGCTGAATTCCAGTGCAATGAGTGAAGGAAACAGATGGAGTAAGAGGAGGACAGATGGGTGTCAAAAAAACTACAGCTGTCGTTTTCAGTACCTGTGCATTAACTGTCATAAATCAATTTATTTTCATTTACTGAAACAGGAAAATCATAGATTATTAAGCCAAAGTACTACAGGTCCCAGAACCACTGTATGTTGAAAGCATCTATTTATAGTTGTTAATAAGGGCCCTAAATGAGCTACATGTAAGAATAAGTTTCTGTGGATAAGAACATCACCACCAGTCCAGTCATTTCATTCTGCCAGGGAGATTTAAGTATCTCTCATCCCGTGGGGGGAAGATTAGTTGGTTATTAGTTGCTATGTTGGACAGCTTTAGTGTTTTCCTTGTAGAGAAGAGGTGGGCTACTGAAGCAATGCAGTGAGTGCTCAGGGACTGCTCTGCCGCAAGGCTTCAAGCAGCCCGTGAAGGAGCTGAATCTACAGAGCCCAGAGTCAAGGCTGAGAGTGCAGGAGGCCACTTTGTCTCTCCCACAGCAACTTTGAATCACAAGACATGAAATGGTGGTTTAGGAAACCAAAACACTGTTACTATATATATCGATACACCAGCAGTCCTTATTTGCTGCGTGGCACAGCTGCTCTGTCACATACTTGACCTTGACCTAATTTGATCATCCCCTGTGGTTAAACAGGAAGTTCAGCTGGGAGCCAAATAATTTCTCTCTACCCCTCATCCCACCAGTTACTGCTCGCTTGTCGCTGATACTGTTGAATTTTTATATGAACACCTGTCCATTAGAAATTGGATGGTGGCCATCCAGACAATTTACATTTATTATAGAATATCTGCAATTAGCAGACTCGGAAAACTGTAAAATGCAAATAGAAATCACCCTTGTATTAGAAATACGTGAGAAATGAAGAAATACAGGTCAGAATGTGTAATTGCTCTCTTTCTTGTTGAATTTATATCAGGTAGTTTTATGCCTAGAGGCACTGCATGAAATTGCTGCTATATTTTGGTGCAACAAAGGCCGAAGTATAGAAGGGTCTGTAATTTGAATATCTTGGAATTGGTTTTCTGTGACATTTTTATCACAATTCCTTTTAAATTTTCCTGTGAATAGTTTGAATTAAAAATTCACATTTTAAAAAAAATTTACTGCTTAATTTTCTAATTAAAAAAAAAAATTAGGGGTAAGAATAACTACTTTTTGTAACAAAGAATAACTGAAATATAGTGTTTTCTGATAATGTGTAAAAAGATTGGTTAGGCTTTGGCCCTCAATCTGTTTAACGCAATTTAGAGCCTAATGTGGTAAACACTGAAGTTTTTACTTTGTTAGCTGTTTGTAGATTACCTTCCCAATACTGCCTCATTCAAGGTGAGCATTGTACTGCCAGCTGTTATCTGTGCTGGGTTACAGTCTTTAGCCATCAACAAAGACTGTTCAAAATGCATCATCTTCTCCCACTGTTAAGCAAATCTCTGTTGGATTGGGATGTAGCCTACGAATCCAGCAAAAATAGTTCAGAAGGGGTGTGATGGGATAAGTAGAATGCAAGATGGTTTGCCTTGGTTTCCTAACTGAAGTGGAAGAGAAATCACTGGTTGGTTTCCTTCAGTTAGGAAATATTAGCAATTTCAGTCCATTTTCAGAACGGCTCTATTTATGCAGATTTAAATATACTAGTTTTTTATTAGATTTTTTTGAGTTGAGAAGCATAAACACAGTTGTTATTTTTTTTCAGTGAGGCTTCTTACAAAATTCTGTCTCTGCACAGAAATCGAGCTGCTTCTGCTTCTCCACCAATCACTCATTTTCCAGTCTGAGTTGCGAATAAAATAAGTGTGAAATATTTTCTTTAAGCAGGTAGGAGATAAACTGTAAACTACACAGCATTTTTAAGCTATTGATCCAAAAGAGAGTTTAAAATCTTGACCAGGGTCAAAAGAGTGAGAAACTATTTCTGATTTTTGTAATTTAAAGATGGAAATGAATTACAACTTATTCATTCTAAAAGCATAGAATTGCTTTAGGAATTAAACTCAGACTTGAATTTAGGATTTACTGCTATAATTCTTTTGAAAACAAACATCTTCGCAACACACAAAGTAGTGACTGTTAAATCCCTATTAAACGTAATGGCCACTAATGAGTCTGCCCTAATAGATAACCCTTCAGCCCTTTGAAATCTGGCAGTGTGTAGTGTCAGGAGCACCTTGATACCAGTATGGAAGAGCAGTGTAATTATTTTGGTATATATAAGACTCGAAGAATCCTGGGAAAGGGAAAAGGCCATGCTGCTGTCAATACTTCTCATCAATAAGTTTAAGTGATGTGCAATTTCATTTATGTATTTGATTTGTATTCAGCCCAGGCCGAGATTGCCTTTTCTCAAACTGCTTGATCATTTTGAATTCCCTGGAGGGCATGCTTTTAGAAAAGACAACAATCTCGCACAATGCTCTTGCTGATGACAAAATTTGGGGCTTCTTGCCCTGACGTATAGTAGGAATGTGTATGTACTGCAGAGAAGAGGGCTGTTTGTTAAAGGCCTCCTGGCAGACCTCAGCTATTATGTGCTTAAGACTGTTTCCCAAGGACTAAGGCTAATCTAAGTTGCAGCAAAGAGGAAAATTCTCTAAAGTGGTCAAAACTCAAGTGCTTGGTCTTGCTTCTATCCAGTATGAAAGATGATGTGCTGGTTTAGATGTTTCCTGAGGCTCCCACCCCTGTGGGTTTGGTTGCTCTGTTCTGCTCTGGGACAGTCCACACACTTTAGCTTGTGAAGGTAATATAAGGTTGCTGTGAAACAGCTGTGGGGCACACATGGCAAAAGAAAGGTCACACTCTTCTTACAAGTACAAACAGTAATAAATGCCCAATATTCACTGGTTTTGGAGCATCTGTCAAGAGTTGAGTGTCCAGCAAAATTCCCATATTGGGAATTACTCTTCCCGAAGAGTTGTTTCTTCCTGTATTTTTGTCAGGCATGCGATCATTTGTAGTTAAGTTGAGCTTCATCAGGTAATCCAGCAGTTGAAACAAATGTATTCTGTTCACCATGTGTATGCAATATGTATGAATTAGTCTAAGGGACTAGTTAGTAAGTTAATCAAACAGCAGGCTCAATTCTGTATATGAAATTAGAATTTGATATTTAAGCTGTAGGTATTACATTTTGAGATAATGAAAAACCTTTCAAAAAAGTTACTTTAGTCTGGTTCTGCTTTGTTATTTCAGTGTTAAGCAAAAATGAAACTTAAAGTTCAATGTGTTTTTTGGTGTTAACGCCATTTCTGTTGTATGCTTGGGATTCTCACTTACTGTTATTAGTTACTTATCCCAAAATATTAAAAAAAAAAGGCCCCGGGCAAGCAGTTTTTCTCCTGACACTGATTGTCCTTGTTGAGATTGTTGAGACTGCAACTTCTTTATGAGGGGAAAGATGGAGGTATAAAGGCTTGAGGCAAGTTTTAAAATTTTTAAACCATGGCTAAAGCTACTTTAGATCACTTGGCATGGGTTTGAGTGAATGTAGGGACAAGCTGAGAGGAGGTGGTTAGGTCCGTACAATGAAAAATAAACTTAGACAAACAGGAATATGATGAAGAAAAGTGTAAATGAAGGTATAAAGAAACTTAGGACAGAACAGTGATTATTGTAAATAGCATAGCAAAACCCCAAAGAAACACATAGGAAAAAAATTCAAGTGGAAAAAGGTTGAGGGGTTTTCCAAAGATAAAACAGAGCACCTGACTGACTTCTTTTGTTCCAAACTCTGATTCCAGGATCCTCCACTTTTTTTTTTTTTAATTTCTCACTAAAAAGTCACATGAAAAAATTGCAGCAATTAATCGGAAAACATGGAATGTCAAGATTTTTGTGTGAAGAGGGGGAATGTAGGGGCAGTATCCAGAAAGATTTCTAGAACATTGAAGAAGAAATAGGATAGAGAGTCTGACGATATTTTTTTTTTAATATTTAGCTCTGACAGTCAAGTGTTAATAATATAGAGTGATAGAAGCCGGAATCAAAGCACCTTGTTGTCTGTATATGGTTAGCAAAGGACCACCCGTGAATGAGATAATTTTTAAAATATCAAGTTCTGAATTTCTGACAATACTTTTTTCTGCCCTTAGACAATAATATTAGCAGAATATAAACTCACATAGTTTTTCCTTGGATACTTTAAAAATTTATAGATGTAAAATTTCCTACAAATACAAAATACTGGGTACAGACACAAATAAGAAAGTGTTAAGCAGATAAGCTTTGTAAGGAACCTAATTTTCTGATGATAAATGTTCTGCAGAATGGCTATCATGGTACATCCTCCTACTTAGCAATAGGAGAGGGATGTATAACTAAATATCTCATCAGAAAGATGAAGATCATGCTTAAGGCACATTCATTTTTCCCAGCCCTTTTTTTTTCCCCCAGACATCCAGCTTGCTAAAGAATTTATCCCTGCAAAGGATGATGCCTAGTGTATGACTTTCTTTGTGCCAGATATCGTTCACAGGTATTTGTATAACCTTATTCCTTTGACTCCATCCAAAAGGAAAGGTGGAAGATCATATGCCCTTGCATTGGAAAGCAGATGTTCCAGGGCTTGATTTTTGCCATGCATTTACTCAAGCCAGAGCAGTTCAGTTAACTTCAGCAGTAATATTTTTAAGCAAGCATAAAACAGTAATGACCAGTATCATAATTGCTATACCTAAAGCTAAGGACTGATGAACTGTTGATGAAGAACTAAAAACCGGTGGCTATGCTTAAAACTTTTAGACTGAAATGTTTTGTTGTTTCTACTTTCTGTAGCTGTTTCTGTAAACCTAGAATTGAATCTCAAGTGTTGGTTTGTTCTGATGGTGTTTCCATTGGCAAATGCCATGTATTTCAGGAGAAATTTTACTCCTAGAAGAGTAAATTGCAGCCTTTTTAAGCAAATATTTTCCTTGTGAAGCTAAATGGAATTCTAAATATACCCCATTCTAAGTTTTAAACCTTTTTTAAAAGCATCTATTAAAAGATGGGCTCAGAGTTAGGAGAAAACCCCAACATCTTAAATTAATCTAAACTAATCTAATGGAGTATTGTGTGTGTGTTTGTCTTTACATGACAATTTAAGTCTAATAAATCCAACTATAAATATTAATTTCTTTTGTAATGACTGTTACATATTGTAAGCAGGGCATCTGTATGCTGCCTGAGATGAAGTGGTTACTTTTTCACTGAGAAGCAGCAGCAGCAGAATTTTGACTGATTTTTAAATAGGTGTTCATTGCAAAGTTCATGCCATCCTCACTAAACTGAAGCTCTTCTGTGTTTAGGTGAAATAATGGCCAAGGTCTAGTCCTGCAGCCTACAATTATTTGAGTTATTTTTGCTTTGTGCTGAAGTCAGAAAAAACTTATCACGGGTCAGGGACTTAGAACTGGCTTTTTGTGTTTGTTGAGCACTGTAATTCCATGCCAGCTTGACTTACAGTTATCTTCCTGACATCTTGCTAAGTTTCTGTCTGTTTTATACGCAGTGACAAAGGCTGACTATATTTTAAACAGAGACTTATCATAATATTTTACAGTCTCATTAAGACTTTTGGCCAGTCTGATCTACGGTTTCATCTTTTTTTAATGCATTTCCATTTTCTCTATATTGCCTACACATAGTGAATTTAGAGGAGACTTTACTTCATGAAGTGTCTGCTTTTGTTACAGTTATTTTACACTTCTTTCATCATTATTGCATCAGATTTGTATTGAGTGTATAATTTAGCTTGCTTCTTGCTCTGTGTTCAATCAAAACATGAACCTTCTGCCATAACTCCTTCATAAAAAGAAAAAAGAAAGAAAGCACTTAAACAGGATAAGGGTGTTTCAGCATGGTGTGCCAATGTGAAACGTCATTTGTGCATGCAGGGTTGAATCCCTTGCAGCTTGGCAGTGTCTTAAATTTCTTAAATGACTGATGAGTATATGGTTGTTTATGTGAAGGGTTTCAGGACTTCTGCCTGCAGTTCATAACACTAAAGCTTCTGGCACTGTTAAGACCCTTTTTGTGCTGGCTGGAAGTCCCAAGGCAGAACAGGCAGGGAGTCAAAATTGCTGCATCAGACGTGAAATCCTGGCTATGCTGACTACAGTGTGAGCTTTGCCTTAGATGACAGTGGGCCGTAGCTTTAATCCAGAAGTAGTCCTCCCTTGTTAATAATCCTAGTGTATGCCCTAGGGAAGCTTTTGCTTCATTGCTGCCACCCAGACTGTTTGTGCAGAGAAAATGTAAGTCTCTTATGGTGTCACACTGTGCCTTTGACAATCACAGCACTTCTGGGAATGAAACTGGGACAGAGAAGAAAGAAAACCCTAAAGTGTGGACACGTGCTGTCATATTGCTCATGTCCTGAGTCATTCCCAGGAACATGGGTCAAGCACTCTGACCTGAGCAAGATTAGCTTCTTGAAACTGCAGAGGAGGGAGTCATCAACGATTGCAGCCAGTGCATCTCCCAGTCCCTGCTTCTGCATTTGCAGATTATCCCTTTAGTGACGCTTTTGGTATGTGAAGCAACAGTACGTTCATTAATTCAGTCCTACTTAGCCCATGCAGACTGAGTTATCCATGTAAATGTGATCTAGTGAGCTATTCTCAGAGATGCTTCATAAATTTTTATGTTAAATGACAGCAGCAAATGGGAAGTGTTTGGTACTTTTTCAGTTGTGTTGAAGGTGTGTGGTGCAGAGCATCAGAATTTGCATTTAATCAGTGCTGATTGAAAGAGGAAATGGCCTCAAGTTGTGCCAGGGGAGGTTTAGATTGGATATTAGGAAAAATTTCTTCACTAAAAGGGTTATCAAGCACTGGAACAGGTTGTCCACTGAAGTGGTTGAGTCACCATCCATGGAAGTATGTAAAATATGTAGATGTGGCACTTAAGGACAAGGTTTAGTGGTGGACTTGGCAGTGATAGGTTGATGGTTAGACTTGATGATCTTAAAGTGTTTTGGGGTTTTTTTTTATTCTATAAGAAGAACAACAGCTAAAAATAACTCCTTGTCCTTAGGAAAAGTACATTTTATTATTTCTGTCAGGTGAAAGTGTTCTCATTAGAAATATTCTCAAGTTGTCTGTTTTCCGAAAGTATTTATTCACTTATGCATTCTGTCTAAAACATTGTTTTCCTGCTTTGTGAAATAGAGCCAGAGACTTTCAAAATTCAGAATCCTTTAGAGTTGTAAATAATGCTCATCGTATCAAGTATAAAATCATAAACCATTACTGCTTCACAGTGCTGGAAGTAAAAATAATCTCTGCTATGTGTTACTATCTTAAGTCTTCATTTAAAAAAAAATTAGAAAAGTAATTAAAAACATTTTGGGGAGTTTCTGAAGAGTTGGTGTTTGCTGCCTATCTTTATATATCTCAAATCTATGAAAAGAAATTGCTGTTGCTGCTTCTGTGGTACCAGAAATTAAATTCAAAACTTGTTTACACCACTATCAGTTATTCATTTCATATTGGAGGTGGAAACTCAGTATTTTTATTTGTAATGAACTGAGAAGGCTCGTTAAATTCAAAGCATTGCTACAGTGGTTTATCACATATGAATGAGAATTTATGGGCACAATACATGTATCCATTATGCTTATACAAGCCTTGTGCTAATTTTACAAAAAACCAAAATAAACAAGTAATTTTGCTATAATTAACTTCACAGAAAATTCCCACATTCCGTATCTTACTTCAGTCTTCACAGAACTTGCTTCCTTTCTACAAAGATCATAGGTGGTGGCAACCCAAAGAGCACTTGCATATTGGGTAATCGTAATTTTGGAGTCCGAATGTGAAATACTATACTAGCTGAGCATTGTTCTAGATTTGGATCTCAATCAGTCCCTTCAACTGCTCATCAGTCTTTGAATCCTTACAACATTCAATTCCTTTGTAGAATTCAAGTATTAATAAAGTAAACAAAATAGTCTTGAATCATCCAGAACAATTAAGTGTGTACAAACATGGAAGATGTACTCTGAGATGTTTCTGGATTCTGATACCTTTAGGATGTACTTTGGGAACAGAAATTAACTGGTGCTTCTTCTGCACTTCACAGGAAGTTCTGTTTGTGTTTTATCTTTTCTGTAGTTTATAGGAAAGGTTGTTCTTTGAGATGACATCTTTTCAGGAAATAATTTTTGTTTAGGGTAGTAGACCTCTTTCTCGGATATGTCAGTGTGTGGCTTTTGCTATTGAGTATTTTCTAGTCTTGCCCTTCCCCCCCCCCCCACCCAAGACTTATCTGCTTATCACTAATTCGTGTCTGAGCACCTTACATTGTATAATGACACTTTAAATCTCATTAACAAGACACTGGATATTTCTTCAGAATAATTCATTGCATTTTTATTGTGATGACCAGAGGATAAAGCGGTTCCTATTCCACAATAATTTAACTCATTCTACTACTCTCTTCATGCCAATTCTAATTTCACGTCTACTTCTTGAGCTATCTGCATCAATTTAATTTTTGTATGATAAAGCACTGTACACTTCTCCGCAGGTCTATAAATAAAAAGCAATAAGCTGACATCTTTCACCTGTATCAAATGTATTTCATACCCTTGTTTTCTGGTATACTTGCTATTAAACTTCTGTCTCTTTAGATCTATTGCCTGTCTGTATTTGCCATGTCCCTCTGCTGCTTTTCTGTCAACTGACAGAATTTTCAGCTGCAGATGAAGTGTAATTCCTCTTCTACCTGTGTGCTGATGGGTTCACACAGGCATTGCAGACAATTTTTCTGCTACTTCTGTATATAAAATAAACTGTCTACAGCCACGTATTTGCTTTCACACATATAAAGTACTGCTTCTTTCATGCAATATGTCTATATATAGGGAGAAAGTTGAGGATCTCACTAAAATCTGTCTCTGAAATGAAGACAAGGCTAAAAACACAGAAAGCAATGGTGGGCTGAGATCACTGTCAACTCAAAGCTCTCAACAGTGACCTAATCAGGCCACTTAATACATAGCAGTATCTAAGATATTTTAAGTGTTCATGTTATACTTGTGCATGGAAATTGTCCTATGTTTATAAAATTCAGATGGACATTCATGTAGTCTTTTTTCAATACTCCACTACAGAGGTCACCTGCATGTAGCTGCTCTCCCAGGATTGAAGACTGATGTCAGACTGACTGATAGCTGCCTATCTATCAGACGTGGGAGCAAACTGCACTCATTGCTCTGGGACACCCAGCAGGTTGCTGCATGCTCCTGTACCTTGTCCTTGTGGCTTGCTTGTTATCCCTGATCTTTAGCCCCTGAGTCCTGCTCTTACTCCTAGAGCTCCCATTTGCAGTGAAATCCCGCTCTGGGTTTTGCTCACTTAGCTCCCTTACTGGCAACACTCCTATTTCTCACGCTCTAGCATTCCATGATTTGTCCAGTTCTTGACTTAAGATCATCTTAACTAGATCTCTAATCTATTAAAGCAGGAAGTTGAGCAGAGACTTTGATGAAATGTCTGTATAAGTAATTTAACACTTTCTTCAGGTTATTGTTGTAAATTGTTCTGTCAATCCCTGTTAATGGTGTTTAATCATTCAGGTTTTTTTTATAACTTTGGGTATTTTGGCCTTAAAAAAGTAATCTGTAAGCCCTGTAACACCTAAAAGTGCACTTTTAATTTACAAACAAAACAGATTAAGACTTGCTTGTAAACGTGCTTGATTGAAGGATCTGTAAACCTAAGTCAAATACCTTGTAAAGAGTGTGGGATTTTTAAGAATCACAAATTATGGTGCCAATATGGTCTGTTACACCAAAAAAAGTGACAGGATTTAAAAATTCAAGTGAAGAGTTATGGAGAAGGAAAGGAGTAGATACTTTTGGTGTCAGCAGAAACAGCTGATGCATTTCAATTTGTATTTTATTCTCGTTTAGCAAGATATATAAGTAAAGATGTGTCTCTGGGTTGTTTTAAAATGTAAATGTGTCAACATTAAAAATAGATTATATCAGATGAGAGGATGGAGAAAAAGACAACAAACAAATTCTCAGTGGTGAGGTAAATCAACATGCCCTCAAGAGGTACCAATCAGATCTTTAGGGGTACTAGATCTCTTCTTGTGTATTTGTCCTTTTTTATTTCCTTTTTCAGACGTTAAGCAAAATCCTGTTAGGTTGGAGGCAAGAAATGCTCAACTGCAGAATCACTTTTTAATTGCAAAAATCACTGTGGCTGTTTTTGGTATCAACTGAATTAATGGCATTCTTCAGTATTACCAATGGAGGCAATAACACAGAGTATTGCAAAGCCCGGCAGAGTACACTATATTGTGTAGTATCAGTATGGATGCAGTGCTCAGGTTTATCCTCACCAATGTATATCTGAAGGTTCTGATTCTTTAGATTTATCTGTCATATTAGGGTCTCGTGGGCACTACCACACAAGCTTCTAATCTGTAGAGCTGAAATGTGAGATCATAATCTAAAGAAAGAGAAAACACAAAACCTAACTCACCTTAGTTTAGGGCCTTCTTTTGCTTTAATACTCCGGTACTTTGGTGACTGAGTCTTTGTGTGTGTGTGTTTGTGAGATCTAGCATTTACTGTAGGCTTGTTTTGTATAACAGCATGCTGTATCACTGATTGTTATTCTGAGTGGGTTTTTTTGCTTCCTATTTTTTGGAAGCTGTTTGAATGCCAAATAGTAGCAATCATCTGTCAGATAATAGGAATCTGGGATTGTAATTAAATGTAGCTACAGTACATGCACTTAAATACTAATTAAACCACACTGACTCTGAGGTCGTAATCTGAGTGGCTATACTAGACTCAAATCATGAACAGATCTTGTCAATATAAGATTTTTTTAATTCCTGATTTTTGGCTTGCATAGAAAATAATGAAGTAGCTCTCAATCAAAAGAGAATTTCTGTCTCAAAATTCTTACAACATAAAGCCTTTTGAAAAATTTGATCTTCCACCATTGGAATGCTATTTTAAATTGTTCTCGTGTTAGTTTGCAAAGTGTTTCATTAGTTTTATGAGGATTCTTGTAATAAGTGTATGTTAGATCTTAAGGCAGGAAACAAGGCTATATTTACAGTCGCCAGAACTTCTCATTGCAACAGTTTTCGTTCAGTTGCTAGGAGCTTAGCCAAACTTTTCAAGTACTTGGGCTGAAATGTGTTGTATTATGATACAGACTTTATTTATGGGAGAGCACACTATTCTTCTCGAACTCTTTCCCTGCCTGCCTCATTCAGGTCACAAGATGGATAGTACTCATTTAACAGACAGTTTGCAAATATGTCATTTAAAGATGCGCTTCATTTGGTTTGTGGCCCCCTGGCTCACTGCAGCATTCAAATCTTTCTCTGAATATGACACTCTTGACTTCCTCATAAGACTGATGGGCTCCATCAAAACTACCAATGTTAGTGTCTACATTTTATAATACTCTTGCGGAATGAGTGTTTATTATTATTTCTGTTTCACAGTGTACTATGGCACAATAATATAGCCTCTAAGCACAGACCAGTTTGAGTGACTAATGTGAAATAATCATTACATTATTTCTCAAAGAACACAATTTTTAATATTTGTCCAGAGCTGGAGTTTTTAATACTAGAAGTCAATTCACTTAACTTGTACGTATGAATTTTTAAAACTTCTGCAAACCTAAGCCTTTGTGTGCCAGACTGTGTGCTGAGAACTCACAGCAGTTTTGACTGCACCAGCATGCCTGGGTTCATGCAGGAAGCAGTGGCAGAACTTAAAAGAAATTCAGTTCTCTGCTCTCCTTTCTTTAGCATAAGACCTAGACCTTCTTTCATTTCTGTAGCAAAGGAAAGTGGGATTACAAACATCAAGGTCATTCTCTACACAGCTGGCTTTCATCCTCTGAATCTCATCTTGTCTGCACTGCAGTGACAAGATTTTTCTTTTTAAATTATAAAGTGCTGACTCTTGATATTTCAAAATAAGTAGGAGTCAGCAAGACATGTTATGTTTAATTTTCACTCTTATGCCCATAGGAGAAGCCATTTTATTTAAGTAATATGGAAGTCTTTCTCATAATCTTTGTTCTTGAGTTTAGCTTAAAACCCCCATTGGGATTTTTACTCCAGTCACTTGCAAAATGCGCGTGCTTGGGATCTACATGAAGAGCAGCCCATGCTATTTTTGTTTTAAAATTATATCAGTATTTCAGGTCAACATTGAGATACGCTGGATTGACCTAATAACACATTCCACAGTTCTTACCTGGTGATATCTTTGACACATCTTTACTAAAAAAGTGATTTGATGATAGAAGCTGGAAATTTCTGAGTAAATTGACTTCTTTTTTTTTTTCCTGTTCTCATGTAAACAGCCTACTTTTGAAAATTTTGAAATACAGAGCCAAGAGCTTCTTTTACAAGGTGGAAAAGTGGACAAGCCCATGCTCCGGGGCTAAAAGTCCGTGGGGGGGCTCTGCTGCTGACAGTGGTTTAACTGCCCATAACCATGTGGTCCTGCCCTGATGTGGCAAAGGACAGCTTTCCCAACTGTATTGGTTGAAATGTATACTATACTGACATAGGCATGCTAACTTGGGAAAACAGTTTTTCCTGGAGAGTTATTTTTAGTCTGGATCAGTTCATAACATGGTTTATAGCAGAATTTCACAAGCATTTACAGTGCTTCAAAGGAAAGGCAGGAACTCCTTAAGCCAGCTTTTCTCAAAAGTCCATTGAATGTGGAATTACGAGTTAAGCATTGCAGTATGACACGTAATTAACATCCTAAATCCTGTCTATTTGTGTGGTTAGTTACAAATACTGTCAGTTCAGGTCATGATTAACATTTTGTCTTATCCAAACCCACTTAGATGGAATCTGTGTTTATGGCAGCAAAACTGAGCTGTCTTGCTCAGCTTTTATGTATCAAACGGAAAAGGATGGAGATCAGACATTGAATAAATGCGCTGCCAGAATGCTGCTGTTGCTTGGTTGTTTTTCCAAACAGAACAGTTGTAGGTGTACATTAAGGGACATAAAACCAGATACATAAGATATACAAGATAGTACAAGATACCAGATACACAAGATAGTACATTAACTTAAATTAAGCTTCAGGGAAATGAGTATCAAGAACAAAATGAAAAATTTTTTTATGCTCTGTCATTGGGATAATATGCACATGTGGTCAGCTGTGATCCAACTGAAAAGAAATCTGATCCATGACATAAAAATGAGAAAATTAGTTTTGTGTGTGTTTTGGTTTTTGGAAATGTTCATAATATACATTGAATTCATCTTTTAAGTTGTCCCACAAGACTCGGGAATAAGGCTGCACCCTACAATTCATTATGAACCGCAATGCAGAGAGGCATGACCATGGTTCATGAACAGAATATTCAGCACTCTGCAAGTAAACTGAGCCCTATGTCCTCAGAACCTGGCATTTTGATATTAATAGGTGGGCACAGTGGGTGGGTGAAAAGACTTCAAAGTTATCTTTTTTTTTTAAGGAAATAATCTATTCTTTTGGGAAATCTGAGTGGCTAATTTGTTTTGTTCATTTGTATCTCATATGGCTTTTGCCATCTTCTGTGCCTGATTAATGCATCTCTACGTCACCAGGGAAAGGAACTACAGTAAATAAGTACAAAGGTTGTTCTAAACATTAAGTATCAGTAGGAAGCAAAGACTGGAGAACCTACGTGTGTTAGGCAGAATGAACAGTTTTCTTTTATTCTTTAAATGGCAGTGTGGAAAGATGGCTGGTTGTAAAATTATAGGAAACTGAGAAGTTATAGTCACGTCCTAACAGAAGTTGTAAGAGTACAGAAATTATAGGGTAAAATACAGTTGTTGTCCCCTGGATGCTCCCTGCATGCTCAAGACCTACTCCACAATGATTCCCCCAACCATAGCACCTGCTAAGGGGGATGGAATGGAGGGTGGAGCAGAGTGGGGGCACTGTGGCCAGGCTCTGTGAAATCCTTGCAGGGAGGGGTGCTCGATGGTACTTTGCAGCTGAGAAGCCACATAGCACTGTCAGCCAGGAGGGATGGGGGAGGATGTCCTGCTGCTGAGCCAACACCTGGGGCGAAATCTCTCTCTTTAGATGAACTTTGTTCGTTATGGCCTAATTGTAATATCAACACACACCTCCATCCCAGAGTGCTTCCAAGGTGCAACCACCCCTCTCTGGGCATGTGTTCCACATTTTTTTGACTGTACCTTTAAAAGCAAAGTGAGAGAATTTTACACCAATCAGTAAAAAAGGTGTGTATGGCTAGAGTCACTCAAGCTCCACCTAAACACAAGACATTGTATCAAAGTAAGCCGAGAATGGGGGGAAAGTTGGGGAAGACTCCATCATAACTCCTGGGATCAGTCAGCAGGCTGAATCTGTTTTCTCACCCGTAGGGATGCCTGTTAGGTGAGAACCATGCTCTATATGTGCTAAATACTTTTGTCAGGGATTAGAGCTTGTCTGTATATTTCTTTGAATATGTTTTTGCAATCAGATATTATCACTGACAATCCTGGAACTTCAACCTGTCACAATTTTTATTAATAAAGAGTATCGTTCTGTAACCTGTAGGTGCGAGTCCTTCATGGGCTCTGGAGTTGTGGGCAGGGGGTAACATACTCAGAAAAAGAGGAACACTCACTAAGGGGTCATAAAGTGTCTTTCAAACTATCATTCAGAATTTCTGCTATTTTTCAATTTTATGCAACTACTTGGTTTTATAAAACTTCATGTTTTTGTTTGGTATTTATCCTTCATCAGTTTTTGTATATACCCTTTGTGAATCATAGAATAGTTTGGGTTAAAAGGGACCCCTAGTTTAACCCCCCTCTATATATATGTAGATTAAAAACACTAAAAGTAAGCCTCCTTGCACATTTAGATGAGCCCATTACTGAAGGTGAAAGAGAGGGAGAACCTTAATTACTCTTTCTCAGTAACAACTTTCATGAGACTGCCTGAAGACTCTAATCAAATGAAGAGATTTTGTCCTGCTGAGCAGCTGTCAGTAAGAAGGTTCTAAACTAATACTAAATGTCTTTCAGCAAAATATTGTCTACATCTGAATAAGAATTTTTATTTACTGTACAATATTGTAATAAGAAGTATTTCTGTAGCAGTAATTCTTCATCAGCAGTGTTTGGAATTATTCAGTAGATTGCCAAAAGGAAAAAGAAATCATTTAGACAATGTAGTGTTGCAAGGTGACTCACAATTACAGACCTGAAGCAGTGTCAGCCAGTTAGATATTATTAATTTCTGTTAACTTCACGGAGCTTGCTTTAATACTCAGGAAAGAAGACTGCAAAATTGAAAACATATAACTGGTTGCAAAACTATTTTTATAACTCAAGGAAAAATAACTCTGTCCTGGAAGATTAAAGTACCACATGTCTGAGACTGGCAATAAATAAAATATAATTCTTCTTGCTTCCAGTGAAGCATGCACATCAATTCTGTGCGTATTCTTCACCAGCAGTTGGAAGTAAGCTTGGTAGAATTTTCTTTCTGTAATCAGTGTCACTTATCTACATCTCTATGGCAGTACTATTGCAGGCTTCCTGGTAAAGGTTTTTGAAGAACTGCTGACAGATACAGATTGTCGTGGTGAACCTATCTTGGCAACACAGAGAAAAACACACCTCAAGGAGGTTCAATTCATTTGACCACTAGAATTTATTTCAAAAGTAGCAGTTTTCCCAGCTAACTCCTATATTTCTAAAGGGAACCATAAATAGGAACAAAGAGAAGAATCACATGATATGTATTTTGCTTTTAGTACTTTATCTCCACTGCCTGATGACCTGAAGCGGCCAGCAAATGCACCTGAAGAAGTCTAAGCTAATAGGCCATCAGGTACCCATAGTGTATAATGTATTTGGAAAGGAGATGTAAAGTCTGACATCTTGTGACCAAATAGCTATATTTGTACTAGAAATCATTGTCGGTATTGTTCTTTTAAAGAACCATATTAAAGTACTTTAAACATTCTTCTTGATCTTACACAGGCACTCACTAAAGCTTTTTTTTTTGCTTAAATAGTGAAAATGATGTGTCTCTTCATAGAATCTCAGAAATTCATTGCAAGATTCACTAGCATTCACAGTGTCTCAAAAAATGTGGTATGAACATCAAAGCCAATGACAGCACAATCTAAAGTGAAGTTGCTGTGGTGGTACCTTGCTATGGCTCAGGAGCTGACATCTAAATTGAGGTTAAGACACCTATGTTAGACAAAAAGCTTCCTTAATGAGGCTGTAAAAATTTTGAATTTTCAGAAATTGCAGCAAAGTGCATGGAATAGTTTATAATGTAGCTTTCACTAGCAGCATGTAGTTTCTTAACTGCGGCTAGCCCAATGACATGAAATGTGTTACAGTTCCCTGTGGGAATGCTGTGTGTGCTATTGTCTGTGGCTTCATCCACACCAACATAACACATAAGAAAGGGAAAATCTCAGCTCCTAAACTGGAAGGAAAAAGACCCAAAAATTGTCTACATGCAATATACCTCTGAAGAGATAAAAGAAATGTAACCAGTGTATAGATTTCCAGCTGGAAAAAAGCATTAAGTGTTAGGAGATGTGAGGAGCGATGATCCTAGAATAATTATTCATATTACTGGGGGAGAGATAAGGGCTACAAGAATATGTAAAATGTGCAAAATTAATACAAAAAGATCTCAAAATATTTTTGACCAAAAAAATTTCCAACTTTTCCCTCCTGTTATTTTTTTTTCTCATTAAAATGCATTCTAATTACAGTATTTTTCCACTATTCTGAATCAGTATTGTGCTTCAAATGCTTTTTCATTCTAAACCACTTTTCCCACTGCACCATTCCCATTTTGTAAACAAGAGTGGTACTAACACAGAGATCAAAGCACACTGGTAAGAGTATGTAACAAGCAATTCCGTGAGAAAATGTGAGATCTTTCCTGGAAAGGAAGATATGGCTAAGTTGTCTTAGTATCGACTAGTGGAAACAGAGCAAAATTGTAAAAAATTGTTTTTCCTTTGTACATTTTTAAAAAGTTGTTTCCCAAAGAGAGAAATTCTGAATGGTTTCTTTAGAATCCAGTGAAACTATTAATTCTAGCAATCATTGATTTTTGAATCAGATCATTGCTAGTATTAATAGTATTACTGCCTTTGAGTTCAGATTAAATTAAGGGGTGAGTCAGTGTAAAATTCATCACTCTCCAGAAAGGTTTGTGTGAGTTTGCTTGTCATTTTGATATTATTTCAGTTCTAATTCTTAGTGCTACAGTCCTGAGCAGTAATTTGATGTGTATTGCTGGCTGGCTGTGTGCAGTCAGGCAAATATTTTACTTCTGTCAAATTTGGAAGGGAGCTCTGCAACACTACTGCCTTTCAACAATGGCAGGTCTCTCGTATCCATTGCATATCTCTCAATACCTGGTGTTTACCTTTAAGTCCCAGCTGCTAAATGAGGGTTTTCAAAAAATTGTTGGGTCCTTCAGACTGCAAGAAGTCTGAAGACATGAGCAAATGTATGCCAAGTGTCAAAAGTCCATAATAAAACCAGAAAAACAAAGTGAAAAGGCTTTAAGTTCTTGGCATGTGATGGGAATCTCTACAAACACTTGGAGGTCGGTTATGTGAAAATTCTGAGGCTCTGGAAGAGGTGTGTGGTGGGTAAACTGTACACTTTCATTTTGTCTGTTTCCCTTTTCCTCTTTTCCTTCCCAGTAAAACTCTAGCAGTTTTAGAGTCACCCTGCAATGATGTAGCAGTTAAATAAATGATTGCCGTATTGCTTCAAGCAGTGCTTGGAATACTTGGAAAAACTGGGTACAAGAAACATGCAAAAAAAGGGCATCTACTCTTGATACAATGTTCCTTATTTTGACCAGGAGGAGAAGAATGGGATCTTCTTGTTCAGTCATTTTAGCAGGCCAGTAATTGAGATTGTACTGTCTTTTATTGGTAGCTTAGTTAGTCCTGAAGACAAAAGAACCCCCAATATTTATACAGATTTTAAAATACAGTTGTTTCATGCTGTTTGCTTTTTATGAATGTTTTAGCAAAGAAACTTTACAGGAGTGTTAATGGAAGAATACAATGTAAGTTCATACTGGAGAGGGGGGTATTTGGAGAACTCATACTGGTTATGAGAATAATGTTCAGGCAAACACTGAACAAAGTGTAATGCATGACTTAATTAGTTTCACAGACTAAATTTTGAATAATAAACATTCACAATGTGTTTAAGCTACAAAAGAGGAACTGTTTGCAGAAATTATTCAGCAAATAGTTGTAATGAATAATAAATATGAGAAAATGGCGATCCGCTAACAGACATTTCATTAGTAAGTAAAAAAGGCAAAAAAATCTGATGTAAATTATGAATGGCAAGTAAATTATTAATCATTTCCACAAATTTACTGTTGCGATCATGTGCTGACTGAAATCACTGAGAGTAGGTATGTGATTTCTTCTCACTGGTTTTGTGTTATTTTAACATGACAGGTTCTGAGTTCAAAATTCAGATACTGCTCACAAGAGTAATAAACTCTAGTAAATCATAAATCCTAAGCACTGTGTTGCTCTAAAGGCATTTATCTAAAATAAATGAAAGGGTGTATTTGCCTTCAAGCTTGCAAAAGTGCCGGTTGACTGTGCTGGACTATTTATGTGTCTGAAGGTAAGCATATCCCCAAGTGTGTGCTGGATCCTGGGCTGGATTGCACACAGGTAGCTGGGACAGACTGGGTGGTCACAGCTAAAGAATGAGAAGAGCATGGCCCAAGTTCTCATTTTTGAAGTACCCCAGAAAGTGAGGTACAAATTTCTGGTAGTAACAGCTGCATGTTTCACTGTGCTTTAACAAGAGGGGTTTACAGCTCCCATTTTCACAGAATCTCACAATACTTGAGGTTGGAAGGGATCTCTGGAGGTCAGCTGGTCCAGCCTCAGGGCCACCTAGATCTGTTTGCCCCTGACCATGTCCAGACTGATTTTGGCTATCTCCAAGGATGGAAGTTCTCTTTCTGGTGCAGTTGGGCTTTCATGCCAAAGGGGTAAATGCTGCTGCTGGGTTTCTATCATTGGTGGATCCCTAGCCATCATAAGAGGTATATCTTACTTACATGCTACAGAGTGAATATGGTGATATTTATTGGTTGAAGATCATTGCAGGGAAAATGGAACTTCAGTGTTATTGGAAGTTTCTTTAGGCTTTCTTGGCTTTTAATTAGTTACCTGTAAATGCCATGAGTACACACCTGTGGTGCAATGATTTCTCATTGTTTATAAAGTTTCTGTGAGAAATCATTCTGAAAATTAGGAGAATATATATATTAATATTTATTACACTAAAACACACTTTTAAGCGGAACAGTAGAAGAATTCAATTACTTGAGTCACACACTGCACATACGTAAGTAAAAATGATGTTCTTTGCATGGCAATGTTTATCAGTAGAAATTATTTCTAAAATGTCTTACTGGAATAAACTGTCCAGGAACTGGAGTTCTACAAAAATGAATAAACAGTAAAATAACATTCCTTGGGAAATTCACAAGACATGTAGTTTGTGAATCCATAAATTCATCAGTGATTATCAATAACTGGTAGATTTTTGTGCTTTTCTCAACATTTTTATGTGCAATAAAGCCAAAATGCAGTTTTGAGAGGATATTTCTTCCCACATGGTACAAGGACATGTGCTGGTTTTATAACTGACTGTATTACTTTCAGATCCCAGTTTGTATCCCATTGAGAGTAAAATGTGTTATTAACCATACATCTATATCACACATTTACAGAGAATGATAAATGATAGTTTACCACATGTCCTTGAGAACTGCTTTTTTTCTCAACTTCCAGAAGCATTTATTCCATTCCAGTCCCTGAAATGCTTTTTTGAAAGGTTTACTTATGCTTTTCATATCTTCTTATTTTTAAGATAGTTTAGATTTCTAGATTAATATGTTCTAGATTAATGTCTAAGCTTTGGGTTTCATGTCTCTACAGTGTTTAAGAAGGAAATAGCAGTATTGAGATCTTACTGTGCATTCTTACTGCTTGTATGTCTGTGAATGTTATGCTAGGGCTGGATGAATTTGGTGTTTAATAGGAAGGATGCATGTTGTTGTTAGTAAACTAGAATGATATCCCTGAAAAAACTATTCCATTATTTTTCATCTCTTGCAATAGACTGTGATCAAAATTCCTTTCTTCTGATGGAAAATCTTGTGCACGAAAACCTAGTACATGTAATGTTCATTACAAGACCAGGTTCTAAATTATACATAGAACACGTGAACAGGCAACTGTCAACTCTTTGCTTTTAAACATGTATGACCAGAAAAAAAAAAAGGCTTCAAAGTAATATATTCCTGTACCCTCTCCACTGTTAGTGAGCATGAGAAGCAATCACTTTTTTTGACTGTAACAAAGAATGAGATAAAAGCTTTTCAATTCTGGGTAACTGAAACTGATGTCTAGAGTGCCTGGCAAGTTTTCTCTTCTTATCTGCTAATTCCCAAATGCTGATCTTTTCACTGTTGAACTGTTGTTCTTACACAGAACAAAAGAAGATGGATGAACTTTACACCTTTTTTTGCCTCAGTCCCCAGCTATATCTGTCGGTGGTTTTTCAGAAAATCTTAAGATAACATCTTAAATTTCCGGCACTGATCTTGGCAGTTAAAGAACTGTTTCAGTTTTATACTTTGAGACAGTCATCCTTGCTTCTGAATAAATGGAACAGTTTACCCACCTTTGCAGATAATAGTGAGCATTACGTAAGACCAGGAGTAACACAGTTTCCCATATGGAAGACCAAAATGCCAAGTTTTATTGAATTGTAAAGTTATATAAAAACTGTATGATCTCTTAATTTTAGATATTGGTAATTACCTATGTTTCTATTTTAATGCCTCTGTACATAAGACTCTAATAGCAGTTATTTGCCAAGTGAAATGGTGATGCTGCTCCCAATGTTATTTAGCCAATGAAACTGTAATAATGTATGACGATTTTAATTTTGGAAAAAGTTTCCAGTGGCCTAATTCAACTTAAATATAGCCTGATTGATAATGTCAGAAATCAATGAAGAACTTCTTTCATTTTGGAAATATTATACATTGGATGTTTTAATTGCAGTGTCGTGACATTTAAGTTATTCAGTCTTATGCTTGATAAACTGTGTGAAGAGATGGTAAATGGAGCACCTGCATGTTTCAGACTGGGCTAATTTCTAAGTTTCAGCTTTCAGCAAATTGCTGGCAAAGTGGGTAAATGTGCTGACAGAAAACCAGGGAAACTTCCTTGTGAGAAGCTGATTCTCTTAGCTTCCACTGAAGATCTGCTTTTGAATTCTGCTGTCATTTTATTGAAATCATTCAGTTCTCTACATAATGGTTTGATTTTGACAAATTGTCAAATTCTCATTAAAAACCCCCAACTTCTGGTGCTCTTTTCTTTCTCTGATGCACTTTTAAGGGACAGCATGGTCTAGAGGTAGTGCTGCTTTCCATTACCTCTGCTGTAAGCAGGAGTAAATAATTAGTTGGTAGTTTTTTTCATTAGTACACACCTGACAAGGCTTCTTCTTTTTAAACAATTGTCAGAAATACATATTCTGAATATATACTGAAAAGTATAAAATTGCCAGCCAGACAAGGTGTCAATTTGATGAATAATATATGGGATATATTTGACATGTTTTCAAGGTTCCATTAAAAGGAAAAATGCTGGACTTCATAGTATATTATATTTAATGTTATGGCTATGTCCTTACAGATTTGATCTGATAATTTAATAACATATCTAATGGAAGATCTTGGGAACATTTTTCATCCTAACATAATCAATTTTCAGTCTACCTCTTCGCATTCACAAATGACTGCATTAGATTCCTGTTGTTCAGACGATGAGAAGAGCCAGAGGAGGAATTGTCTCAATACTAGCTATTAATTCTGAACCACGTACACAGGACGAAACAGGATGAGGGTTTAGTTATCCTTTGCAAATAGTTTTGTAATGCAGACCTGATTTCAAAAGGTTACTGTTGTAAGTTTCTCATTCTTGCATCTCTCTGCTTTAATTTAAGGCATTTCCACTGGGATGCAGCAGTCAGCTTTTCTCATTTGATATTTACTTTATTTCCTCTGTGATTTAAACCTGCCTATGTGTCAATTTTCTTACCTCTTTAGAAAATTCAGTGATTGCTTTCTGCCTTCCGCTAAAATGTCTTGTTTCTAGGATTTTTATTTTTTTTTTCTCTTCTACAAGTTGGCATATTTCTAGTGAACTTCTTGGAAGTTTCATTGCTTCTTCAGTCATTAAAAATCTTGTCAAAGTTTGAATGTAGGACTGACTTGCCACAGTTCTTGTGTGCTGAGAGATTAATCAATGCTGAAATGATATTCACTGTAAACTCCCAGATTTCTTTTTTAATGCGTATCTGGAGAATGTTAAATAAATGAGAGAAATAGATAAATTAGAATTGCAGTCAGTAATACAGTAGCAGTAAAATAACCTAAAATGAAGTATAGGCTTCTTTTGTGTAGGAAGGTTAGGCTACAGTATTATCCGTATCAGCTTGCTGTAAGAGAGAGTGAGCTATTCTAAGACGCCTATGAAACAGTTAAAATAATAATGTTGTTAATCAAAAGGTGTCATTTGAATACTCTGCTTTCTTAAACATAGCTACATACTCTTGTTGTGGTTTAAAATGGGTTTTGTTGTTGCCTTCAGGGTTGGTGCATTGCAGTTGCTGAGAGTTACTCAATATCTAGCATTTGGCTCATGATACATTTTTTGTCTTACTTTGCTTAAGTTGTCTAATTTACATTCTTTTTAAACTGACATCTTTCTCTTTTATAGTTTCAAAAATTTCCAGTTGATAAGGAAGTGCTGACAGAAATGTAGGTGACAGAACTGCTGAGTTATGGATGCTTTTACCTTCTGGCTTTTATATTTATCAGTGCACGAGTGACTTTTAAGACCTAATGTTATCTTTATCAATCGCAAAACTCGGAAGGAGTGGGAGATACACTATTGTTTCATGACTGTTGGTAACGTTTTAGTGCTAGTCAGTGCAAGTTCCATTTCATTATGAACAGAGTCAAGGTAAGAATTCTTGTTCTACCTTAGCTGTACAGAATTTAGTGGAATCCAGACCATTTCCCTTCTATTACAGCTGAAGTGAAGTCTGCAAGCTGTGGGGAGGCTGGAAGGGTTTGGTTTAGTGTTTTTCCTTTTTTTTTTTTTTTTTTTTTTTAATCTCAGCACCTATCTATCTGTCTCTCAAAACAGCTTTATGCATTAAGATGGTTGTAAAAACACTTCACAGCAATTCTCTGTGGGCTTCTACCCCTCCTGTAGTTTTTGCCTCCCCTACATATAGGTCCTTGCCTTATTTATTATTGGTTAAATAATTAAAACTGCCTGCACCAAAATACTTCATTGTTGCAAACTGCTGTGTGTCATGGTGATGGATTGCCAAACAAATGTTTTCAATCGTGTAGTAATAATTTTAAAAATTACAAATGGGCATTAAATGAATAGCTAGCAAAGTTAAAGGATTGTACAGTCAAAGGTCAGAATAATTGTGGTGCTGTGAGTACTTTTCAAAAGGTTAACTCATCCATTTTAACTTCAGTGGCATTTTGGTGGCCTTTTAGAGAAGCAAGCAGGTCTGTACCAGTGCAAGATTAAATACGCTTGACTTGGATTTTAGAATACTTCGGAAGATCATGAAGGAATTTGTATATTCAGTTTTCCATGTAATTTAACAGCAGTGTCCCTACATATTTCTGAAATTCATTTAACTTTCTTGGCAAGCTTTTCGTGGAAAAAGAGAGAAATTATAATTTTCATAATTGCAACTTGAGATTTATTTTCCACTCAAGGTCACGCCTCCTGTTCTTTAGGAAACAGGTTTTGGTTTGACAGATGCTAAATCTTGTAATTATGATAAAAATCATTAACTGATTGCTCAACTGGTGCTCCCAATCCTTAAGGAAGCTATTGAGATACAATATGAACAAATGAATCAACAGGACCAAGAAAAGTAAGCCCTTTAAAATACGTATGTTCTCCTTTACAGTAGAACAAATGAATTAGGCTTCTACAGACACACAAGTCCTGGTCTGGACTGTAGGGAGGCATGAAGAATCTTTATTGTCAAGATAGAAATAATTATAGCAGTTGTGTTGACACTTTTCCTTACTAGGGATATCTTGTTAAAAGGAACAAGTACTGCACCCAGCTGCAGATTTCAATTAGGCCTTGAAGGAGAACAAGACAGTTTTCTGAGGTCGCAGAATTTCTTGTAAGCTTGCTGTTGTCTTGGGTGATATTTAAGGACCTTTCTAAATTGTCTTTCTGAGCTGTCCTCATCATTTGTTTAATTCTACTTGTGGTCTGCATTAATGTTGCTGATATTGCAAGGGTTGGAACGGATTAGCACTGATTACACATTGAATTCAGTATGCATGTCACAATATCAGTGGCAAATAAATTTCAGTCCTTGCTGAGACATTTTAATTAGAATTTTATGTATCATTAAGAACATCTTTGCTTTTGCTCCTGTTTTTCCTAGCTGATATTATCTCTGCCTCACGTGTCCCTAGAAAACCAAAACTGAATACTTTTTCCTGGAAAAATTTTACACTTACATATTCTTAAGGCACTTACTGAAGGACGGTTCTTATTCCTTGGATGAATGCTCTATCCACATTGCATGGCAGGAAAAGGCAGTGAGTGCAGCCTGTATAAATCTGCTGTGTTAGGTACTCTCTAATCTCATTTGGCCCCCTCCCTGGCCTGACAATGGATGAAGTTACAGACCTTTGGGAAGCTGAGAAATAAGCTCTTCTGTGTGTCTGATGACTTCTCCCTGTATCTAGCTAGGATTTCAGGGATTTGCGTTTGCCTGGGGTATAAGGCTGAGTGCAACATATGGAGGCATAGAAGCCTTGGCAAACAGAAAATGGATTCTTTGCTGGTAAAACAAAGTGAAAAGCCGTATAGGCACCATGGAACAGGAAATGTGCGGGGAGCCTCTTGACTCAGGACATGTTGGTCTTCCTAGACGGGTGGGGTCTCTTAGCTGAGCAGCTGTAGTTTACCAAGTTCATCCCCATGAGATGGTGCTGGTGGTGTCCAATCAGCAAATAGTGAGTCAGGCCTGTTTATCCTGGACAGGAGCAAAGTTTAGGTAGATACATGATTCTTGAATTTCATATGTTTGCAGTGTTAGCAAGCAAACTCTGATTTGAATGCTGTCTTTTCTGTGTTGTGCTTCTCGTTCGATTAGTGTGTCCCTGAATTTAACTCAGTGTTATATTCAGACTATCCATTAAAAGGCATGTCCAATAGTTGTGGGTAACTATAGCGTAATCCAGTGTTCTGTGAATTGCAGTTATGGCAGCAGAACAAGAGAAGACTTGTTGAAGGACACTGATTGAGTAAGAAATGAGAATTGAGAGGGGGTGCTATTGAAGGTGACTAGGATTAAAAGAAGAGTTGCTTCTATAAATGAAAGGCCCTGATTGCATGGGGTGCAGGAGGTCCTATCTGCGGTGTACGGTACAAAGCATCCACACAACCCTGGCGGGATCTCATGCCCAACTCAGCTTTAGGAAGCACTGCCTTGCCCACATGAGGTTACAACTCTGTAATGAAGAGCAATGACATCCAGCTTCCCAACACTTCACCATTCATCCCTTACTCAGGTTCATTATACAGGTATTTTCCTTGCATTTCCTCTATGTCCTATGATCATCACAAACCCAGCACATTGCAAAGCAAACTTCATTTGCCCTTCCTCGTGTTTCACTACCAGTTTTTATCTCCAGGTCTGCTTCTGGCTGTCTTGTCCTTTTTTCTGACCTGTCGTGACAGGACAGTTTCCATAATATTTTCTTCTCTCCCCTGTTACTGAAGTCCCCTTGTTGTTCTCACTTGTGTCCTCCCTGTCTTCTTGAAGACCAAGCTCTTTTCTAATTCCCTTCCCTCCCCAAGTCATACCTGTCTACAACAGTTGTATTTCCCTTCGTTTTCCTCTCCTGCCTTATTCACTGCTTGTCAGTCCTCTCTCCTTCCTTCTTCTTTGATTTTTCTATTTTCTTCTAGTCTCTTAAAGTAGACATTCCTGGGTCATGGAGGGAGTGGAGCTAGTGGCTGCTCACCTGAAGGGCCTGTGCTCAAGCTGATGCAGCAAGGCACGGTCAGAGCAGAGTATTGTGTGAGCAAGGTAGACCTGCATCCAGCTCTCTTAGACCATGGGCATAATGAGCCCAGGCTGCCCGGGGGAGATCCGGCCTTGTATTTCTGTGTGTTACCCACACTCAGTAACGTGCTCAACTCATGACTATACCCCGCATCAGATGGGCCTAAGCAGGAAAGAGAAAAGGGAAAAAAAAGTTTCTTAATCAGTGTTTTGGAAGCATGGCCACACTGATATGACTGTAATGCTTTTGTTCTCCCAGGCAGCTACAATTGCTTTGCATCTTTCTGCAGCAGCGCTGTGCGATATAAACACCCCTGCATCCCACACAGCAGTCGCTTGGTGCACTCTGTACCTACTGGCTTCAGGTAGAAACCAGCTGTGACACATCTGTCTAATCCTTGTTAGGGGCCATGGGTTATCACACTGGAACATAATTTCATGTCATGGTGCAGATTAGTCTGTGATAGAATAATCAGTGTCATTGCCCTTCTGCAAATGCCAATTATGAACATTTTCTATGTCATTGTAGCACAAGCCACTTTTTACATTAGCAATCTCAGCTACCTCACAGAAGCATTCCTCTATTTGATCATTTTTCTTTTTTTTTTTTCCCAGGGGATAATGGCAAAATTGGTTCTGTGACAATGTCATTCTTGACACCCTTTGAAGGGAGGAATGGAAATGCTAGTGTTTACTGGAGGTGGAAATGTGTCTCAGTCTCTCAGTGCAAGACTAAGTCTCTTATGTTTGTCACAGAATACTTGGATATAGCTTGCTCTGGCAATTGCTTAATTGAAAAATCAGCTCTTAAGAAATGATATAAACCAAAGATTTGGTCAGATTTTTTTATCTGATAAACTTATGCAGCATATTTGAAATGAAGATGATGAATGAATACACCTTTTTTTTTTTTTTGCTATGAGCTAAAAAAAGCAGTGAAATAGCAGAAAACTAAAGCTATATGAAAATAAATTTTCACAGCTGTAAGTGGACATCTGAAGGAGAGAATGTGTTTAGATTAAATGCTTTTATTCCCAACAAAATAGAAAATTATAACTTTTGATATAGAACTGGTATTTGTTAGAGCAGGCATGTAGGCATGACAGACTGGATCTTAAAAATACTTGTATCCCTCTTTTAGCATTTTACTTTTAAATAATTGCACAGTCACAGAGGGCAGAAGGTGGAGGATGACTCAGATCTAGGAACTGGAATATGGAGTGGTAATGAAGTTACCCCTTCCAAGTGAAATGAGTATTAACAGACAAAAGGAGAGACACTGCTTTAAAATAGCCATTACCATGGTGGCTAAGGTGATGTCTGGAAGGGAAGGAGGTGAGATCAAATAAAGGTAGTGGAGAGAGGTGAAAATTTTGTTCTAGCAGTTTGTGTGACATCCAACTAGTGAGCTGCCCTGTTCAAAGATACGTAGGTGTTTGTTCTGGGGGAGCTTTGGCCAAGGGGCTTGACAGTCATGAAGCTGACATATCAGTAGTTCTGGTTTACTTGCAAAAACAATTAGATGATTTTTATCTTACAGTCCAGGTGTGGATACAGAGTTAGAATGAAGTTTCTAATTCTTCTGAATCTTCTTACTCAGCATTACTGAGGATCATTGAGCAACATATCAGTGGTTTTCGTAGTTCATTGGTATAGATCCTTTCAAAACTTTCCTCTTCACCTTGATGTGACTTTTTTTGACATTCTGTTATTAAATAATCAGATATATGCCATGTTTTTTCTTTCTGAATGTAAAACTCTTTATCCATGTTAATAATGTATTTTAGCCTTGACTCCTCTGTTAAATCTGTTTCTTGAAAGACTACTAGCATAAAATCTTATTAGAGCATATTGTAAAAATAGGGATTAGTGAAATTAGACAGTGTTCTGAATGTGTTACATCTTTTCTGAAATCCTAGTTGGCCTAACAGCATATGTTGTGCTACTGATTAATTACTGTCATGGAACTACAGCTATCATGGAGGCAGTACTTAGTGTTGAAGGATCATCAGCTTTCAGGCACTTAAAATCTTCCTGTCCGTAAAAGTTACTCTGAAATTTTTAATTTTCCATCTTTCACCTCAAAAGCAACGTTCTTTATGGTTGTAGGCCCGTTGAAGTCTTCTTTACTATATCTGTTTCCCTCAGCATAGAAATAGCCAAAATTCCCTTCTCCTCATTCTGTTCCCTACATATACTTCCAGATATTTTATTTGGCTCTCAGATAAAATAAAACAGATTTTACGGAAGAACAAGGGGTTCTTTTATGCATCTGAAGAAATTCACTTTAGTATAAAAGTTGGAAAATTCAGCAAAGCACTCAGAGAGGTAGGTTAGGCCAATTATTCAATGGATAGACTGTCTAAGTGACAGAATGGGTTTTCTGTGACCATGTGGCTCTGTTAAATTGAATGTTTGGAATATAACTTCAAATAAATGTGTACCTGCTGCAGGCTGATTTAGAATGACATATAAAAAGTTGTACATCTTGAGTCTAATGCAGAATTCCAGGTAATGAGCAAATGGAGAGGATCTATAGTGACAAATTATTTCTTCAGCTCTCAAGTCCTAACTGTCCAGTTAGAAAAGCCAAGATATCACTACAGTTGCATCTCAGAAAAGGTTTCTTTATGAGATATTCTGCAGGGCCTTCTTGTTTAGTCTTTTCTCTGGAGGACCCTGAATGCAAAGGAATTCTAAAATAGCAACTTTCCTTCAGTACAATGTCTGTCTTAAACTGATGGAGCTTGTAAGGAGGCCAAGATGTCATTAATTACTGACTTATTTATGATCTACAAGTAGTTTTTATACATGAATTGCTACAATTATGTAAATTCTTATTTATTTATCAGCAAATTCTATCAAGATCTTCCAGTTGACTGAGCTGTTGGATTTTTAGAAGTTGGGTTTGTTAATTCTGTCTTTGTAGAGACAGAAAATTAATGCTGTTTGAAGGTACAGAACTGCTCTGTGATCACCATTTTTGTTTTGAAGTAGTTAGTTGGCATCTCTTGCCTCTCTTCTTCTCAGAGTTAATCAGTCCCATACAAGTTACAGTTCGCTGGTCCTTTGATTCCTCTGCCCATTAAGCATGAGAAACTCTTATAAAGATGAACAGTCCTAGTGCTTCGTTTGCACAAATTACCTGCAGCTCCTGACTGGACAATGTCGGCATTTAGGAGCTCAGCAGAGTTGGTCCCTCTGGGCTGAAGGATGTCTGGGGCTGATGAGAGACTTGAGAGAGACTCTCCCCTTGCAGGAAGGTTCGATTGCTGGGAGGGATATGATTCACCCTCGGAAGTGGTGGCAGTTTTTGAGGTTAATTGTGTTTAATTGGATCTGACTCTGCGTTTTCCGATAAAACAAATAATATGTTCATTTGCATTTGCTATCAAACTTCTAATTCTTGGTTTAAAAAAGCCAAAGAAATTGCATGAGACAAAGTCCTGAGTTGTAATTACTGCTTGCATTTAAGCAGAGTAAGGAAATTCAATTCCTATTTCACAGATAAGAGGTTTTTTTTTAACAGAAAGTTGGCCATAATGTATATATAAATATAACTCATAGCAGAAATAGAAGAGCCTGAAGACATTTTTAAACATGAAAGAAAGCATATGGGAAACATGAAGACATGATATTAAAATATATCATAAGAAGATAAGAACAAGAAATTAGACAAAGGACAAAATTGTTCCTTTTTTTTTCAAATACATTGACTTTGGAAAAAAAGAATATATTGAGCTATAATATCTGTGTATGTAAGAATTCATGCAGTCGTACATATGAATTACTTTTGCCTTCCCCAGTAAATACATTTTTGTGGACTTCTACTGTGGAAGTTAGGGGTAGAACTCTCATCAGTTTTAATGGCAGTGGAATCAGACTTCAGCTGTACTTCATCATAAATATTTTCCAATTTCAGGCATTAGGGTCAGGGATGTATGTTTATAGAGAATTATTACTGTATCATCATAGCCTCAGAACTCAGTTTAGCATTATCTTTAAGCATTTGATAATTATTATTACTATTTCCTCATTTGAAGCTTTAAAGAAGATGTTTTCAAAGGATAAAGTCAGTGTGACTGCCAGCACTTGTAGCTGCCTGCCAGTTCCACACAAGCAGGCCCTCCTGCATGTGATAAATAGCTGTTTTGCACAGCCGAAGGCTGTTGGAAAGGAGTCACTTGCACCTTCCTCTGTAGGTGAAGAAACACTTACCAATGTTTAAGGAAACAGTAAGCCCATGGCAAGTCCTACTGCGGTAGGAAGGGAAACAGTAAGCCTATGGGAAAAGGCTATAGAAACTTGCACTGCAATACTTTCAAGAGTCTGTTTTACTATCCAGGTATTAAAGGAAAATACCAATTAAAATTAAGGCTTGAAATGTGTACCCTTGCTGTATACTAGTCTAGTCTTTTCCAGTCTGTTTCCTTGTATTGTTCATGTCACCTTAACGCAGGGAAATCTCATATTATGTTCATCATCTAGGACTAGAGTAATTGAATGGAGTCAAAGCGAGTTTGTTTTCTGCAAGCACTCAACAGTACTTAGTGTACCTTATGTCGCAGTGTTTCCGGTATGGTGTATGGTGGTAGAAAATGGTAAAATTTTGCAGGGGGACTAGTATTTGTCAAAAATGCTTTTCTTGCAAGATATTCTCTCTGAACTCTCTCAGTAAATGTATGTTGCCTCAATACATGCAGGAAACAATATTTATGTGTGTTACCATGGCATCATCACTACTTGAAAATGTTTGTAGTGGTTGTGTTTTGTCTGTGGCAATCCAGAAGGTGACGTTTCAGGAAAAGAGGGTGTATTTTGTTAAAAGTAACTGATATGGCTGGATAAAATAGATGTGCTTTTGGGCCCATAATATTTTCTAAGTTTGTTGATTTTTGGTTTTTTTTCCCCAGTTGTGTCAGTTGGTCCAGTAAATCTATTCTCTCTGCCTTAAAACTTGGCCTCACATGTAACAGTTACATCATTCACAACTCAGTGTTTGGTAAGAGAAGTCCCAGTGCATTTAATAATTTAATTATAACAGTCCCAGTTAATTTACGGCTGAGGGTAGTGTTTTGACTCTCTGAGCATGCCTTGTGTCATGTTATTAGATTGATAATATTAGGGATATATTAAAAGATGGTGTGCTAGAAATCAATAGAGAAGTGTCCTAGAGATTAGAATTTTAAAGTAAAAGCTGACAGGCTTTGTAAGAAGCAAAACCAGACCCATAATGTCTGTTATTGTAATTCAACTACGATGATGAGAAAATGGACTTACTTCAAGTTTTTTATCTGTAATTAGGTTTCAGTGAAGAGTATTGTGAGGCTACTCCAAGTAATTACAATTATTTTTTTACCCAGACCCGTAATTTTGTTTTACACTGTGCGTGCCATAGGGGTTTCTTTAGGTTTTATGGCACCTACCTCAAAGGTACCATTCTTTTGCTACAGCACAAATTACAGTAAACTTCACATTTGCAAGTCAGTGCAAGGTAGAGATGGAATTTCTTTTCTATCCACAGGTAATCATCATCCCTTTAAAAACTGCACTGTTGATTTGTACACACCAAGGACATTTTATTGCTATCTCCCGCTCATGTGGATAGCTAAGGCAATTCAGCAACACCGTGCTTATGCACTCTTTCAAATTAAACAATCTGTTACATTAATTTTCTTGCAGAACAGGAAAAATGACAGATTGTATTTTCAAACCTCACAAATTATTCTAGGATCCTGGTGTAGAAAGCATTTATGATCACAGTGGAAGAATAAGTTTTGGAAAGAAAGCAGAATTTTACAAAATGTTGCAGCTGGAGAGTTCTGTTATAGCTTTGGAATATAATTAATGAACTGGTTTTGGACATGTAGGAGCCCAAATAGAAATCAGAGTTATAATTGCAAAACATAAGATATTGCAGGGAAATTTCCCAGAGCCTTATATAGGGGTAGAATTAAATCTTGAATTCTCATTTTAGTTCAATACTTGCTCGATGTGCATTCAAAAATCAAAATATTTTTCTGGCCATTGTTCAAAAGCCATAGTAACATAGCAACAACAGCCCACCTACTGAAGCCCCTTAATGTGAGCATTATATTTCTTAGAAAAATCTGGTAGAGATGCAAATATACAATGCCAAAATAGACTTTGGAATATTTCTCATCCTTCTTTCCTGTCCCTAGAGTTACCACAATTAGTAGGCAGACATTAGTTGAAATGTTTTGGTGTTTCCCCTTAATTTTCATTATTTATATTAGTGTGTTTTCCTGGTTATGGTTCTATGTATTCCTGCCACAGATGGAAACACTGTATCATCATCTGTATTAGGCACAGATACTTCATAGAGATATTGCACAAAAAGGGACATGAAATCCAATACTGGCATGGCCATCTCCAGTGAAAGCACTATTTTCTATAGTGCACATTTTCAGATGATTTTGTACAGTGCTTATGTCTGCACAGGCATTTTCTACTGAAAAACAGTAATTTATAACTTGGTACCAAAAATAACTATGGTTTTCAAAGAAGGATGAAGACCATAGCTCAGTGGTTCATTCATTTATCCATCCTGCACAGGAGTTTGTGACATTCCCTGAAGTTAGAGCAGCTGTATTAAACTTTGCCAATATATATGAAGGCACATGCTGTTCTCTCCACCCAAAAATTTGTAAAAGCATGTGTTTTTCACAGAGTGCAGTCATTAAAATTTAGCTGCTTTTTTCTTTTCCTTTGGAAAGATTGACAAGATTAAGCATTTAATTTTGCTTGTTGTTTTCCTATACTTTGTGTCATAACATCAGTGAAAAACTGCATAATAGCTATTGGTGTGTGGAATAGAAATTTTTTAGGGAAAAACCTAAACATTTGTACCATGAGCATGAAACTGAATTAGTGTACCCAGTCTTAATAGGTAGGATGCAATCTTTTCGTTCTTGTGACTTTCCCAGAGGTTTTACCTGCAGCAAACAGCCTGCTATTCAGTGTTTGGATACTTGATTTGAAACATCCGTCCTACTCAAACACTAGACCAGATACACCATGTTATCATAAAATTCTGTTTCATAATGGAGTAAAATTAATTGCTGTAAGAACTCAGACTTTTTTTTTTTTTTGAAAGCCAAGCTGTTTCAAGAAGTGTATGACTCCATAGTTACAGGAAAATATGAAAATGAGAATCTTATATACATCTGACTTAATATACTTATTTTAGAGGCAGAAGGTAATTGAAATGGTTTGAGCATTGTTTTACACCACCGTGCAGTGGAACTTGCTGCAAAAATCCTCAATACAATCCTCAAGTCAGCTGATGCATTCATATATTTTTACTTGGTCCTGCATGGACATTCTAGTTCAAACCCTGAAGTCAGCTGCTCTTCAGCAAGGCTAATTATTTCAGACCAAGCTATGCATCTTCCAGTTTTGGAGCCAGATGAGCAGCTAGCTGAGATTTCTTTGCCTATAGTCTGTGATAAGGAGTGTGTATGCTTGTTGTCCTGGAAATAATCTTCAGCTGGTCCTAAATCTTGCCACTCAGTTCTGCCTTGAGGAAGACAACACTAGGTTTACTCCAGAGGCTTCTTTAGTAGTGTCACTAAATTTTGGTTTAATGGCAGGTTTTTGAAAAAAACTGAAGATATTTAAACCTGTAAATTCATATTCAAAAATGTGAAAGACTATAAAGAAATAAGAGATATGTGCATGCAAATATTTTGTTCCCTGGTTCTTTCTTATTTTGGTCCATTAACACTACTGTAGTTGCAAAAAAAGAATTTATGCCAGCTCTTTAACCCCTCTTTCTGTAGTCAAAGGCATCAGGTAAGTGTAAGATGACCAATTTTACATACTTTGCTACATCTTACTTAATTTACATGGGCAGTTAGACATATCAACATGGGAGAAGGCCACCTTCTTTTAAAACAGTTTCTTAGGAGGGGATGCTGTTGCATAAACTGTCAGCAGTTGAGGCAGCCATGGGTGAAATGGCCTTTCTTATTAAATGTCACAAGATTTAATGTCACACTATAATTGGGTTGGAGGGATAACTGAGCGAGGCTCAACATGTCTTTTCCTGCTAACACATTATTAATCTACAGGAGTGTTAAAATATGTCTTATAAAGGCCCTATTCTATTGAAAATTGTTGGCTCATAGGAAAAAAAAAACCAACCCAATCTATTTTATTGCAGAGCTCATGAGCAACAATTATGGACTTCCTTCACAGAGAATTTAATTTGTAAGTAAAGTATACAGCAGAATGAGGCACAATAAGGAATTTATGAAACACATAGCCTTAAAGATTTTTTTTTAAACAAGCAAAAACCTACATGTATAGCACCCAAGCACTATAAAACAAGTAACAACTGAAAACTGATTTCATTTTGAAGTCTCAGCATTTAACCCTCATTTGAGAATTTTCTGTCAGTAATTTGACTTGATTTAATTTAACAAATAGTTTATTGATAGAATGAATTCCTAGGGAGTTATTAATTAAATACAACTAACCAGTTTGCTGATGAAGGCTTTTCTGTCTCAGTGAAGAAGCAGTGTAGAACATTAAAGACGTTGTGTCTTGAAATTTTAGATTTTTCCATTGCTTTTCAAGTGAAATACAATGAGAAGCCTTTTTCAGACATAATTTTATTTCTGATGGTTACTTTTTGAAATATATTTTTTTTTATGGCAAGGGTTATAACATAGAATCATGGATTTAGTTTGGAAAAGACCTCTAAGATCATCAAGTCCAGTCATCAACCAAGCACTGCCAAGTCCACCAATAAACTCTGTCCCTAAGAGCAATGTCTACACGTCTTTTAAATACCTTGACATCTTCTGGGGAAGCACTGTCTTACATCCTACAGCTTTTGCCACTAAAAATCATTTTGAAAGAAAGTTGAAAAAACCCCAAACTTCCCATAGCCCTTTGTTATTTTTTTTCTCATTTGAAAAAAATAGAGAAGCAGTTAAAGTACATTTATTTTATTTTGTCTCAGAAAACATTCTTGCCAAAGAATGACTGTGCAACACAAATGCTACATTTCTACACTAAAAGTCAGAAATATTTCTAACCAGAAATATTTTGCAATGGAATTATACTCTCTAAACATACCAAAAAACCTACTTTCACTGAAAATTTGAGTGCCACTTTGCTGTGATTCAGAGAGATACAAAATCTGCATGCATTGAGATTTTCTTTCTTGGTGGGAAGATATAAAGTTTTTTATAGCCAATAACTTGAAGTACTTAGAAAGCTAAATCTTTATAAATGTTCTAGAAAAGCAAGGCTTATGTTTTAAGAGTAGAGACTCTAATTTTAAATGAAAAATAAAAGGTTATCCAAGCAATATATTCTGTCTTCTTCCCTTCAGAGAAACAAAATAAAGGGTGCCTATACTGATTAATCAAAATAATAATAGACAGTAAAAATGTTTAGAATTTGATGCAAATTCACTCATTTTCCAGTTTTTTGCCAATTTAACCATTTCCTCATCAATTATGTTCTGCATAATTTATCACATTACCTTTATCTATATTCACACTCTGAGTTTACAAAATGTCTTAGTCATGCGGAACGACTGAAATAAATTGCAGAGAACTTCAGAGTACTGCCTTTTCTGAAATAGCAGCAGTAGAAAACTATGAAAAAAATAGGTCCATCTGATAGTATTTACAGGAGAGGTTTAGCATGAGGAAATCCTTCTTACAAAGTAAATATTTGTATTAAAGGACTTTTCTAATTCTTGCTTCCAAGAGGAAATAATCAGAGACCACCAGCCAGTGTGATAGCACTTAACTCTATGCTGTTTTAATGCAGTATCAATTCAAATGTTTCAGGCCTCCAAGGAAGTGGGATGCCAGGCAGAGCTTGTAGGTAGAAGAATTCTAGAAGCTAATGTGTTATTCTGTTGAACTGTAGTGCAGTTTCCCCATCTGTCAGTTTTTTATAGGCTGAATGAACTGAATAGAGCCAACCTTAAATGACTAATTTCAAAGTGGTGATTCTGAGTAGTGCACGTTTAACAAGTATTCTGTCTTTCTTGTTGACCTGCCAGACAGTAGGCCAAAGTTTACACATACTTTGCCTAGGATGCCTATTTCTGCAAAAAGTAGCTGAGCAGAAATGTTCTCTGTAAGACATCTTCTACTGATGTAGTTCACTCTGAAATACTGCATCGTTGAAACTCAGAAGCGTAACTCCCCACAGAAGAACCATATGGCAAACTCAGTTGTTTCCAGGTACTCATAAATTACTGGGCTGCTCTCCTCCTGGTATTTGCAGCTTAGCATTAGAGAAGATGAAGAACTTTGCTTCAAAGAAATGGAAAAATATTAAAAATCAGCTCTTTTATTCCAGCTGGCTAAAAAATTCCTTAAAAATGTTGGGCCGGCTTGTGTCCTTGTAAATTCAACAGGAAGAACTCTCATCAAAGTCAAATCCCAGTGAATGATAGACAAGGTTCTAGTGGGTTTGTTGGTTTTTTTTTTCTTTTGTTTGTTTTTTGTTTGTTTTGTTTTAGTCTTGGAACAATATAAATACTTAATACAAATTCTTTGTACTAAAAAAGAGAGGAGGAAGAGCTCAAGGTGCATTTTTCCTATAGGAAGGAAGAATATGGTAAAGGATCTCAGCAGTAGCTCTTCTGTGAAATAAGGGATACAAAGTGACAGTTGTTCTCAGAATTAAATTACTGCTAATTAAGCTCCCTATCTAGCATGAGAAAAAAATCCTTTTATTCTCCTGGGTTCTTATCTCTTGTGCTAGTCCTACAAATCATAAGATAAAATCTGCTCTTGTAGAAACAATTTGTAACTGACATAGGCATATCAGGTAAATTTAACAAAGCTGACAAAAAATTCTGGCAAAAATTATTTCTTGAAAGTTGCACTAGTTCTGTATCTGAAAAACTATCTGTAACTTCTTTTGTTTGGGATGGGTTTTTTTCTTTTGTTTGTGTAATGACATAGCTGCAGTTGCCTGCAGTATTATAAAGGCTTTAAGTGGCCATCACCAGTTTCCAAAATTTAAAGTACCTCTTAGAGGTCATTCTCAACATTACTTTGAGAACCAGACATGAAAAGTGGGAGTAGTCTGCCTTAAAAAGCTTATTAAAAGAAGATTTCCATTTTGCATGAATTGGTCCCAGTTTTTCTCAAAACATCATATTTGCTCAGAACTAAAAAAATCTGAAACATTTCTGGATCTCTTGGGGCAACCTGTCAGGAGTCCAGACGGTGATCTTATCTATGTGATTTCCATTCAGTGAAAATTCATAAAATCCAGAATGCTTCAGGAAGATACTCCTCCTGGTTTATGAAAACAGATCTTGAAAAAATCTTTTCACTGGAATATTTCCGAACAATTCTGTTTATGATGGTTTCCAGGATATCTGGGCATAATTTGCTTAATGTACATAAGTGTCAGCACCATTTCTAGTAAAAATGGTGAAACCACAATTGTTCTCTTCAGTGTATGCATGTAAATACGAGCTATTGAATTAAGTCTGAGCAAATGATGACAATGTAGTTCTTAACTTTCCAGGATGAATGAATTCAAGTGTTACATTCCTAGCACTGACAGTGTTCCAAGACTGGTTAGTTATCTCTCAACAAGACTGTCAGTTTCAGGTGAATGTAAGCAAAATTCAGATGAGTGATTGATTAATTACTGACTCAGTTATAGTGGTATGTACAGCCTCTTATAGGAGTGGATAAATAGTTTTTCCATGAGAGGAAAGGGCATACTTGCCAGTGTTTGGTGGAAAGAAATCGTTCTGGCCCTTGATACAATCAGTGAACTGCAAGTTAAGTGCCACCTGGAATAAAAGTCAGGTCTGCAACTCCCTCTCCCATGTGCCAAGGAAATGCTTTGACCAGTTTTAATATGTGTGTGTGTTTTGAGTCCACGTTCTTCTAGGCTAAAGCCACAAAATTTAATTTCACTCTTTAAGAGACTGAACTGGAAGTACACTAATTAATTAACTATTAGCAACTGATGTATGTTATAGTGCTGGAGAGGAGACTGCAGAGAGCATAGAACAATCACCTCCTTCTAGGAAAGCTCAGAGAAGCTTTTGTCTGCTTTTATTAAACATAAGTTATAGAAAGTAAGAAGGACGAATCAGAGAAGGCACATGTATGAAACCCATGCACCTGATAAGCATAGCAGTGATGTGAATATAGAAGCTGTGATACAGACATAGGTTGAAAACTGATTAGTATAATTGTGTGGTCTTTCCTGCTGTGAAATAATAGCAAATACTGATGAGCCTTCTATTGAAAATTGTAGGCAAAATCTTCTTGAGGGTTTTGGGGGTTTTTTCGTGTGTAAGGCAGGAGTAGAAGAGAGAGAATTTTTACACTGACAGTGTAGGCTAAAAGAATCTGTCTTCTGAAGTTCAGGAATGAAGTGACAAACTGTAAGCATAAACATAGCAGCCGTAAAATGTTAAGTTTTTAATTTCTTCTATTAGCTCAAATTCTCCAGCGCTACATTCATTACTATAATTGCCATCAGTAAAAAAGCAGAAAACCCACAAATTCTAAAAAAACATAGGTTTTAGAGTGAAGGCAAAAGATGATCTTCATGTCTGATGTTATAGTCTTCCAGAGCTCAGGACATGTGGGGGAATTTATTCCCACTTCACTTCATAGTAATATAATTCGTTTTCTGGACAGAGCCACTAGAATATACAACATCTTCTGAAAAGATGAAGTAGCTAATGCTTTAGTGAGAGCTTTTCTAGCAGATGTTTTGTCTGAGTTCATAAGATATACTCAGACAACCTCAGTTTCATTTGAAAAAAAGAGTATTTGTGTGGCCTATTCCTCTTTTCTGCTTCCAGCTTATGTTCTGCTTGGCTTTGCTGTGCTCAATACTTACAGGTGTTATTCATAATAAAAAAAACCCCAAAAAAGCCAAACAATTCTTCAAAGCAGAAAACGTGGGTTTCAGCTTCTAAACTTTTGCATATATGTTCCAATGAGTTTTATGCTATTGAATATATGCATATTTGAATTATCTTATGGCCCAAGGCATGCTAAAACTGCTGGGTACTTGGGAAGGAGCAAGGCACACAGAAGCAAGAATCTATGCCCTGGAGTTTGCTTCAAGGAAATGTCTAGTTCCCTTACGTGCTTATAAAATACTATATTTTGAAATCAGTAATTGAATTACCAATATGGATTATATGATGTTACTAGAAGTTCTTTAGTCATAAAATAAGAAAGGCCCGCCCAATAAATTCAGTGTTGGATATGGGACACATGTTATAGAACTCTGTTGGTGTTATTGAACCTGAGAGTTACTGACCAGTGAAAATGATTTGTCTGAATAAGACATTAGAATTGGATCTACAGGCATTGCAATGCCTGAAAGTGTTTTACAGCAGAAAGATTAAAGTTTCATTAAATTGGATCAAAGAATAGAACTGAATTGCTTTTCTGAACTCCCTTGTCCTTTTCTATCAGATTACTGATACATGTGCTGTGTACTTCGTTCTTCTTAGTCATGATGTTTAACGTCATAATTGTGAATTTAAGTTAATAGCTTCTTTTTTTTTTTTTTTAAATTTCATTTTCCAAATAACATTGGGAATTGAAAAGAAATTATAAGAAAAACAATTGGTCTAAAAAGCCACCTAATCTACACTTAGCCAAAATTTTCTTTGGGAATTGCAAAGCTGGTTAGTTTTTTATTTTAGTCCCAACTTATTCTGCACTTGATTTCACCTGGTCTGTACACTCCCTGCCACAGTAGAACAAATGCTAATTACAGCTGTGAAGTGCTAATATACAACAAATAACTAATAGTGTCATGAAAGCATAAGAAAAAATATTTCTGAACAGATGGTCCGAAGGCCACAAGTAAAGTAAGTCAGAGAAGTTTTACGTATATCTGTATAATCAACCAAACTTTCACATTATGATTTTTCCAGTGAAACAAACAAGTACATCTTTGGAGGTTCCCCTATCACCAGCAGTAATTTTCTGCTTTTGCAAACCTGCACAAACTAATCAAATAGTAATAAGAAAGGTCTTGATCCTGTTCTCATTGACTTCATTCAGAGTTTAGCATTGACTTAGAAATGATCGCTACTGGACGGAGAATTATTATATAAAATAGAATGTGTAGCGGGTGGCAGTTTTGACTTGGAATTTTGCTAGAATTATCATAGTCATTTTTACTGTTGACTTTTTCCTTAACCCAGCTGGCTAAAATAATTCAGTGCTTTGTGAGATAGGTTCTCATCTTACCTTCTATTACACTAGGATAACTTCCTTGTTTGGAAGAAAGTGACAAGACTGAATTAGTAGAATATTCTTTATTTGGGAGATTCCATAGATAATTTGTCTAAGATTAAACTAGAAAAGTAGAATTATCAGTAGATTTTAAGAGCATGTTGAAATAAGAGACAAAGCAGAAGAAACATTTTTTTTATAGTATTCTCATACAATTGGTATTCTCTGCATCAGAAAATTGAAGTCAAGGAGAGTCCTAGGCAAAAGCACTTATGCAAGTGAAATCAGTATGTGCCTTCCTAATTAAGTTAACTTTATAAAGCTCTTTCTCCACTTTGTTCCCTTTTCCATTTTGTTAAACCTTATTGAATGATCTGTGACTCAGATCCTGACAATGTAGATGTCTGCGTTAGAAATGCACTGGCTTCCTGAGTGGCAGAATTTTTATTAGTATACTTACATTTTCCAGATTTATCTTATAAGCATGTTAAACTTCAGAGCCTGCTGCTTTCTCAGTTAAGAAACTTTAAAAATTGTTCTATTAAGTTTAATGTTGTCACATAAAAAAATTGTACCAGTCTCTCACATCAAACTCTACGCACCATTTTGTCCTGATGCAGACAGCATTTTCAGTTGACTTGATCTTACATAGCTCTTTCTCTGTCATAGGCTCCTCTCTACCAGTCATGATTCCTTCTCCTTTCCTGTTGGTTTTTTGGTTTGGTTTGGTTTGGTTTTTTTCCCCCTTCAGACTGCGGGAAGATTTTTTTTCTGGAGGGAAGCCCAAAGGTGAGAATACTTCTCAAATTTGGAGGTGGTTCTCCAAAAACCCGTATCTTTCCCTTTACTGACGATTTCCCCTCCTCTATTCCTGCCATTCTGGGAGATGATCAGATGAGACAGTTACTGCCTGCTATGTACAGCCCAGCCACCTGTAGCAGGACACTTGCAGCTGGGTGGCTGTGCCTGGTGTCATTCCAGCTGCTGCCTGATAGCAAGGAGCACGAGCTGCTTTTGCATCCCTTAAACATTGCATCTTGCCTATCAAATACTGGGACAAAACCGACGTAACTGACATTAAAAAACATCTTTACTGATAAAGACCAAAGCACTGTGTACTTTTAAAGAAATGTTAACATGTAATTGAATAATTTTAATGAGTCTAGAAATTGTAATTCTCCAGATATACATACATGTAATGAGAGCGATTACCATGCCACAATAAACCATCACTGCTATTATAAAACCATAAACTGTTATTCAATATACTATAAAATTCAAAATCTAATTGAATGTGCTAGTTTAGCATAATTCCCCCAAGCCATCATTCTTTAATATTGTGAAATGAATGGGGGGTTTGTGGAGCTATTAATTGTTACTGACAAGCAATAACCACTGGAATGAAACTCCAGTTATCAGCAACCATTAATCACATTTACTGTCATCTGCAATGTCAAAAAAAATATTATTCTAAACAGCTGAAAGGAATTTACATCTCTTATTTTTTAACTCACTTTATAGAAATCAGATGGTCTTTTGCTGGGATAAGCAGGGAATTACAAAAGGGTATTTTCAGTCCTGCTCAGTCTTGTATTTTCCAGTTTAAAAAAACCCTCCCACTTCATTGCATTTTGATGGAGGCTTAGAGGCTGTGCAGGTTTATTTCTCTACAGTTACGTACAATTTATAACATAATTGTTGCTAGCATGATGTTATTGCAGTCACTGGCTTTAAAAATAAGAAATTATAGAGATCATCTGAGCATGCAGTTCACTAGTCTGTTCCAGGAAAGCAGTTAATGTTGCTTTTAGGATGCAGCTTGATCAGGTGTAGTGTTCTTGGAGATGAGGGCATAAACAAGGGTGGCAGAGTCTTGCTCAGAAAACACTGTTCTATATTTTCCATCTTGTTCATTTTTCGGATTCTGTTGTTTACTTCAAATAATTGTTTTCCTTTGAACCTACACAGTATATCAAAAACATAGCTGTACATCTCTGGGAATAAGAGGATAGGAAGCTGTTCAGTCCTAGTGAGTGGATTGGCCAAATGAGCCACGTAGACATGGCAGTTAAAAGGCCTCGCTTGCAAAATGGGATCTGCTTACCGAAAATTTCCCCCCAAAATAACAAATAACATTGTTGGACCATTAAGGGCATATTGTGGCTCTTACTCTCAAATGATACTGAGGTTTCTTCTGAGCTACAGAAAATCATGCTGAGTGATCAGGATTTGAGACTTTGCCAGTTGTTTACCTTGAGAGTCTGTCAGCTTTTGCTGGCATAAAAAGACTTAGATTTAGAATGAGGAAGCGTTTTGGAAGCAGAATAAGGAAGGAAAATAAGGAAGAAGAATAAGGAAGAATTTGGAATCACCGGTCCACAATATGCTGTGAATAACTTCATTTAGAAAAAGTACTGAAATCCTAAGTATTTTGTTTACTCTACTATTGTTCACTCATGGTTTCAACACTTTATAATCAAGTGAAGATACAACTACTTTTACACAAATCAGCAGAGCAGGTAGAGCATCTGTCCATAATGTACTGCAAATATCCAGCAGAGTATCTTTCTAGAAAAAACATATGAGAACTGATGAGTGAACTATATATCAAAAGAAGCCCTGCAATATATACAAATTGTATTTAGCTAGGTCTGAGGCACATAAAAAGCCTCACAGAGCACAGAGCAGTTGCTTATTTTTCAAGTTTTTGAGTAGAGGTGTATTTATAAAATTGGGTATAGTAGTGCCTCTGGAACTGAAAGTCAGAGGTTGACCGTACTAACAGTTTTATTATTCCAGTTATTATTTATATAACCAGTTTATTATTTACATAACCAGTTTTCCAAATTTTCAAATACTGCATTTTTACTAAAACCGAGATGTGTGTAATCGACAGTATGGTTTTGTAGTGTTCAGGGGACTCTTGAATAGGTCACATCTTTAAGATTCTGTCCCCTCTGAAATTCTCTTAAGATATTGTCACTTTTCAACCTTGCTTACTTAAAAACTGTGGTTGAATAAAAATACTTTATTTCTGATTTTCCTGCTGAATGTAATTGAATGTTCTTCCTCTGAAACACAGCAAATTTTTGGCCTATCAGCATTTTCTTAAACTAACTGAAGACATTGAAAGTGAACATATCTAAGATAACCAATATTATACTATAGTACTATCATGATCAATTAATAAAAAAAATTAAGTGCCTAAATGTATATAACTAGCAGAAAAAACTTCGCCATGAGAAAACTTCGGAACATGACTCTTTCCTTGACTTCAACTCCCAAACTCTCCCATTTATCATTTTCTTGATGTTTTTCTGAGTGGTTCAGTGTGAAACTTGAATAGTTTGTAAATTTAATAAAAAATAATAGTAGCAATAATTACGAGGCTATAAGATTTTAGTCTAAAGAATTCATACTGATGTTCCATTTCCCATCTTTAAATAAACATTTCTATCTTTTCAGAAGAAATTACTAAGTATTTAAAAAATTTATTTTCCATTACCAATTTAAAACTGCTGCACTGAAAATTTATCATAACTAATGCATTCATTTATGCTTGTTGTCAAGGTGACAGAGTTTATCAGAATAGCAGAAATCAAAGTATTTAAAATGTAGTTTTAAATTCGCAATGTGTTAGGGTAAGGTAAACACTAATTCTGTCAAACACTAGTTAGCTTTCATTATGGAAATTCAGTATGGAGTTGAATTCATTCTTAGAAGAAAAAATATGCAAATATTACTCTGTCTTGTAATAATAAACAAATTTCCTTTAAAGAAGATAATAATAGACGAATGTTTGGTAATTTAGCAAGTATATTTACAAGACTATGTCTTTAAACTTGAGCTGCCAGTTAACTCATATTCAAGATTCCTGCTCACTTAAAAAGGAGGAACACTCTTGAGTATAGGTAGTGAGAACTGGCTTTTTCCCTTCTTTCCTCTCTCCCTCCCTTTCTTTATCTCTCACTGAATAATAACCCTCATTTAGTGACATCAGTCATTTTTGCCATCAGCCTTTTTTTATGGCTGGAACAGAAGCATGAATGGCAAACACACTGAAATGTGTGAAAGCTTCATAGATTTTGATAAGACATTGGAGAATGTGTCATGAATTGGTTGTTGTCATTAGCTGAGAAATGAAAATGGATGCAGTAATTTGCACAGCAATTGCAGCTTGGCCCCTCCTACCATCACTGGGCAGCAAGTATTTACAAATGTAAAGCAGTGCAGTGGCAAACCTTGAGACTGGTAAACTGCACCCAGTGGGTTTTGGTAGCGAGTGCAAGCTAGCAAGGGCCATACAGCCATGATCCTCTATTCACTTTACTGTGAGCTTCTGTTATCTTCAAATGACATTGAGACACTTCAGTGACTTACAAAAAAAAAAAAAATCTTCCTAATAGCTGGTGAAAACTAACAGGAAAGCACAGTGCATAACCCATAATAGGAAATATTTGGAGTAACTAGAATTTATCTCATTTAATCCTGCTAAAGGTCTGGCTAAAGGGAGCAATCTGCTTTTTGGCTGCTCAAACTGAACACTTGAATAGATGACTGATTTGAAGATGTCATCTGAAGTACTGCACAATTATCATGAATAATTTGAAAATACTCTGTTCTTGTGACAGATCTTAAAATGTCCCATCCAATGGACTATGGCATTTAGAGCCAAACTACTCCTAAAACCAGCAGGCCTATACGTTTCTGGTATTTGGTATCACAGATTTTCTCCTTTAAAATTTCAATGACTGAATAATAACTCCCAAAGAATGGTCTAACCTTGGCTGGATTTTGTTTCAATCAGACAGTTCTGCTTGTGAATTCTGATATATTGTAAAGAGAAAGCCTCTTTAAATTTGGAGTTTTTGTTTGTTTTGAAATTTCTTAGGCCCTAGGAACAGCTCACTTACCTGATACCAAATGGATGCAATTAATTATTACTGTTTAACTGTTTTCAGCAAATATCCTCCCATTTTATTGTTTTAATAATTCATTTATTGGTTATAGCCGTGTCTATGGAACCTCATTTAGAGGTTACTGATTAAGTGTTTTCTCCGGCCTACCTCAAGTAAAATTATCTTTGATGTAAAACCATATTTTGGGAATATGTGTAGTGTTTCACATAGCATTTGCTGACTTTTGAGTCAAACCTGCTTTAATGTCTGTAGGCTTCTACATATCATGGCTGGGAATTTCTTCCTGTTTAAATATTCCTGATAGAGTTTATTACTTTTCAGTAGCTGGAAAGTAGTGTATCACACTTTCAACTCTTTATTTAGTTTTATCACCATTTCAATTACAGATCTTACTGATATAATTAAGAACTATGCAGTTTGCCCTCATTTTTCTATATGCCTTGAGTGTGTTCTGTTCTTTCACTTGTAGTAATACAAAATAATAACATACCATATGGCAGATGGAATCAGCTGTAACACCATGCAGTGTCTTTTATCATGTAGCTTTTACAGGATGACATTCCCAGGTTTGTAACTGATGAATATTGCATGTCCTAGAGAAACTCTAGCTGTATGATGCTGCTTCTCCCATTAGAGGCATCCTTGCTGATACTCTGCAGGCATGCAGCAGCTATCAGTCAGCAGCACACCAGGAACTGGCAGAATGTCTCAATGTGGGGCAGGCTTACCAAACTGCAGAAAGTTATCATGAACATAGTATTGCATTATCATGAATTGTGCAACACATAATTAGTATGTTAAGAGTAATAATGAGTTTTACATAGTTTGTGAGGCTTGGCTGAGGATTTTTGTTTGTTTTAATGTCTTTAGAGCTCTAGGAAATTCACAGAATGTGTTTTTTCAGTAGTGAATTTCCATAGGTTTGGAGTCAGTCTTCTGAAACATGCCATCTGGAAGCATTAGATGCTGTTCTATGAAAATGAAATATTAGCATAAATAAGGATTTTGTAGATGAGTTGAAATACTTCTACAGGGCCAAACTCTAAAGGAATTTCTGTTTTGTGGATATACTTAATGGGTGTGGTAAGCTGATGGTGCTACTTAGGAATGCAAAAACCTGTAAGTAACCATATCTTAATACTTCATATGTGTTGCTATACCAGTATCTTAGGTTAGCTTTAGTTTTGTGAGTGGAAGGGAGAGGTATCAATTAATTAGATAGATCTGTAATGTTTAGCTATGATTTTCTTTCCATCTTCTGTATGTGGCAAAAATATAATTTCAGTCTATTCTAAAAGTAAATCTCTCTAAAAGGTTAATAGGATGTTTCTGTTGTGAACAGCTCCATCAGGTAACATGCAGCTAGCCTAGTGTCCAGCTTGTTTTAGGGAATACAGATTATACAGTTTCCACCACATTTATGCTCCCACTACAAGTGGCACAGCAACTTTTCTCCAAAGGAGGAGAGCAGAAGAGGAAGGGATGAATTGTTCTTCCTTGTTCATCCAGATTTGGTCTTCGGTAAATATATTTCTACTCCTTTCTGGTCAGGCTTAGGAAATGTTAAGTGTGCCCAAGCTCTAAACAAACTTTCCACCTGTCACCTGCAGGAAGGGAGGGGTGGGTGATAACAGATGGTGCTTTTCTGCAGTGCGCTTGTAATGCCCCAAGAGATCAGTTTGAGTTCAGGACATTGTAAGGTTTGAGAACTTAGAGGCTGTTGAGAAGGAACAGATGCACACATAGCACAACTCACTTTTGCTCCTCTGTCAAAACACTACTCAGTTGGCTTCCTGTAGCAAATAGTACAATGGTTTATTTAAAGGAAATAAAATGGAATAAAGGAAATGGATTTTATTAAAAGAAACGTAGGATACCAGTATAATAAATATTTGCACTGAGAGTAACAGCAATTTTGCTCAAAAAGTAAATTCATTGTGTGAGTGAGGGTTAGTAAGGTGTATGTATTGTGTGTGTACATATGTCCTAGACACATACAGAAGGAATTCCCAGCAATACTAGGAAGGCAAGATAAACTATTTGGCACAATTCTTTGTACATTTTACACTTTACACAGAATCATCTGAATTCCTTACCTGATTTTTTAGAAACAGCTCTGTCTTTTTGTCCTTAATTTTTCTTTCTTGCTTATCTGCGTCGTATCTACTGCTGTTCTCCACTGTTTGCTGATCTCCTCATCACATACGAAACCAGTGTGGACTCTATACTGAAAAACCTGCATTGACAAAGATCCATGAGTTACATGTGGGTAAATGACAGACTTCTTGTTTCATTACTTTTCTTTCTGTCTTTCATAAAAACAGAGATAGAACAATTAGAGACTTGGGATCAAGTACTGAAGTAATAAATTGGCAGATGTGAATACTGTCAGAATTTTATATTGCTGACCACTTAAATCCATGCACAGAACCTATTTATATACATTTTTTCTGCACAAAATGTGTCAACACAAACATGAAGAAATAATGTGTGTCTTACAACACAAAACGCGTGCTTATTAGAAACAGAAAATACAAGTGTTTGGCAAGTTGTCCTTTGGAAGCCCAAACAACACCTTTAGAGTGACCACTTATGCTTAGAGGTGTCACAGACTAGTTGCAGCATTGATTATCTTTCTTTTAGGCCTGATCTTCAAGTTTGCAACAAGGTGCCTATCCGAGACACCTCTACAAAGTTCAGTGATTTTCACAGAATTCTGATCAGGCTTGGAAGAATTATCCTTAGATTGTAAATGGCAGTTTTGTAAATTGTGGTTTGAAGGTTTGTCTGTTCTCTTTTCTGGTTTATCACTCTTTGGTGGTTTTTTGGTGATGTGTTTTGGTTTTTTTTTTGTGGGTTTGGGGGTTTTTGTTTGTTGTTTGATTGGTGGGTTTTTTGTTTCTTTTTGTTGTGTTTTTTTCCCCACAGAACTTATATCTTGGATTTTTCCAGTTCCTAACAATCCCTCCTCCTTCTCTTATGTGTCTTTTCCCCACCTTTGCTTTTGAATAATCATGCCTCTAGGTGAGAATTTGTAGATTAAAATTGTACTGTCCTATGTTATGACCTTAACTATTACTAAAATTCTTATTTCTAAGCCTTTTACTTCCTTAAGTCCAAGACAAACACCTGTATGTGGAATCTGATGATGTTTATTTGAAACAACACATTTTTGTCATACAACCAGATATGAAAAATAATTGAAATTTGGGAATGTACAATAGTGCCAAGGAATTTTAATTGTATTAAATTGTTGACTCTTGGGACGCTATTTCTAGAATTAAAAACATACTTTGAAATAATTTTTACATTCATTTTTAAAATTTTTTACATTTCTTGAGAAGGACAACAGCTGTATTTTTTGACCCTTTTCGAGTAGGATTTGTGTCAGAATGAAGACAAAAAGTATAGAAATACTTAAAATGTCTTCCTTTAAATGATTCTGCCTCAAATGCAAGGAGTCCTTGAGTGTCCAGTCTCAAGGACTGCACAAACCTCTGCACAAGTGTGCCTGAAAACTGAGTGTGGACTGGCAGCTTTCTGTGGCTCGGAGACACCCAAATATTGTACAGTGCACAGAAAAAAATATATAATTAGCTTAAAAAGAGTAGAATTAGGTTTCGTGTTTCCCTTTGTCTCGTTGCCAAAAAGCTTTACATATAATAAACACAGTCATCAAAATTCACTTATGACAAGTAAGAGTTGGCTTGTGCATCATTTATCACAGAGTTCTGCCACTAGTCTCATCTTCATACGCTTTAACATGTAAGATATGTTTCCTTAGAGCATGCCACATTTTATTAAGTATCCAGCTTTTCACAGGGATGATATTAAATGAAAAGCATTCTTATTTGCCTGGAAATTTATGCCATACACCAAATACCATTTTATCTGTGATTACTTAGCAGGAACCATCTGTCATGTCCCCACCCCCACAGTGCTGAGGAAGGCAGAGACTGAAGGTGAGAAGTATATGTACTTCTGACAACAAAAGCAGCTGCTGCTGTTACTTTTAGCTGTAAGGCAGACATGCTGGAAAAGGTGACTATCTGTTGTGGTTCTAGTGTACTGGGACCGAACATGTCTGTTGATGACAGCAAACCTCTTAAAATTTGGAAGAAAATTGCTTTACAGCTTGTGTCAGGAGGGCATGTACAAACACAGCTCCAGCTGGGAGGCAGAACCACGAAGAAACTTTGGGCTAGAAAAGTATCAGGACAAATTCAAGAATCTCCCCCTTCTCCTGCCTTTCTTTTGGTAGAAAATTATATTGCAAAAGAGATTATTTTTCTCTAATGATAACACGAGATTCTGAAATTAAGCACAGCAGGTAGAAACACCCAGCACAGAATTAAAAGAAAAATTGCATATTCATATGCTGAAATCTTTTCCAGTGCTGACAGCTAACTATTCCAAGTAGAAAAGGTACAAGATCTGCTGTTCGTTCTGCCAATTTCCCTTCGTAAAACTCTGGCACTATGCTTTGGGGGCTGTATACTCTAATCTCTGTTACTCTTACCATCATCTATCAGGCTAAGAAAGATATTTACAGAGACAAATTTTTTTTTTTTTTTTTAATAGCATTGCAGAAAATCAGTATTCTTTTAAATTTATGGGAGAGGGAAAAGGGATATTTCTTCAGTAAAACCACTTATTTCCTGTTACCTTCTTTCATAGTGTACAAGGGGAGCACTGTGCTAGGATGTAAACGGACCTAGAGCATATTTCGAGACCAAAATATAAACATTGGTGGGAAAGGGCACTTTATGCAAATGTGTTTCCTGAGTGATGGCTATCCCTCCCTGATGGTTCTAGTAAGACAGAATAATTTGGGAAAATAAGTGAGGTGCCCTGCCCTTTAGCTCTTTTCTCTTTTCATGTACGTCCCCTTGCAAATATGGTTATGACAAAATAAAAGGTTCATTTAGGTAGGAGCTTCTTCTAAAATATTTTCAATATATCACCATAGAAAATGTAGAGATAAAGCAGAGCTATAAATGACAACTCCTATAGGAAGGGGAAACAGATCAACATGCCTTACTCTGTATTGCACTCATTTTCCTTTTACAGCCCACCTGTCAGTCCTGTTATCATTGTCTAGAAAAGAACTTACAGTAAGTCTTTGCTTCAATCAGTTTCCATGGTAACCTGGTTCTGTTTTAAAACCTTTACATAAAAATGGCTTGGTTAAAATGATAATGAGCTGCAGTGCTCGTTCATACCTGAACTACCTTTCCCATTGCTCAGAAATAATCAGATAGGGGTGTCACTCCATCTGCTCTAGTTCCTTCAGTATCTATGACACTGTTCCATTAACCAAGTCAGATCAGCTTGCCATTTGGAAATCTCAGTTTTCAGAGATGTAGGGGGTTCAGGCTACTGGCTAGTGTTTGTACATGGCGTGCTGTGAAGCAGAGAAGATCATGTTGGGGTCTGGAGTCATGAGTTCACTGGGGAAGGATCCCCGTGCATGTACAGTACCTACAGTGGGGCTGAAAGCTCCAAGGGCCATGGCATCTTTCAACATGTGAACCAGAAAAGGCAGACTGTCTCCGGTGCAGAAAACACTTTTCTGAACGGTATGAAAAACAAATTCCCCTAAGACCAGGTCAAGGGGATGAAAAGTTCAGGAAAATAGACCAAATGAAAGTTTTAATTGATTCTAAGAATACTGTGATAATACTCTGTCATTTATGGATATGTATGTTTTATCCAGCCTTTCGTTATCCCTTATCCTAGTTTCAAGCTTCTCTCTTGCACTCATAATTTCTGATTCTCTGGCCCAGTTTGACTTTGACAGTCTTGTTTGTAATTCTGAGTACTTTATACCAATTCTCATCTAGGAGAAGTATCAGCATTTTTTTAAAGTAACTTAATAACACAAGTTTCAATTACAGGGAAATCTTAAAAGAACTTTTAGTGTGTATCTGATAGAGCTCTTCAGCAATTACTCTGAAAACGTGCTGCATTTCATGGAAGATGACACGTTCCCTGTGCTATCAGAAATTCTTAAGATTCTGTACTAGATCTGCTCTTGTTGTATTGGGTAGCTTAATATTTATATAAGAAGTTTTTTGTTCCATTACAGGCACTGATAGAATTTATGAAAAAAATTTTACACATCTGTATCTTTCAGACAAGCATTTAAAAAGCTGCTGAATGTAGGTACAAAAAGCTGCTGAATGTAGGTATACACCAGTTAATTTATACTTGAGTTTTTCCAAAGATTCAGTAAAGATCTCATGTTTCAGCATGGGACAACACATTATTTCCCCATGGTAAGTGGTTGTCCAGCTGGTCCATATTAAGTATCTTAAATAACAGAGTCAGCTCGGTCAGCTACTGATTCCTCTAGGTAATGTAATCTCCCTGTAATTTAGTTGCCCTTTACAAGGGATCAGTATCCTTGTCCCAAACCAAGTAATATGGGTGTACTACAAGTTTGATTTAGACCAACATAATTCCTCCCCAAAACACTGAAAAAAACCAAGCTTTCGAATGTATTTTTTCCAGCTCTTATTTTTAACCAGAGTTTCATTTACTCCTGATGTCCTAGCACTGTCCTGCAGTCATTAATTTCTGAGGGAAGGGCATTGTCAAATCAGGGTATCATAAATCTACTAAATTCCTTTCATCAGTCATGGCAGTAACGTCTTCACACTACTCTTGTGTGTCAGTAAAGCACGACCTTCTCTGACTGATCTGTGCAGACTATGCTTAAGTGAACTGTGCTTTTCCAGTGAGCATTTTAACTTTCACACAATGATTTTTTCAACAGCTGACATCCAAACAACTGGTCTCCGTTTGCCGGGTGAAAGAATAAATAACATCTGATGCTTTGTCAGTTGAAAAAAAAGTAGTTTTTATTTTTAGTACTTTTAACATCTTTTATCTCAACCGAACAATTAAATCTGCTTAAAATGTCCGTGTTTTTTAATTCCTTTTATAATCCTTTGTATAAAAAAGAGGGCTGATTCTGTGCCTCTTCACTCTCGTAGCATTACGGATTTCATCCTGATGAAAAATCAGTGCTCCAGAAATCCTGTACCTTGATATGAAAACTGATCATACCAGTTGGCTGCCTGAGATGGGAAATTCCTTGTTATACATGGGCTTTAATACAATTCTTACTTCATTTAATTAATCCGCTCATTACAGTGTAATGCAACAGGCTATACTTTCTTTTGCCCTGAATTTTTTTCATATATACAGCACATCAATTGCTAAGTGCAAAGCCATCTCAGTTATATGATTTGGTATTTCAGCCTCTGATTAAAAATTACTGTTAAATTTAGAGTGGCTTATTCCTTAATTTTTAGCTCATTATGCTGACTTACTTTTTTAGAAAAGACTTTTCTTGATTCATTTTTATTTTGCAATGTCTTTTATTCTCTTATATTAATTATTATGTATAATTATATAGAATAATAGTATTATATATTATAGATATTATTATATTAAATATTACTAAGTATTTGAGACTACCAGTATCTATTATTAATTTAATTTCTGTCGGTAGGAATTCTAAATAGTTAGTCTCTGTACCTTAAATAATGATATGATTTTTTCCCCCTTTTTTCCATACCCTCATGTGCTGCTCTATACAGTTGTTTTTTTTTATTTTGCATACAATTAATAAGATTTTATTTGGTACCTGTTTTCCCCCTCAGTGCTTTCTAAAGACATATATTCTGAAATCTAGTTATATTGGGATTAAAGTAGAACAAACCTGTTTGGATAAAATAATTAAAGCTCAAATATTCACGCATCCATGAAACTTCATGTTACAAATCTCAAGACAGTGCTGCTGCTGAAGGCTGAATGGGCTATGTATAAACAAGTATGTAAAATGAGAATTAGTAGGGTAAGAAGTTAACTGTGCCTGTATTTCCACTATTGCTGCTGGTATATGCTTTTGAGCAGGGTGAACTTTGCAACGGTAAATGTGAGCCTCAGTCTCCCTCTTTCCTGGTTCCTTTGGTCCTCTTATGTCCTATGTGATGCATTGTCCAGATTTCCATATTATGTCCTAAACTTACTTTTGAGATACCTCTCTGATTTTATTCTCCTTATGCAAAGTATCTCCTCTCCCTATTTACATGTGAGAAATCATGTTTCGAAGTGTGTTACACAGGAAGAGATTAGCAGAGGAACACCAGCATGAATGTTACGGGAGAGGGGCTGGAGGTGCTGAGAGAGTTTGGAGAGTGTGAAGACAGGGAAGAGCAGTGTTTTGTTTCTTCTCTCTGCTTGCTCCTTCTGTGAGTTGCACAGCCAAGACAGGAGTTTGGAAGCAAGTTTTTCAGGATTACTAAATTGTTTGCTGCCGAATTTTCAAAGTAGAAGGGCCCATAGAACTGAATCAGACACCTTCCCTTTGGCATATGGATTTGTTTGAGTCAGAACTGCAGCACATGAATAGTCTCACACTCTTTCCTTCTGCTGTTCTCTTGCCTTCAGTCCTCCTCCTGACAGAGGCACTGGCCTAAATGCTACTGGACTTTATTGTTGGGAGTAGTAAACTATAATTATTTTACGATGGTGCAGGATAGGATAGAGCAAATAGTTGCAGTGGGCAGAAGAGTTAAAAGCTCAGACCAAACCTACAGGCACAGTTCAGAGACCACCTAACCCTGTTCTAGGGTCTTTGGAAGACCGAAAAATGTTGTCAAGAAGTTTAATTTAATATAATTTAATTTAACTTAATTAAGAATTCTTGTCTGTAGAAGCTCTTTGTAATGACTATCAACACATAGGACTAATCAGATCAATTATTTGTCTTTTAGCAGAACTGTTTTAAAAACCACACCCATTCAGGTCACACTAAAATGTGAGAAGTTCCACCTTACTTGGAAGATAACTGGTTATCACAAACGTAGTGTTTTCATGTTCTCTAATAGCACTAAATAAGTAGATATATATAGTTTCAAACTGAGTTTTCTGTCTCAAGGTGACAAAGACATGGTTAACCATTAGGTCTGGAATATAATAGAATTAGGCTAGTGAGTAGGACTCAGGGAAATTCAGACTCCTTTCATGGCTTCTGGGCTTTTTTCCCTCTTCTATACAATGAAGACCATGAGACTTCCAAAATTTGTGCAGTGGTAAGAAATACATTCCAGACTTCATGATTCCCAGCTCTTATGAGGAAGAATGAGAGAGCTGCAGTGTATGTCAGTACCTAAACAGTCAAAAGAAAATAAATAATTCCTAGTTTCTGGTCAACTGCCATAATTTTGTCTTGATTTACTTCATGATTTGAATTTCCAACATGAAGCTTTTCAATGACATTACATAAATACATCTAGTGTAATGTATCATTCTTCCAAAATTTATATCAGGTCGCAGATGATTCAATTTCTAGAAGGAAATGCATGCTTCCCGTATTACTTTTGGAAGTATTGTATGAGCAATTAATTTTCATCTGTGTACTGAGAATCTGGGGTTTGCGGGTTTATTCATAAAATCCAAATTAGCTTGTTTGATTTTTCCTCTTCCTTTCCTTCTTTAAAACAGTGTAATTTGAAGGAAGCACAAAATCAGACTGAAGAAGTCATTTTTGGCTCTTGAGATTATATGGCAATTATATTTCCTCTTACAAAGGGAGAAGAATTAATCTTTCCTAAATTACAGATGTGAAAAGAGTCAAATATGAAGGTATATGTTTTAAGCTACAACAAAAAAAGCAGGGTCTATCAACAGAAGAACATTAGCAGTCTGGGTCTGGCATTGTTCTAGAAAATGGGGCAAATATCAATCTAATATACAGAATATTATGAATTCCAAGGTTACACATGCTATAACTACGTGTCTGATTCATCATCTTTGAAGTCCAAAGTGCCTTATAGATGACTGAGCTTTTAAACTGGAAGTAAAGCTCAAAGGGAAATGAGGGTTTGATAATTTTTGCTAAAATGTCAGTTTAGTCAATCAGAGAATAGCCTAGAAAAATAGTATTAGGATGAAACAGAAAGATTTTCATAAATTTGCCAATGTGTAATTGTGTAAGCTTCTCTAGTCACTTGTATTTCTCCCCATCATCTCCAAAACCACATGTATAAAATCAAGACTTATTTAAGACAGTGTAGCCCGTAACATTTAAAGAAGCTTTAGAAGGGAGAAAAAAATTCAAATAAATTCCTGTGAAAAAATTAGGGTAAGACTCTCCAGAAAAGCAGAATTCAAAACATGTGCTGAGGAGATGAATGCTGATCTGAGTCTAGTAAAAACATTTTTTTAAAAAAATTTAAAAAAATCTGTGAAGCAAGTAACTGTCATTTGTATAAGTGATGTTCTAATCTTTGTGCGGTTCGGATGTTTTCTTGTCCGAATTATTTTACCTTACTTTCCCTCTATCCTTTTAAAAGGACAATAAATCTCTAACACTGCCTTTAACACATACAAAATCACCTATCTAGCTTCTCTTTTATACTGTTGGAATGCCCAGCCCTTTATGGTCCAGATTCAGAACTTTCAATAGCTAAGTAAATTGTTTATGCATGACTTGCATTAGGAAGACACTCTAGTTAGTGCTTAGTAGTTCAAAAGCCCTCTGAATTACTACCCAAACTTAATTGTTTACATGGAGGAACTTGATAGGCAAGCTTTTCTTTCTAGCAATTTTCTTTCAATAGTAGTATAATAGTGGGACTTGTTCAATTGTTATTAGGGGATTTTTTGTCATTTTTTTGTTTGATTTTGAGAAACAGAAGTTACAGGACAATTTTTTTGACTCAAGAAGCTTAGTCACTCATGAGAATTTGTTACCTTCTTTACTACTATAAAAATTACAAACCCAGTCATTTCTGAAGCCATGAAAATTAAGTAAAATCAATCATGCTAGACATACAAATAAATAATTTTTTTTAATATATAGCTCTTTTTAAATTCTAAATGATGGCTTTAATGTTCCCAGAAATGCAAGATTTCAGTTTTTAAATTTGAGGAGTGGGAGCTGAGAGAGAACAGTGACACATCCTACAAATACAATGCAAGAGCTCAGTATTTTTAAGGTCACTTCTCCTTGTTATGAATATCCCTGATGGCTGCCTAAAATCAATTAGATTTTATATAGTCTCACTAAATTTCTGCTCCTCAGTACTACAGTGACACATTTTATTAACAGAATGAGAGTCAAAACTGAGTTTTGGAATTTTTAAAATCTCGAAGAAAAAGAAAGACAATAAAAACAAATGCTACTTTTATATACACATGGTCATGGGTTGAATTATGGCATTTTTCCTCTTAGGTTTGCTTTTCATTTCTATGAATATTACCTTGGGAAATAATCTTTTAGCTATTTTTTGTGTGTGTGTGTCAGATGCCCAGGTGGTATAAGTTAGCTACATTGACTTCACTGATGGAGTACAGATTTGTATCCCCATGGAATGGAGAGCATAGATGTATAACATAGCATAGCTTTAAACCTTTCTCATTTAGCAGATATTTTCTAGCTTCGTGAGAATTTCCAAGTACTTAGTATCTTGGACTAAGGACTAAAAAACTTGGTGGGAGCTTTACTACTACCTTCTCTGGAGCTAATGGGAAATATTCACATTACTCAGTTTTAAGCTACTAGCTCAGATCAGATGATTACACAGAAATTTAGAAAAGGTAAAGTTGATTTTTACGGTCCAAATCCCTGTTTAATAAAAAGGAAAGAACTATAGTCTGTTAAGCTCTTTTTTGAAATTCAAATTATGTTGATACCTTAGGGAAAAGTCTGACTAGAGGCTAACAGGGTTTGCATGAGCTCTAGATGATTAACCTACTTTACATTGCTCTCACCACCTTGCATTGGTTAATCATTATCTTCAGCAGTGTCTTCAGTTAGATAAAACAGCATTTATTTCTTTTCTATATTTAGTAAATCTTAAACTAATCTTATTTTTCCTTTATTTTCGATCATGCTTGGCATATGATAGAACACGTATAGTAGAATTAATGTAAGACAAAACCCCCAGTCTCTGTCCTTGACTACATTCAGATGAGTTAATTCTTTACTGTCCCTCCAGGCCCAGTATCCATTACTGTTGAATCAGACACTATGAGTTTCTAACTGGCACCAAACAAATTTTAAAATTCACTCAGGCATTTTCTCACTCAGAATCTGGTTTATCAGCTGTTGTTTTTTTGTTGTTGTTGCTGTTGTGTTTTTTTTTTCTTTTTTCCCCTGAAGCATCAGACAACTGATTGAAAAGTACGATAAAAAGAAGACAGTCTGTTGTTCTGGTAGTTTTGTGATACAGTTCTGAGTACATGTGATGATTAGATGGTGTGTTTCCGCTCACAAAACAATTACACTAAAGTAGGAGGAATCTTGGGTTGCCAGTTGTTAGAGATGGGCTTTCTAATGGTGAATATATAATGGAGGCAAAAAAGAGTTTTTCAGGTTCATTTCCAGGCCTACCAGCTGCAACCCTGCAGGCACAACACAACGAGAAATATGTAATCTATCTACTTTTCCATTCCTTTATTTCAGGGATATAAATTTTGGTCTTCAGCTTTTCAAGATGGTATTTCAGAATTTTGTCAATTACTGGTGCTACAGTGATTTTTTCAAATTACATGGGATTTTGCAATGGCCAGTTCTGCTCTACGTACGATATATTTGCAGTTCACAGAGGAATCTGACAAAGGGACTTTTATTGGATCACTAGAAAATTTTCTTTCTGTATCCTCACATTCTCCTATAAAGCTTCTAGTCTTTTTGGAAGAAAAATACATTAGCTGGTTCTTACAACACTGTGCATGCTTGAACCATAATGTCACAAGTGATATTTTTAACTCTCTTAAGATGCTAAATTAACAAGAATTCAAAAGTATATTCTTTAACACATTTGTAAAAAGGCCATATGTAAGAAAGGAACATACAGCTGTGCTTATCAGTGTGCTTCCTCATCCTTTTTTTTTTTTCTGGTAGAAAACGAAGCTTATTATTGAGTAGAAATACATTTAGACATTGCTGAGGAAATCTTTTGGAGGAAAACAAATACAAGCAGTTCATAAAATTGTTATATATAAACCAGACATTTGCAAAGAAGTTTTATCTTTTCCCACAAGGAATGCCATCATAATACCAGAACATGTAATTTCTTTTGAGAGAAGGTACTTATCTATGCCCAGTATCAGGGCAGAGTCAGCCTTTATGGCCTCAAATTAAGGAACCAATTATGATGAAGAAAATGCAATAGTTAGGAAAAACCCTAGATTTTGACATATGGACATTTCTAGATTGGATAGTGGATCTGCTTTTCATTCAGCTATGTGCTGAATTCCACAAGAACACCTAATTCTTGCAATTCATGGGACTATCAGGCTAAAGAAAATAATTTTCTCTGGACTTCAGAAAATTACCTAATGGTATTGTCAAGAATAATCCCCAGGAAAAGTCGGTCTTTTTACTTTTTCTGTACACCATCAAACAGAAATACGTCTCACTAAAGGTAGTTATTCAAAATCTTTTGTACTTATTGAAAACACACAAATACTTGAAAACTTTTATGTGGCATTGGAGAAGAGCAAAAGACATTGTGTGACATCAACATGTCCTACAGAAAGAATAGAAGGAATGCTAGCTGGTAAAAGTGCTCAAGTGACTGAGAAAGAGACTTGTACCACATGCTGCAGAAGGATGCAAATTAAAATCGAGAGCCTGTCTGATTCTCTGTTAACAACTTCTTCACCTAACTGATGATTGGTTAACCTTGAGCATGTACCCTCTCGCTGCAGACCTAAGGTGCCTCTTAGCCCCTCAAAGCATTACTGCACTGGGCTCAGCTGCCCGTCCCCTGCAGCAGTGTGTGACTGAGCCACGCACAGGGGCCTGTCAGACCTACCTGTGCTTAGGCAGCTGCTTTATTTACACTGCCTCTAGATGGCCAGTGCTACAAGTACAAATGTCAGCTGAATAACTAAGACACCTTTGTGATGGTAAAGACTGGCTACTTTCGGACACCTTTTATTTATGAGAATCCCACCACAGCTAAGAAAAGAACTACACATCGGGAGCATTTATAAAAAAGAAAAAGAATCCTTAATGCAAAATGCATGAATAATATTCTTTTAACATGCAGCTTCTTCAAGGAATTCAGTGCCACGTTTTTAACATTTCCCAAGCCCTTGTGTTTCAGAAGCTATGCATTTAAATATCTTTCCCAGAACCGTAATAATAGAGGATTTCATTAACAACATTTAGGAGTTTAAATTATTGCCACAGAAAGTGATATATTACAGTGCAATAAAGGAAAAGAGAGAATAGTTTCTCCCCCAGCATATTCTCGGTGTATATTACATGATTTATAGGAAGAATAATCACATAAATGAACTATGTTTTTCTGTTTGAAAAGATATAAAGCTAGATTTATATCCAAATTAAGAAAGTGTTATCAAAGTAAAATAAAAAATTTTCACCAGCAAAAATCCTACATGAATACTAAGCAGATACTGTATATTCTGCATGTAAGCAATTTGTGTTTGAAAAGGTTAAAAGCTAGGGGGTTTTAGAAAGAAACTGTGAGGAGCTGCTGTAAATTCTTGAACAAAAATAGTTTTCTAATGTGCCGTAATAAACACTTTATGATTCTGTGATTTTTTCTTACTATTTCTACACAGAAGATGTACTAAGATAAATTTCCTTTTTAATCCATTCATTCTACTTCATTTTCCTTTGATTAGATTGTCTGCCAGGTCTCATTCATTTAGTCCAGACTCCACTTCCCACCCAGTTCCGTGGCCATGGTGGTAGCATGTCATGCACTTGCTGGGCAGCTCTTCTCCTGGTCCTGGACCACACATGCTGAAGGTACTGGATCAGTACATGGGACAAGTAGTTTTGCCTGCAGTTTGTTGTCATGAAACAGAACAGAGGCACCAACCTTGCATTTAATGGGAAATTTTTTGCTGGCTGTTTGTGCCACTGCCCTTTCAACCATGAATTCTCTCCATGCAGAGATATTATTTCCCTGGTGTTACTAACTCCTCTGGTCAGATTTGCAAAACAAAGGAGGTCACTGTGCTGGATTTGAGTATAGCCTTTTAAGCCATGCCAATACTGTTTTAAAATTACATGCCTACTATTTAACAATTAAGATAATGTAAGGCTATCTACGCATGAGCTGTGTAATTTTATCCTGCCCATGACCTCTTGTGTCCATCTGTGTACTCTGAATTGCAGCTAAAGTAACTTTATTTTTGATAACTCAAACACCGACTGTGCATCTGCTGCAGAAAAGAATTTATGTGGGATAAGAATCTGTGTGGGAGCCCATATGCAGGTGGTCAGCTCACAATGAACTTGCCTGAACTACTGCCTCTGCCTTGGTGAATTTATGCAAGCTGCAGCCTACTTTTAACTAGTAGAACTTTCACTACCGAACTCAAAATTTGAAAATCTACATGGTCATATTTCTTTTGTGCTTCAGATGCTACCATTACACAGGCACAGAAAGTACCTTCACTGGTAGTTTTCAGCTCTAAAATACTGTAGCAATTCCTGTTGGAAGAATCCACATAATCCTGTGTAATTTTTTGTGTTTACAGTGTGTTATGTAGCTCTCTCAGTAGTTTTGATGTGTTTATCAAAGGTGATTAATTCCTAGAAAATTTTCCAGCTCAATTCTCAGGTGGAAGAGACAATCCAAACAAGGATACTCTAAAACTGGAAGTGGCCTCAGTACAAACCTGTATTGGCAAAATGAGGTACTTTTAGCCAGCTAAGATAGCGTACCACAGTTGCAACTGTGTTTATTTTAGTCCTCCTTGTTGAGGAGCAAACAGTCAGAAATTCTCCCTTCTGCTGAGCAGAATTTAGTTTCTGTATCCCACTGCCAGAGTCTATTGATCACATCCAGGGGAAAGTACATGTTGACTTTTTTGACATTTCATGTCTTTCTATGAAGCAAAGTTTGCATTACAACGTAGGAAACTGAAACTTCAGCAGTGAATCCAGAGTATGTTTTAGGGGTTCTGTAGGTATGAAATGTAAAAAAGCGAAGGTTGGTAAATGCTATTTGTAATTCAACAGTTGGTATGCTATGTGACTCAAAATTCTAGGTGTGGTCTGTTGAGGCTAAGTTGTCCTTCAAGCCAAAGAAGTAAAAAAAAGTTAATAGGACATTTTGCATAGCTCTGAAGACCTAACTGTTGGCTTGGCCATGCCCTCATGCTCTAATCATAAAGTAGTTTTCCCGTTTTAAGCCAAAATACAAGTTTTATAGGGTATTTTCAGTCTCTTAATATTTTTCTTTTGAATTTTATGACAATATAATTTCAACATGGTGAAACTGAACTTGACATTTCCTGGAATGTCCTGACTGTATTAAACCTTGTCCTCTCTGAACATGTGTCCGTACTGAGAATAAGACACAAAGTATTTATTGCCAGAATCTGAGAACTGCATATGCCTCTACCCAATACCATTTAATCTCTTGCAAGTATTTGAGTATCATCATGTTAGAACACAGAATTTAAGCTTACATGATCTGGGAAAGCTGCTGTGTACTCTTTTTTCCCTTAATTTCCCTGGCTTAGATCTCAGCTGATGCGTATCTTTATGATCTCCCAAGTACAGGTTTATCGGTGAACTTTTAAGATTTCACGTCCCGTGCATAAAGTTATTGCAGCAGCAAGATACAACAGTGTATACAGATTATTGATTTTATGTTACTACAAATATTTAATTGCCTTGATAGTAAAATATTTATAGACAGCTAGAAAAAGCAAAACAAGAATTTGATTTAATACATAATTCAAATGAACTCACTGTTTCTGTTTCTGACACAGGTTACAATTGAGAAAGAAATTTAAACATACATATTTGCTACATAGTACTAAATATTAAAACAGAGAACATGCTATAGCATCATTCTTAATGTACTGCATAATGAGTGGAAGGGGTATTTGGCACTGGCTGTGACTTCAGTTCATTGACAGCCTCAGCCATTACTGTTCAAAGTTGCATTTTAGGCTGAATGCTGACTATTCTGTCTGTAGAGGAACTTTCTGTTCCCTCTAATTAAACTGGATAATGCAATTCATGAACTGTTTCTGGATCAGTGCTCTCCTTACTTTAATGGAAATCAATGAAAAATAAGTAGGCTTCCGCAGGAGGAAATAAAAATACAAATTCAATCTCAGAAAAACAGCCCATGAAGAGTTGTCAAAAGTAGAGCACGTTGGTCACCTACAACAGCCTTTCCTGGGCTTAGTGTGTTGTGCCTTGGAAATGCTAAGGGCCAGATGGAACTATTTTATGCTACTTCAAAATGAGTTATCAAATCTTGCTGCTAGTAAGTAGCCAAATAAGCCAGAGTTTTGAAATAAGTTATCAGATCTTGGCACCAATGCACCACCAACCAGTGGTTTTGCAATACACTGCGGTGGAATGGCCAAAACAAATCTCGGTAAAAGGGAAGCCAGAACACTTCTGTGACTGCAATTACAATAAAAAAGGCTGCAGCTTGCCCAGTGCAGCAAATCCACTACCTCTAGAAACCTCTTCTTCAGCAGGTTTTGCTACTTCAGCTTCTCTTGGAAACTGGAAGAGATAACAGCCCCTACTAAGAACAGAAATACAGCACCAAATTAGATTTTCCTAGCCTTTCTCCAGTTCCTTTCCCTTTGCCCGCGCAGAGGGAGCTTGAAATGATTTGTGTTTCTTCTGTGGCCTAAAGCATTCTTCCTTTAACAGAGTGAATAGCTCCCTGTATTAATCTGGAGAGACATCACTTGGGTAATAGTGCATGATGTGTTGCTCCTAGAGGAAACCAAGTGGGATTTTGGATAGTAAAGCAGAAATTGGGTTGCTTTTCTGCTTTTAATAATGTACCTGTTCAGATATAGAGTCTCTTTTCCTATTTATTGGCAGAGGGTGTGTAGGTATTTTTAAAATATTGTCAGAAGATGCAATAAAGGTGGTTTCCAATTTCTAACGTGATGTAATTTGGAGAAAAATATTAATAGGTTTTGGCGTGAACCAACATTTCCACAACCTTGTAGTTGCTATGATAAGACAACTTTGTTGTCTGAGAAGCTAGAAAAGCCCAAACTTAGTGACAGTGTTCCAAATCTGTACTGAAAAAAATCTGTCGAAATTCTAGTTTTAAAATTCTCCAAAAATCTTTCATATGCAGATTCTGAGTATTTATATCTCATTTAATGTATGTATTTGTAACTATCTAGGATGTTTCATGATAATACTTAGGTTTCTAGGGAGATTTAAGCATATTATAGACCAGCAGCAAAAGCTCTTCCGTCGTGCAGGGGCAACAAGGTGGGTGAGAAGAGTCAGGTGTCGAGTGCACGGGGATGATGCACATCATTGTAAGGGGTTGGCAGGGAAGATGACCAGGCCTCTATCTGTAGCTACAAAGCCCACGCAGAGGGCATCTTTAAAAAGCTGCTTATCATCACGTCTCAGATTATCAATTTCATCTCTCTATCCATTGCTGGTTTTGTCAGTTCCAACTGTTTTCCCGAAACTATTTCTCCTCTGTGTACTTTTTCTTGCCTCCTAAGCCTCAATGAAATTAAAATGTTTAAAACCATTAATTGCAAAGGCATAATTTGTTTTCCATGATGTGAAATGAATTCTTCCAAATATGGGGTGCCTAGATGAAAAAAATGAAGTCAAAATTATCTGTTAAAATGTTAAAACAGTAAGTCAGTCTTAATATTGTACATGATAACACATTTTTCCTCAGTATTTTTGAAATTTACATTTCTTAATAACTGGGATTTAATCCACTTGAGTTAGCTCCTATCTCTTCTGTGTAGCAGTAGTATTTGCTGCCGTCTAAGAACCCCCTTAAAAGAGGAAGGAACTACTGTTTAGTGTTGAATCATAGGGAATTAAGAAATTCCCATGAAAATATTTTTTTAATTATGATGACAGGATGCAGGTGAAATAATGACAAAAGGATTTCTTTCATGAGACTAAGACTTGCCTGGCATAAAGAACTGTCCTGGAGTATGCCTAAAACAGATGTCTATGGCTCAGTAGCTGCCAGAGGTTACCAGCAGTTCCTGGTAAGAGAAGTAAGAGGCTTCCTGGTGTTTCTCTTAGCATGGATCTAACAGTTTAGTCAGAGTCTAAGCTCTACAGTTATTATCTACCTTAGTTTTGTCACCTCCAAATGATCCTTTAAATATTTATACATAAAACATTTAAACATGACAAATGCAAGCAAAATCCTGTGAAATTAAAAAAAAAAAAAAGACATTAGAGCTAGACTTCAGAATCCTTAACAGCGTAAGTGATCTTCCCAAGTGACAGAGTACTTAGTATAGCTTAATATCAGACTCCAGATAAAGTTTCCTGAACTTATTCACTTTTGAGTGAAAAAAACCCCAAACCCAAACTGAAAGCAATGCAGCATATAGATCTCTGAACCCTTACTCATCTCTGCCCTTGTATTTTTCATCCTCCTACCAGAAATAATTAAAACCATCTCAAATTCTGCATCTTAATCTGACTAAATAATTTCCATGTAGATTTACCTTCCAGGGGTCTGTTTATGATCTTCAAAGCTATTTCATCTTAAAAAACTCTGTATCTTTGATCATTTGTTTCAAAATGTATCCTATCATACCAGTAAAAGGAAATTAACATTTAGAGGACACCTTCAGGTAATTCAGAATCCTAAAACAATATAACCATAATTACTTGGAGAAATACAAATACTTGGAGATCAAAACAGGGATCCAGTCCTCTTCTTTCTTATTAAGGTAAGATTTTACAAAGAGAAGAGCCCTTTCTGAGATTTCACACGTATCAATAAACTGTGTCGTGTCATCTTTCTCTGCCAGCACACAGAGATTCTGAATTTTGGAGGATCAGGAAAAAATCAAGGACATTCTTACAGATAATCTCAACTATGTCTTTTTTCCTGCATAATTTCTCTTCTCTTTTTGTTCTGCCCGTAAGTCTGAACAAGATTTCTAAGGCTCAGGAAAAATCCAGTACCAGCAAGTGGAATGTGCTGTATGTCATCCCCCTTGTGCCCCCTGCCTGTGTCTTTGCTCCCTGAATCCATAGTGTTGTGACCTACAAGGAAATTTCCTTCTATGACAACGTTTATATGCCAAGAAAGAGACAGAGGATAGTTGTGGTGGCAGCTTGCTTTACTCTAACAGCCAGGTATTTCCTTCTTTTACAAAGCACAGATCTGTTGTGTCTATTTGGGAAGAGAGAGTGAAGCACTGAACTGTGGGATTCAGTGTGGCCACATCAGCGTAGTCTGCAGTAATAAGGTAACCAAAATATCGATACCTTCTTTGCAGCTAATAAAATCAGACTACTACTTCAAAATCTAGAAGCAAACAGAATCAGAGGCTATCTCAAGTTGCTGCTTTGCCCCTCTATTTTTTATAAGAATGATATTGTGCTGCCCACTGAAACTCATTAAGATACAAATTACTCACAAGTTGTGAAGGAAAGTCATGTTATTTAAGAACCTTCATTGACCATTCATGCTATGTTGTTGAAAGTAGTTTTATTTATGATGTTTCACTGCTTTTTCAATCTACCATATATCAGACAATTTATCACAAATTTGTAATGAACTCATGATTCGATGCCATTAACAGCTGCACAGACAATACAAGCTGTAGATCTTCAGTTTCGAAAATTCAATTTTATGTTCAAGTCACAGATTGTCTAGAGTTTAGACTTTAAGTCATCCTGCCAAAGGCTATTTCTTCTTTGTATTATATCTGTAGCTGATTCCTGGGGTACTTTCTAAAATTAAAAATACGAGACTTCTGAAATATTTTCAAACTCGATGCCTCAGTGATTTATACAATTATTCTGATATAAGGAATTACTATAAAAAATGGCTTTGGTTGATTCTTGGGGACACTACAAAGTTCCAGCTCTCTCTAAAGTCAGTTAACCAAAATTGTACTATCTATTTACACATCCAAATAGGAATGGGAGGAATACCTGTTCTGTTCTCTCCTTTACTGCTGGACAGTACTAAAATCAATTCTATATTCATGCTAGCAAAGGCAAAGAAACTTGAAGTACTCTTTTGTAAATTATATTTATTTCTCCCTACCTTAACATTTGAAACAGTATATTTTTATCAAAACCATTCATTTTGTTTCTATGATACACTGAAAACAAAGTTTTCAGTGAAGTTTAATGAAGTTTTTGTGTGAACTAAAAGCAAATGCTACAACTATTTTGACAAATTCAAAGGATTGGAAAGGACATCACTTCAAAATGTAGAAAGCAGTAGTGGAGAATATTTCAGATAAGATTGTAAATTGAAATGACCCCGATGCAATAACTATTCATAGATAAATAATGACTATCTACATAGTGCCTTATAGGATTTTAAAAATATTTTATGCCTTCCAATGAGTAAACAATGATTCAGTGAAAACAATGTGATGGTATTACTTTTTGTTCTGAACAGTCAGATAGCCTTTTTTTATGTATACTTTTGAATAAGGAGTTCTAAAGGTAACACTTTTTGAAATACTATATGCACGTGCCAAAGAATCCATTTGAAAGCACTGCTCTTTGTAATTTTACACTGCCAGTAAGACACAGCAATTTAAACTTGCTCTGTCAAATACACCATTTGTCTCAGAGATTACACAGCACAACCTTTCTTTTGAAGCTTGTTAGTACTAAGTATCCTTCAACACATTGGGGATGGTATTTAACACTTTGCCTCTTACCATGAAACCACTCTCTGAAAAAGGAATTGCTTCGTCACAGATAATTCATAATAGATCCACATACTTTAATTTAAAAATATGGTCATTTACAGCACAGAATTACCAGTACTGTCAAATATTTCCTGTCAGGAAAACGACGATGTTTGAATTAAGAGTACATATTTGCTAGAAACTCAAAAAACCTATATTTGAAAATAAAGTAAGATTAATTATAAGAAGCTATCCTTGTATCCTGGTTCAGTTAGAGGAATAAGAAATTTCCTTTAATGCGAATGAAAACCAAATGTGAAAGTGCAACTTTGAAGGGCCGTAATTCTTGCTGTCCTTATAGGAAAGAAGGGCAAACGGAGAACTGACAGTTTCTACTAGGAGGTTGTCATGAGACTGGCCACGGGTTTGAGTCCATGGCAGTCTTTGCAGGTACCTCAGTCACCTCACTGTGGCTTTCTTCGTTCCTGTGGTAGCAAAGTTTAACATCTTTTCAAAGCCTTGAGAGTCCACAGTACACTATGCAGTTAATCTGATAAGGGTGCTGCTACAGGAGTCTGCAAAGCCACAAAACTAATAAGCAATATAGCAAGGAAGAGAATTAACTTTTTTGTTCCCAACACATTTAGCCTAAATTCCACAGAGCACACATGGACAATATTTTTATTCCCCATCTCATGTTGATAAATGCAGGAAAAAATTAGGAGCTTGATCCAGTATCAGATGAAATCCAGGTTGTCCTTTGCAGTCTTCCTTTTTCTTTTGCTCTCTGTTCTCAAATAGACAAAATGTCTGCAACTAGAAATCAAAATTGAACTCCAAAATGTAACTTTATACTGAATCATGTTAAAAATTTAAAGGTTATGAGCAGGTCATTGTAATTTTGTTATCCAGACAATTAATTTCTTACTCTTCAGTCCTAAGTGTTTGGTGTAGGTCTCTTGCCTGCTTTTCTCACATAGTTTTCCCTTTTGTCTGTTTGACTGCAATAGTGAGAGAATAACCATTGTATTTTGTTCAGTATGTATTTTTGGTGAGGTAATTCTGTTTTCCAAGATTTCTTGCATCTCAGTGTGTTTTTCTGTTGAGAAAGAACCCGTTGCTAGAACAACTGGATTGCAAATAAAAACATTTTAGCTAAGAGGCCTTATATTATTGTGAGTTCCACCTATGTAGTATTCTATTTTTCTTGGACAGCAAGACTAACTACTTGTTAATTGCATCCTTCTATTTTGACTCATAATCCCTATTATTTTTGAAAATCATGGGCAAGTTAAATAGCAGAAAAGAGGAGAAATATTACAGGAAAAAACATGAAAGGTTGTAGGGGAAAAGAAACTTAAAAAACTAGAAAAGGAGAGAAAGAATAAAGAGAAACGACAGGAAAATGGAGATTACTGCTCTTTTCTTGAGACTTTTATATGAAGTGTCATAGACTGAGCATGGTCCTCTCCCCTTTCATTCCCGTATCACACCTGCAGAGAGGTACCAAGACCATACATTTGTAGCACAGCTCCAGTCCTACACCAGGATCCTGCGTGCCTGAGTCAGGAGTTTCATTTGTGATCTGCCAACCACGTCAACTTCCAGGCTGAAAAAAGGCCAGTGCAACTTTGCAGCCACAGATGCTCCTCCAAACATTGCCTTGCTAAGAAGCATGATCCTAATGGTGTCCTGCTTTCTCACGTGACGAGGCAGTCACAGCATTTCTGATTCATAGGATTGAGTACCTGCATCCAGCATGGGGTGAAAGCTAACATACCCACTCTGCTGTGAGAGCCAGTGCTGAAGTTGAGTGCATTGAAGGAAGTTGAGAATTCAAATCTTCTGTAAGGTCACAGAATTCCCAAGTGGGATTATGCCTCACTGCACGTTTGGGACAGGAGTTTCACATCCACTGTTGGCTCAGTGCTATTCTCATATGGGATCAGCCTCTCACCGCTTTCATTTGCAGCAGCAAGTATCTGATATTGAATGTTTTGGGAAGCTCACTTGAAAAAAAATTCTTCATGCTCATTCTGATATCTGAAGTGAAATGCAGGCAGCATTGGCATACTTCTAAAGATGACTGTGCTGGCTGAACTGCAGAGCATTTCACATCCTGATAATTAGACTCCGAGTGCATTGAGAAGAACAGTGAGGCAGCTAACAGGTTTGGGGTGTTTTTGACTCTTGCTTATCTCTGCCACATTCCTAGCTGGACATATGGCAACCAGGTTGTCAGTCTCAGCAGATTCAACAAGGATTTCTCTTGTAGGGAAACTCTACCCTCATTTGCATTAGAATTAATTCCTCCAGCTCCAGATTTTAAGAATGCTGGTAGAGTGTGCTGGGTCCTTCACTGTATAAACAGCACACTGCTCTCAGATTAGTGCCTTGTAAAGAACACAAAATTCACTAGAGAGAAAAAGAAAACATTGATGTGTTTGGGTTTCCACAGACACACAGCTGATAATTCCCACAGATGTGGGGGATTTTTAAAATTACAAAGCACAGTAATTTCCATGTTCTGCAAATGGCTGTGGGAGACGTTATAGAGTGCTGGAAACTTTACACAGTATGAACAAAAAGGCTGAGGTTTTTCTTCTGTTCTGAAGTCAAAGCTGTTGGTATGATATATTTTGAACCTTTCTACAGATTCAGTGCAAAATCTGTCTTCTGCCATTACACTGGTGCGATACTTGGCTCTCTGTTTCCTTTATTTCTACATGTAGCTCTCAGTGTTACTGCCTCTCTTTTCGTTTGTCTTTCTTATTTATTTTCTCTCTTATGATTCGTGTTGCACAGTATTCTGGTAGAGATAGGAATTTCCATTTGTTCTGTCATGTGAAGCCTGACTGTAAGATATTTCTTTGTTCAATCCTCCTACTGATTCATTCCCAAATTGCAGAAGCAGTGGGTTTCATATGTATTCAGCTATCTTCTTGTCTAAAGTATCAATACAAATGCATTATATTTGGTTGTTAAAGCCAGTAATTAATTCTAGTTTAAACTGCAACTTAACTACATTTAACACTAAGTTAAATTTTAAATGAAGAGTTTTTGAGATCCAGTGTGGAAAACAAAGTGTTCTGAAATTTGTCATGGAAGGAATCCTTATCCCTTCCAAAATCGCTTGGGTTTAATCAAAGCATTTTCTATCAATAAATCCAAAAGGATTTTAACCCTTTAAATGACTTACTTTATTTACAAATTTCTTTCAGAAAAAGCTGTTCCAAAACAAAGAATGCACAGCATTTTGTTTGGCCTTTTTTTAAAATGTCAAATTAGGGTATATTCCTAGCTGAAGTAGTTAAATCATAAACTCTAATTTCAAGAGGCAACAGTTTGTTGTTATCAACCATATTTTGCAGGCATTTATTGTTTTACAGATTACAATAAGGATATATTTTCTTCCCGAAAAAACATTTGGACAGAAAGCTTTAATCAGCTCTGTGAAGAACCAAAATGATTAAGATGTTACTTAACACACCCCTAAGCTAGACCAGCACTCATAGGCTCATGGTTCATATCCAGAGGACAGAAAACATCCTCACTGAGACAAGGACAATTTCTCTAGGGTTCACTTTTATTTTTCTTTAGCATTCAGGCTCTGCGAGTAACCGTGCCAAAAAGCAACATCAGAAGGATTTTTTGGAGTTACACTGTCAAAGAGATGACAGGCTGTGTCCCAACCTTCTAACCAGGTCATCTGTATGGCTGCTCACACCAGGCTGCCTGCTGGTAGAAGCTGTTTTTCTTACGTTGCCTCAAGGAAACAAAAAATCAGAACAAGATTTTTTTTTTCCTAATTAATGATTTTTTTTTTTTTAAAATGGAGGCTGCTGAATTACATGCAAATTGATATAGTTTTTAATATATAAATAGTTAGACATCTATTATATATTCTATTTCATATTTATAGTATACAATATCTATATTTTTTTATATTTATATGAAGTTTTTCAGTTTTATACTGTCAATAACAAGACCTTACTTTATCATGATTGAATCAATTAAAGTTGCTGGGTACTTTTGTAATGAGTTATAAATCCTGTAAGGGTAGTGTATACTTTTGATGCTTATTTCAAATACTGAATTGGCAGAAGGGTTGTGTTTCACCACTGGGCTTGCACTTGCTAGGAAACTTTACCATAGCAAGAAACCTCACCATACTCTTAATGTTCTGATGTTCTTATTTACTGAACAATATTGTAAACTCTGTTAGAGTTGAACATGTGTGTCTTTACAATGCTGTGTCATGGCTTCACCAAGGCAATGAAGAACTGAACTGTATTTTCAGCTACCTCTTCAAAATGTGCCATTTCCCTCAGCTCAGCTTAGTTTGGCTAAGGAGATACACAACTCATCCACAGTGTATCAGGAAGCCTCTACACAACTGTAATGATGCCAGCAGAGAGATACTTACTTGCATCTGCCTAGACATTTTCTGTCTTTATAGTGATAGTTTAAATTTAGTTTGAATCAAATAATTACAGCACACTGCTGTGATTAGTGCCTTGAAACTATTTTGATATGAAGACAGAATAAGCCACCTATTAGAATTTACTCTTCCCTTTAAAAATGTGAAGTATTTTCATGTTGGACTAATTGGCAAGTGAGGACCCATGTTCCCATGAATGGCTGCACCCTCTACAGCCTCCCATCATAGAATCATAAAAAAAATATAATAATTGTGTTCCAAGTATGAGCTCATGGTATTTTAAACACTGCACAGCATGTTTTCAAGTTTTCTCTTTCATCCAGTCCTCCAAGTTTTGATATATTATTTATTGAGAAAATTCTTATTTCAGTAATGTTGGAATTCAGAGTGTAATTTCTACCCTGTTCTTGCTGCCACAGCATCATAATAAAAGATGGACTCAAGCTTTTAAGGAAGTTGAACTGAAATTGTAGTGTTATTAGACATAAACGCTGCACAAGGAGTAAACAATCTCCCATAAATAGCAGGATTCTGCTACTGCTTCAGATTATGTCTCTCATCTCTGAGTGTTCTGGCTATGGGAAAACTGGAAGTTTGTGTATCACAGCCGAGATTTGCAACTTTTCTAAATATTAATAGCATTACCCTCCTTTTGTTGTTGTTGTTGTGTTATTAAGTCACTCTCCATTTGTTGAGGAGTTAAGAAACATCACCCTAGTATTTATCTGTCCTATGGGGAAGGGCCAATAGCAGGAATTCTGCAGTGGCATACTGGAGCACAGTTTGAACAAGAGCACCAACTCCAGCTTAGGAATTGGCTAAAAAAGGCACAAACCCTAGAGGCTTATTTGTGTCTCACTTTTGCTTATCTTCACTGGACTACTCCATCAAGTTACTTGGCTGTGCTGACAAAGGCCTGTACCTTACAAGAGATAAATGTTACCAAAAGAATGACAAATTCTCAGCACTTCTGCAAATTGTGTTGGATATATGCTGTACATATGAAATCAATATTAATTACATTAAAACACCTGTATTACAAAACAGTAATATTTATTGAATCATAGAATAAGCTGAGTTGGAAGGGACCCATCAGGATCATTGAGTCCAGCTCCTGGCCCTGCACAGGACCAACCCCAAGAGTCACACCACGTGCCTGAGAGCATTGTCCAAATGCTTCTTAAGCTGTGTCAGGATGGTGCTGTGACCACTTCCATGGGGAGCCTGTTCCAGTGCCCAACCACCCTCTGGGTGAAGAACCTTTTCCTGATATCCAACCTCAACCTTCCCTGGCACAGTTTCAGGCCATTCCCTCAGGTTCTGTCACTGGGCACCACAGAGAAGAGAGCAGCTGCCCCTCCTCTTCCCCTCACAAGGAAATTGTGACTGCAGTGAGGTCTCTCCTCAGTCTCCTCTTCTCCAGGCTGAACAGACCAAGTGCCCTCAGCTGCTCCTCATAGGGCTTCCCCTCAGGGCCCTGCACCATCTTCATTGTGCTTCTTTGGACACTCTCCAATAGCTTAATGTCTTTTTTATATTGTGTTGCCCAAAACTGTATGTAATGTTCAAGGTGAGGCTACACCAGAGCAGAGCAGGAAAATCACCTCCATTGGCTGGCTGGTGATATATTATTTATTTAAAAATAGGAATAATTTTTACTTAGAAAATAAAAAATATTTACTTTAAAAATGTAATTTACTCTAGCATTTTTTCTATGTTCTGAATTTTTAAATGTTCTGTAAGGCCTGTTGAATCATTACTAGGTAACAGAAATAGATGAAACCATCCTCTGGTGGATTTAAAATACAGATGCTTGCAGAATGTAGTACATGATTAGTTTTTTTAAAAGGAATTGTTGACAAACATTAATATCTGTGTCTCAATGGCTGCAAAAGTAGTATTTTTAACGTGCTCTATTTTTTCTTTAGCTTTTAGTATTGGCATTATACTCTATAACTTACATTAATAATTCACAGTAGAGATTAACCTACAACATACATACTATGGATTTCCTTTGGGACTATTCCCCTTACGATTCTCTTAATGCTCTTCTGTCCATGCTTGATTGCATTCTTTTTTTTCTCAGTTTGTTGTTCTTTTTAACCATCCCTTCAGATTTTTGTATTCCTTTTTGATGCTTTTTTTGTCCACTTAAAAATTTTATAGAGATGCAGATTATAAGAGCTCCATCACCTGCAGTTTACTAGAAACCCTGACCTGAAATATTAAGTATCTGTTAGCTGAGTGCTTGTTCTGCCTAGAGGATATGTTAGGAGCTCTACATGAGTAAAGATGTTTTCTTATGATCCACATACTTCATACTCATTTGGAAGTTATTTATAGATGTGCTGTGCTGTTTCCATTTTCTATCCCTTTATCTCTCTCTCAAGATTAGTATTGCTTTCTGCCTCCTTCTGAACGTGAGCATTTCTGTCATTGTAATTCTGCTACTCTGATCCATTATTGTGTTACCTCCTTTATTTAATATAAGTCATTAATCGAACTTCATACATTTGGGCAAAAGGAAGAAACATGATACAAATTGATTCAGTTGCTATCACATCAGAAACAGGACAGATAGTGTGTTACAGTTCTACCGTGGCCAGTAAAAATTGGAATTCATTTTGCACTCCCCAGTGTTTGGGGAAAACAAGGGATTAACATCGTGGTGAGTTAACCTCAGATCATCTCGTTCTCCCTTCTTTTCATTGTCGAGACATGATGCTGTACTTCAGCTGTAGCTGAGCAGTCACCTTTACCTGTTTTGAGTGCAGCCCCTCACTGGAGGTGTGATCCCCATTGCTCCCTTTATTCATGGCCAACCCTGTGTCACTACACTACCATTTGTACAGCCAGATGATGAACTGGATCGTGAACTAATGTGGCTAAAAACCCTCAACTATCAAAAAAAGCAAAAAATCAAAAAATCAAAAAAGCTCAGTCAGACTCATTGCACTGCCATGGAAATCTGGGAAAAGAAAGTGAAATCACACTTAGCAGCAGCTGCCCGTATATCTCTTGCAGTAAAGCAGCCATGGAATTGTGTCAATCCAGCAGTAGTCCTGGGGGATGGGAGGCAAAAATCTATTAACTGTTTGAGCTAGAGATCTGGGCTCCCTTTTTCATAAGTTTAGGTGTCTCAAAGTTAAATCAGGAAGGTGTCAAGAAACATTGGACTTGCACAGAAAAAAGGTATTTGCATTACAGTAATCAAAAAACCTTTTTCAAGACAGTACTATGAAGATCCTGGTTTTTTTTTTTTTTCACTTAAAAGAGTATTCAGCAGCCCTTACTAAGGTGAACAGAGAAATACCAGCATAATATAAAAGAAAATCTGTCCCGAAAGATTTAATATGTGGGAGAAGGGCAAGTGACATAGTATTAAGTTCACCTTAGCTTACAGTAACAAATTGTCTCAGCAAAACTACATGGAGGAAGGAATTTGGCTGAGTTCTTGAAACAGTGGGATGGGAAATGAGCTGCTGGAGGTTGAAATGAATTGGTTTCTGGGGCTCTTGGGATGTCGTGCCAGCCCTGTGAGCAGTATACTGTGTGTTGCTTTTGATATTAGATAGTCTGTTTGTAAAGAGAATAAAATACCCAATGACTTTATCTACTCATTTTCTTCCGAACAAGAAGTAATCCTTGCTAGAGCCCAAATTGTCCATAGGATTTGAAAGTCATGATGATAGGGAGTGCATTAGTATAACCAAATAATCATAAATAAAGCATTTTATGATTTTTAGCTGTATGCTTTCAAAAAAGCTGGACACAACTTTTCCAACACTTTGCTTTCAGAAATAAAAAGAAACCCATTTGAACTTGGCCGGTTCAAAATGTACTCTTGGCAATGGAAACTTTGAAAGATGCAGCATATTTGGCATCATTTGAATCTATTGGCTTATATTACTTCTAATATAAGCATTTCAAACAAAGATGGGATGTTTTCTTAGCTCTCTTGGAATGTTGACATTAAATCATCCATACCACAGGGATATTTGTCTAAGGATCGCACAGGCTGTTATGCGCTTCCTTTGAAGAAAGAACAAAGATAACACTAAATTAGGTGGTTAAATAGTTTAACTCAGAAACAGCAGCACCACACTAATTTTGGTTTTTGGAACCAAAAAGCAATTGGGAGTTAGAAAAGAAGATTAATATCTAGATAACTAGAAGGGTAAAAGGACCAGGAAAAATTAGGAATATTAAGGAATAGTAACGTGATGCTATTTTTGGGGGTAGAATTTCAGAATGGGATCTCATGGCATATTTCTGGATATCAATCTTAGCCTTGTAAAATATTTGAGCTTTTTAGTTAATTAATTACATTTTATAGTATTGTTTTCTAGTTACATATATAAGTCAAGTCTATATAATGAATCTTAATAGCATTAAATACTTCCAATAATATTTTTAAATTCTTGTGTGCATTGAAATACTTCATTACATTAATATTAACAGAAACACAAGTGCCAGATTCTGCTCCCAGTCATGCTGGAATCGTGCAGTTCACTGGATGGAGATATTCCAGTTGCAGCAGGGCCACTGAAAGTAAAACCACATCATGTTTTCTTGCCACAGTCAGTTAAAAATTAACTCAAATATTACATAGGCAGTAGGGATTCTTTTTCACAATAACAAAGATTAAGATTCCATATAAGTGCTCAGGTTCTAGGGGAGAAAAACATTCAAAATTGTGTAAATTTTTTGTTGAGGACAAAATTAAATTAACATTCCCTACCACAAATAACTTTTTTCCCCCACTATTGATTCATTATTCGTCAATAATTTACCCTTGCTAGAACTTCTACAATTAAGGAAATTTTAGGATTTACTCATGCATCTTTTGAACATAGTATTAGAAAATATAATAATATATGACATAATATTAAAAATGAAATATATTAATGTATATATTATCAAAATATAATATACATAAAAGAAATATAATAAATCCCATAATAATTGCAACTCTCTCCCCTTTCCCCCTACTATTACAGAATGTGGTGTCATTTAAAAACACTGAAGGATTTGTGCACGATAGAGACATTTGAGAGAAAGTCTCACCTTTGTTCTTGGTGTGATTTACTTAGATTAAAATGTCAGGTTAAAATTTCACAGAAGAGAAAAAGCCCAGCTGCTCTCGAAGCAGGGAGAGGCAGGACCTGCTTCACACCTCGACCTGGCAGCCTCTTTCTTAAGATAAATGGGGGAAAAGCAACTAAAAGCCAACACTTCCATGGGAACGTCTTCCAGTTTTTGCTCTACGTGCTTTTGCACAGGTTTTCATAGTCAGAAATGCAGATTTCTCTTCAGAATATGTTTTTCAGCACCTTTAAACATATTGGTACTTTGAGGCACATATAGTTTCCATTATTGAAACAATTTCATATGACTTGGTTTTCAGATTACTAGCACGTAGCATTATATATTTCCTAACAATCAGACTAGAAAAATAGGGAAATGTAGCGAGCTCTTCTCAGTGACAGAAAAGGAAGACACTTCTTCAGTTAATTTACAAGAGTCCTTTTTTTGCCAATATATTTATGCATATATTTCTGTTTTTAAAATTATTACTGTATTTAATTTTGACATAATACATTATCTTTTATAGAAACATAGTGCTTAGGATAAAACAGTGCATCCAAATAATTTTTGCTCTTTGTCCTTTTTCAGTGCTTTGATAACATGTCTAGAATTGTTCTCACTGTTTACCTAGAAGTATTGCATTCTGGTCATTTTAATAATTACTTAAGAGGAGCTTTCATTGAAAACCTTCAAGTAAGAATGTTTTGAGAGTAGGAGTTATTCATGCTATCTGTGTGAAGAGCTTTGGGACTCCTTGTCTTGTCGTTCATCTTCCGAACCAAACATATTAGTTTTCATGGGCTAAGACTTGTTGTTTCCTCAGCTTTCTTAGTAATATCGTGTGGGAAAAACCCCCGATTTTAGCTCTGTTCCATTCATCAAATAAAAAAATATTCCCTGGCCTTTATACAATGGCAGAATGATTACAGCCATTTCCAGCAGCTTACATGGTAATAAGATTATCTATAAATGGCACAAACCCACATTTCTGTAATAACTGGAAAAATGGAGGAGGGTAGAATTTATGCCTAAGTTTATTTCCAGTATTTCTGTGTTTACTCTGTAAAGCTGATTTACTGATCTGTTTGCTGCTACTGATGCTAATGTTTTGAGGTGTCTACCAAAAGGAGGAAAAAGAGCAAAGAAAACTTCGAAAGAAAGAGAATCTAGAACCAAACCTCAATAAATCCGCTACCTAACCATAAATATGAGGGGGTTTACACATCTAGCCTATCCTACCTAGAAAAGCTAAATTGTGTTACAGTACCTTAATTTGTTCTTGTAACTCCTCCTGTGTTCTGTCTGTGCACTTGCATTTAAATTCAAGAACCTTTGCTTAACATGCTGCAATAATTCGCTGTCTATCTATAAATGTTTTCCAAGTAATACTATCCTTCCCAGCCATAAAAAATTGGCATAAGCTTTTTTAGAAAGAAAGTAGTCATAAAATGAAAAATTAACAATTGTCTTTAAAAAAAAATCATATTGGAATGTCTGCTCACTTAAGAGGTGCCCCTATGAGTTCATCATCTTCCTTCTCCTTTTTCTTCTTTCCTTTTAAATCTCCTTATTGAAACTGGAAGCAGTGGATTGATCATCTTGAAAGATCAGAGCCACTAATGAGTTTTCAAAAAGGTATTTTTTCATATACCTCAAAGCTGTAAGCTTTCTTTTGAACAGACTGACATAATCTGGGTTTACAGTTGTCAACAAAACAGTAGAACAGTAAAATCCTTGTGGGTTTTCATTTTAGCTCTGCCAGGAGTGCCCTTGGCCACAGCTGATCAGACTTAACATATATTTTGCTTCACAGTAACACTCTGCCTTTTACAGTCACAAATACTGTAACTGTAGTTTTAGTCTCCCTTCACTTGAAGGTAATTTAAAAAAAGAAAATATAAATAATGAAATGTACAACTGAGCTAGTGGTTTCCTTAGGAAAACTTTACATTGCCAGTGTTTTCTGAAAGTTGTACCTTAATTACTCATAGAGATCTAGAAGAAAACAAATGTTTTCTCAATAAATATGGGCTTAGATACACCTGGCGTAATAAATTATCTCTTTTTCAAAGTGGTGCTATTACTATTCTTATTTTACTATCAAGCTTATGCAAACATCATTGCACCACCCTTCAGAGGTTATTTTCTGGAACAAATCTTTGCCATTCAAAATGACTCTGGCAAAGCAACTAAAATCTGAAACCCATCCACTGTTTTTCTCTATACTTGGGTTCCTTCAGTAATAACAGATCAAACACAAAATGAACTTTGTAGGTGCATTTCCTTTGCTTTTTCCTAATGGTAATTGGATAGATGCTGTGTTTGTCTTAGGTATTGCAGATAATGTTTAGTAGCCTGTTTCCCTCTTGAAAATATGCTGCCTCATGCTCCACATTTTTTATCAACATTCACATTATAAAAGTTACAGTCGTTGAATGTCTTGCTGTCAATATGATTTCTACTATACAGGACCTCTATCCCTCATCTGAGCAAGCTTGGAGATCCCAGAGCAGCAGCTTAGGCACACGAAAGTACCTTGTGCCAGCTTCTGCTCCTATGAAAAGATATAAAAGTCTGGAAAGCCAAAATCTTCCAGGTTTCCCTTACCATCTACATCCTAGTGAATTGGGGAGCAGATTCTGGCATCCATTCTAAACGTAATATCTCAAAGAACAATTACTGTTGGAGTAAGTGTCTTTGTCTCCTCTTTTCCTATGTGCTATTGAATCCTCTAGTAAGTAACTGATGAGCAGAGAGCTGATGTTCTCTTCAGAGAGTGTGTATCCATCAAACTGTGATGCTAGGAGTTCTCTCCAAAATGGACTTTGGAGCCCAAGGCACCTTTGAATACAAAAATTGTTCTCCTTCTGGATTCCTCACATATTCTGATCAAACCTGCTGCTTTTACTGGGTCTTGCAGTGTCATGGAGAAAAAGAGTACACAAAGTCACCCCAAAGCTTATGATGCCTCTTTAACAGCACGTGCTCCGGCTGTCACATCTGCTGGACAGCAGGTATTTAAATGACTGCAGTGTTACTGCAGAGTCTTAAGGCAGTAAATGTCTTCTTTAAGTTGCTAATATTTTAATATTTATGGTATTTTTTACTTCTTCTGTAATGTCTGGCGCTTGACACACATAACAGACCTCCAGTACTAATAAAAGTTACCAAGCTGCTCCTTCCTTTAGAGGTTCTATTGCAAGGCAGGACCCAAATGTTTTTCTCTGGAGACTTGCTGTTAGGTCCTTATCTGGAGTAATGTTTGAGTGTGTCTATATTATTTCAAGCTCTTTTTCTTAGTATTGATCTTCAGGATCAAACTTTTCAGTGTTAGGGTTGGTGTGACGCTGCTGCTGCCTTTTCTATCATCTGCTCACTCTTAGATCCTGGCCGTGTATGTTTGTCTGAGAAAACTTGGTGCAAATGTCACCGCATTGAGCAATGGCACAGTACAGTTTGAGACAACTATTTCTGCACGTAGGATTGTGAGAAAATTGAACATATATATTAAATAAGTCTGCTCTCCAATCTGAATAAATAACAAAAATAACTTTTTTTTGATAGGTGTGGATCACATCTAAACTGTCCAGCATTATTGCAGCAGTCAGAGCAAGCTAACTGCTCTATCGTATTTCACTTCTTTTAGTGCAGGTCATTTTATAAATAGTAGTGTTATTGGTCAAGTTGTCAGCAAGATTAGACAAGCATTCAGTGGAGTTGTGGGTTACATATTACTGGGTTCAGTCAAACTGTGTTTGGTAGTAGATGATTTACTTAAAATATTGTGACCTTGTATTCATGAAAACCACTAACATCTTCATCTCCAGACTCATGCATGACCTTAGAACTAATTTTATTTGGTATTAGATATGCCCTGACTGTCCCAAAAATGTGTATGTACAAATATCTCAGCTCTTTTATTTCTGGCATTTGCAATTGCTAAATCCTGTTCCAATTCCAGTCAATCAACAAGAATAATCTCTGATTTTGCTCTCAACTAGCACCTCAGATAAAATGGCACATAGGAAAAATATGTTTCTGGAGATCATGCATCCTTGGCATATTATATGACTGGTTTATATTCTATTTCTCCATCCTAGAAATTATTCCTTCACCTCGACAACCCAAAAAAGAATATATGTCCCTATGTCTGTCATACTTGATTCTCAATTTTGAGCTGCAATGATCTGATAAATCAGTTTTGTGCAACTGATATTTTCATATTTTTTACTGGCATGCTTCAAGTATACACTTTGAATCTGATATACATCAGCCGTAAACCTTTTCATTTTTTATTTTGTTGGTTTAGCACTCTAGTAATTTTAAGATTTAGGAATAATCTCTGCCAAAGTTATGCCATATTTGGCACAGCTCAAAACTGCAGTTTATGTACGTTCTGAAGATTTCTTCACCACAACCGAAACTATCCTATTAAGCAGGCAGGAAACTAGTAAGGATTAAGGTGAAGAATTACACAGAAGGCTGTAAATCTTGACCCAGCCACCTTCCTTTAATTCCCATCCTCTGTTGCTCTGTCACGGTGCTGACATTACTGATAAGCTCTGTGCAACAAGGCCTTCTTCCCAGTCTTCAATGAGCCACAGGACTGCAGTGGGAACTTGAATGTCCCTTAGCAGGAACAGCAAATGGAAATGGATGGAGGAGCTTAAGACTCTTCCCAACAAAATCCTTGTACCTCTGGGCCCTCCCCTGCCTTTGTGAGGGTATAGGAAAGCACACATGCGTACCCATTAGCTTGGGTAATAAAACTATTTGTTTACCATCCTGGTGTACACCAGCAATCCTTGGGACAGCTGATCCCCAGCTTGCTTCTCTCTAAAGCCAACTTTGCCCAGTTCAGCAGCTGATAAGGAACAAACTGTGTAGGAGCATGTAAACTTAAATATATATTATTACTAGTGACTACCAGGCTCGTTTTGTTTGACAGCTTTCTTCATCAAGTTGCCCAGAATTTTGAAGAAGACTAGGCTCCACTATATTACTGTGCTAATGTACTTAAATTTGCATGAATAATCTAAAGCTAATGGTATGCTGGGCCAGCAACTTAATTTTACAAGATAAAGACTTGACTATTCCAAAACACTGAAGTTACTCACTGGATATGGAACGACTCTAATTCTCTTAGATCAGAATTTACATGATATTAAATATATTCTGACAGCACAGTGATAAAGAAGATTAAAAGAAAATGGTGTGCAGAGCTGTACTGGCTGCTTTTATCTTCATATTACTTTGGGAAAGATTTTTTTCCAACTTAAACTTTGAGTTTAAAGAACCTCCCACAAAATGGAAGTAAAAGGAGAGGGATTCAAATCTAACAGCTCAGGTTTGTTACTATTAAAAAGCCTCTGATGTCATCAGTCATAACAAGTGGTTTGGATCTATTATGAATCATCAGATAAGAATTCAGGCATATTATATCAAAGAAACAGACATTCAATTAGTAGCTGGAATAATGTTAATTAATAGACATGGATCACAAATTTTTTGTACAGTAGATCTCCATACAGCATAATCTTGACTTATTAATATGAATAAAATACCATGCTGTGATCCCCAAAATGTCCAGCAAGTTTAGCCAAGTGCCCTTACAAACAGCAGAGATATCAGACACCAGTGTGAAACAGCATTGCCAAATTCCTGGGTATCTTCTATCTTTGGCTGGTTTTTGACCACGGGCTGTTACTGCACAGGCCAAGGACAGATAGTTGTGATTTGTGCTTCTTCACAGCTACCCACAGCTTTCTGAACTGGAAAATTGCTGACTGGGCAGCATCCAGCAGCCGCCCAGGGCTGTGCTAGAATGGCCAGAAACTTGGGAAGGTAATCGTTAATCTATGCTCGTGCTGCTTGGGCAGCTATCAGGCTAGCTCATGACCTGCCCAGGGCATTGAAGAAGCAGGATTTCTGACAGAGGCTCAGTGTTGCTCCCTCACAGATCTGAATGAGCTGGCAGGGCTTATGCCAAGCACTCAGCCATCAGTAACGGGCACAGTAAAGAATCCTGAATAGAACATATGAACAAAAGAAAAGAGTTGGCAGAAGGCATTGTTTAGGCCTGATAGTTTTGTTTCTTTGCCCCAGCTTCCTACAGACAGTATTTTCTTTTAACCCCTATTATGCTTTTGAATGCTTTTACTGTGCATGTTGTTAGTGTTACAAAGGTTTCTTTTATGTATTGCTGTCCCTTTTGTTCATGTTCCAGCCTACTATAGGGAACACCAAGTTTTCTTCACAGTCTTTGGGCTAGAGAAAGCTGCAGATGCCTCAAATGCAGTGTTCTCAGCCCTCCTACTAAGTACACTGTTGTGCTTCTCTGTAGCATCCCAGCACATCAAGAGATTTAGGCCAAGTGAAAAGGCACAGAGAGCTGAAACTCAATTTCTTTTGAGGCTGGACCACTGTCGCCTTGTGAACTTGTCCTGAAGCTTATATTATATCATTAAACGTGTACTAGCTTGCAATAGTCTGTTGTATCTGAGCAATTGATTAAATGGATTCCACAGAGAAAATCGGGAGATTCAGGCACTTTGGACTTGAAGCAATTGTATGTGTACAGCAGGAGTTGTAATTCCTTCTCTTAGACACAAGATTTGAAAAAAACTTTTCACAAAATGAAGCGCATAAAGGAGAGCACAGGATTTTTTCTTCTTGCATGTATTAAATTTCTTTTTTTAAGCAGTTGTGTTAATAAAGAATCACTGGAGACATTCACTGTCTCTAAAGCTCTAGTTTTAGGAAGCTGTTCATCTGATCTTCTAAAACATTAAGTATTACTTGTGATCTTTGATCACTATATTTTAATAAAACAGCTCAACCCTTCTTTCTTGTATCCTCCACTTCCCTGCTCCTGGAGTTGTTTTTCTAGTTCACCTTTTCTTCTAGTATTACATTATTTATAGAAATAATTTGCATTGTCCAGGTTCATGGAGCTTTCCTTCCAGTTTAAAAATTATCTTACTGTTTCAGAGCAAATACCACATTACATCACAGTTAAGACTTTTTGAGGTAAGGTCCATGAAAAATAATCTGCTTAAAACCAAACGCAGTCCAAAGCTTACAGGCATCAGTAAATCTATGTAAGAAAATGTACTTATACACACTATTCTGACAGTGGCATGGGGTATTTTCAGACTCCTTTAACACAGGAAAACCAGTAATTGGAAAATTTAATCATATAATTACATATATTTAATCACTTTATGTAACAGAATGACAGAACTTTACTGAAATGTTATTAGAGCTTTTAATTTTAAATTGCTTATTGAATGGACTAATTTTGACCTTTGGCCAAAGATAAAATTAGCCATAAAAGCAAAAGAATAAGATCTTCAGGTACTGCAATTTGTGATAGCTACGACAAGGTCAGCAGAGCTTTGAAAGTTTATCACTCCTGACTACTCAATTAATTCAAGACATCTGTTTGGATTCTAGATGTGCCAAGAGACCTAGTGTAAATGAAGTAATAACTTTACAGAGATAATATTCTTTATTTTTTTTCTAAACACTGAAGTTACTCCTGAGTTTTGTATTATAAACACATTATCTGTTGTTCTTAAATTCTGTCTATGTGGTAAACCAACTATAAGGTAAATTTTTAATCTGTTATATTTTGCATATCTCACTTCACTAAAAAGAACATCCAGAAAACTGTAAATAATTTTTACTTTATCATTTAAAGCACCCTACTGGAATGGCCAATAGACAATTTTTTTTCTTGTGGTTTTCTGTTTGTTACAGAAAAGGTCTCTCAGGACTTGCTTTTGTGAGGGTTCAATATCATTCAGTGAATGCAGTTAGTAAAGGTAATAGTGCTACGGAACTATTGATATTATTAGCCATAAGAAGGCATTATGTTGGCGATCCAGTCTGTTCAACGTGCACATTAATCCTTTGGGATTTACAGCTCAGTACAGAAGAAGACCAGTCCCTCACTGATCAGCAAATTTGAGAGCACGTAACACACAAACACGAGAAATGTGCTCTGCGTCTTCTCAGCGGAGGTGCCTCCAATTTGATTTAGTCTTGCTGACCAGAGAATAACTTAACATAACATGTTCTCTTTGTACATAATTTTGTAGTGACTTTCAGTCTTTGTGATGATACAGGTCCCTCTAAAGACTATTTCTCTTAATTTATTCACACTGTAGGTGTAAAATAGCCACAGCACAGTTTTCACTAAATGATCTAAATTCCATGCCTAATCTATAGTATCCATTCCCTGTAATTTCCAAACTCTGCAGTTTAGACTGCAGTGATGATCCCAGTTTTTCCTGAAAGGCTGTCCAGCCAAAGATTACACATTCCTGCCTTTCAAAATTTACAAGAAACAACTTATTAGATAAAGCCATAGCTGCCATTTTGTTTATAAGTTTTCATAAACTGAAGATGTCCGCATATTCCATTTGTCCATTTGTTCTTCAAGATTATACTTCTTTAATCATATCTGTGTTTCTAATGAAGCACGTTTCATTAAAAAGGCTAAAAACCATGTTCAATCTATGCAATTAGAGAGTTAATTTCATTTTTACACTTTCTACTTGATTGTTATTTTATGTATGGAAAATTTGACAAAATGTCTACCTATAAATGCTTAGTTAGGGAGGTGAAACCTACTTATACAGTGTTCTTGCCCATGGTATCTCTGTATTTAGTCCTATGAAGTCTTTCATCAATACTAACCAAAATTAATCACTTTAAAAATCAATAGCTATGTCACACTGGAGACCATAATGAATTTGACAGCTCAGCACCATTTCTGTATTTCAAAGAAAGGTCAAAACTACATATTGTATTCTTAACTAGATTGCAGTCTCATTTATATATAATGAGTCTCAAATGGTTATGACTTTACATTCGTTATGCTGTCATTACAATCTGTATATTCTTCCTCTAGGTCCCAAGACCTATACATTCCCCTAATGGAGTCAGTATACATTTATTAGTTAGAAAATAATTTAAATTCCTATTGCATTTAACAAGTAATACAAGCTGTAGGTGTTATCAACTCCCTGTCTTTTTCCTCTTGGTTACATTTGTCTGTAGTGTACAAGCAGTATGCACAGGCCTGCTGTTCACATTAGAGGAAAGCATTCCTAGATTTAGAAACCATCAATAGGAAATTCTGACATGAGGGTGTACCTTCGCGCTGTTATTCATTCATTACTTCTGTCACCTAGATAATATTCAAAGGCAAATTCAGATTTCTTTCTAGTTCTAAACAGAATCTCTGTCATAGTTCAGACACAAGCTGCACTTGTAATGTCTTTACCTTTCAAATTTCCTGCTCATGGAAGATTTACGCTTTGTGATCCAGTTGAAATTCATAATTTGTAAGGCACCCTATCCTTGCTGTAGTGTTGTGCCAGCAGAGACTTCTTGTTGCAACCTGGAGTGCCAAGATAGTCTGTAGTGTCCAGACTATGGAGCTCAGCTACATCTTCCACGTTACCTGCCTCTCACAAGAGACAGACCTTGTAGGCTGCTCCAGGATGTTTTCCGTGTGTCTGAGTGAATCCTGCATTACCATGCTTTGTACAATTAGGATAGCTCTTTTCAAAATACTGTTTTTCACCCTGCTAATTCAAATAACTGCATGCTGGCCAGTCAGGACTTAAGTAGATGTTCACTAAAATAAATGCTAGTTTCCAATTCTTGATATTTTCTGCCCTGTTAGTATCATAAAGCCACAGAACTCTTTACTACCTTGAACCACTGATTAGTTTTCAGAATACTTTTCCTAAACCTCTTTTTTTTACTTTAGCTCTTCATCATCAAACAGAGTAATATAAAACAGATAAATTGATGTTGATATAATTTAGTTGCATCTTATACTGCATGGTATAGCTGTCTCTTAGTAGAAAAAAAGGAATAAAAACTATATTTTGAGGACATTACTACATTCACAGACTATTGTGAGGAAAGAAATTAAAAGCTATTAATTATTCACTTGTGTGAAGTATTTGCACAGCCCTATTAAAATGTCTACAAGAAATATTTCTTGTTTTGTACTTAGCAATTTCACATAGTGGATATTAGAGTTGATGGACAAACAAGACAAAAATCTGGAAAGCAAAATATCTTTTGAAAAATACAGGGAAATGAAATGTAGCCTTGTTTTGGTACTACTAAAACACAGACTAAGTTTCAGGGAGCATATATTTATTTTTTCCCTTATCCCTAGTGGAAATCACAGTCCTGAAATAGAAACAAAGTTTTTTCTGTGGTATCCACAGGGATTGCAAGATGCTTAAAAATGACTGCTATGGTAACTAGTCTGTAGGTAGCCTCTTGCATTTCCAGGAGGGAAACGGAGACCTAAGACCATCCTAGCCTAGGCATGTTGTTAATTGTAGGCTGAGGAAAAGTGCCTATTTCCACCGAGGATTAAGAGAGCTGAGTATTCGCCCTTGAGCTGGGTCTAATACAGATATTGTACTCTCTCAAGAAACAGCTGAGAAGCTTCCTATCGATTAATCCAATGATCACATCTGTTAAGGAGTTGGAAAAAATAGGTCCAAATTTAGGATTTAGCTCCCTGCCTAATCTTGAGGAAGCTTGAAATTTATATTTTGTATCTGCCAGCGTATCAGATTCTTACTGGTGCATAATAGTGTCAGTATTCTGAAATGGATCTCTGGAAGCTGGTGGACTTTGCATTAACAACAAAATTTCAGCTGAAGCAAGTAGATTGGTTGAATCCCTCCAGCTTCAGGTTATTAGTATTCACAGCTTCCTTCTGCAAAATACTCAAGCATTAAGGAACTTATTAGCAGACAGTAGGGCACAGAAACATTTTAGATGTCAGCCTGGCGGGGACGCTGGTGAATCCAGCCCCTCTCAAATGCTGAGGCTGTGATATGCACCCACGTGTGCACTTCGGTGCCATCGGGAGCCACTTCCTCTCACCTGCTCCCCACCAGCCTCCTCTGGCATCCAAAAGCCACCTGGTATCAAACTGCCTCGGTGATGCATATTAGAGCCATGCACAACTGGGCATGACTTTGGTACTTAAGCAATCCTGACACGCTGCTTACGTGCACTGACCCTGTCATGAAATTGGAGCCTGATTTGGTACCATTTTTGCTGTCTGCTGTGAAGCATCTCTAAACATGAAAATCCACCAGACTTTGATATTTTAAAGGAACATAAACATCTAGCTTTGGAATTGAGACTGATCCAATGGTTAAAGCATGACTCAGGGTGTAGAAATAAAGACTTTGAATAATTTCTCTTGAGAGGTGAAAGTACAGTAATTGCTAGTAAAAAGAAGCAGAGGAAGGCATATGGTTATAAAGACAGACCTTAACAGGTAAATGTTTTTGGATTTTGATCTTGTTTTACAGCTAGCACCATGGAGGTTTTCCATATAGGAAATACATTGCAGTCTGTTTTTTGGATAAAAGATGTGGAAAGTAGACTGGTAATAAAGCTGCCAGTATTATTTCTGCCAGGTGAATCTTGAGACTGCAGGCTTTCTACAGTGATGTTTGTTTGTTTTTCAGTCTACAGACAAAGCAAGGCTGTGCTAAATAAAATTAGGTATAATTACATGAAAAATTAAGATGTATCAGGACACTCTGAAATACGCATACTATAAAATGTGGATGTTATCAGAAAATTACCACCTCACTAAACAAAACCTCTATGAATTCTGAGCACGCGTTCTTATTTTACTGGCAAAGATTTTTTTAGCATTCTCACTACTTTTAAATATCATGTTTATTGCAAAACATGTAGTCACTGGGGTAATATAACGGATTACAGTAATCAGTTATATTTAAATGGCATGTTAGTTTTCTAAGCAGCAGTTTATCACAAATTACTTGTAGAAAATGTAATTTAAATGAGTAATCTCTTTCTCTTACGTCAAAAAGAAATTCAGATTAAATCCATTTTTGCCTTTTAGATTTTCTACAATTATTTTTATGAAGAAAACCTCAGACCCCTACAACCCAATATAAATAGACAGCATTTATCAATTAGATCTCCATGTACATTATCTAATACTTGAGTGATAGCAAAATGTCAAAAAAATATTAGTTTTATGTCCTGTATCTCTCCCAAGATTAATGACGTGGATGAATATTTCAGACTTTAGACTGGCCAGTATGAAGTTACTTGGAACTATTATTAACTTTTCTCCCTGAGGTTATGCTTCCCTCTGTGGCCTCATTGAACTGTTCTTTTCCAAAACACTCCAGCTTATTTGTTAATAATACTCTGTTGTATTTATTAAGTGAAATCATGACACACTTATGGCAGTAACAATTTTTTTCAAATAAACCAAGTTAAAATCGGACATCTGGGCAACTACCATGATTTTTGTTTCATTGGTTATCTTGAAATCTGTGTATCTGAATTCTCAAACCACTTTTCGTTTTCCAAGCAACTGAATTCATACCACACGACATAACTTATTACCTGGCTTCCTTGCTGCAGAACAAGCAATTTTTCTGTTAGCAACCATCTTGTACCTTGCTAGCATGTACGGTGCTGTATTATGTCTGGATAGCCAATGCTGTCTCAGTTAAGAAACAGAGAAAAAGTCTTCACAGCTACTACATCCGTCAAGTTTTTTTATTGATTTCAAATTATTCTCTTTTAATTAAGTAAATTTGCATCCTGACATGAATATGGATTGTTATCTCATTTTCGCTGCATCGCTCTACTTTTTATACAGCATTTGACAAAATCACTGCTTTGTGTATCGTAGGGTTGGTCTTCCTCAAGCCAATCTGCCAGCCAGTTCTAACTTTCACTGTCATCCTCAATAGCTTTATGCCCTAGTGTAAGGGAAATGAAATAAATGCTGTTCATCATCAGAGTCTGGAGAACTCTCTGCATGGTTAGGAACTTACATTTTTAGGCTCTCTTTCAGAGCAAATGAATGACACAAAAGTTGTTGTCAACAATGTAAAGGCAGACCCTAAAGCAAACCACAGGAAGGCCTCTGAAGAGAGAGAGTTTGGGTCGTGTACAGCATTAGACAAGACATAGGGTGGGGATATTTGGATTCCAAGAATCACTCTCACATGAAAACAACATAATTACAGGGCCAAATTTCTTAAAAGCCCAAACTCAGCTACTAGTCTGAAAGTCTAGAGTAGATGCAAAGATTACTAAGGTAGTTTTGGAGTCTAAGAGGTATTATGAGTATTAATGGTAGATGTAGCCATTGGATAGCGCTGAAAACTTTAAACTGTAAACAGAGAAAGCCAGAATTACCTTTCCTTCTGATAAAGGCTGGTGAATGTCAGCTTGAGGCTTCTGACATTCTGTATAATGCTATTTCCTTTCTAAAAGTAACTTTTTCTAAAAATAATTTATTTTAGACTGTCACATCTAAATAGGAAGAAACTACACTTGCTTTACCTCTTCCAGTATTACACAATGCTGTAGCATTTGCCTTATTTTAAAAGAAAATGTGGAACTTGAATCAATACCTTCTCTGGTTACTGATTCTTTAGTATTTTTGTTGCTTACTGTGAGACACAGGAGGAGTATGAAAATAAAATCTTGCTTTTAATGAAGTGCTGTTTGATGCTAAATGCTGTCATATTGTTGCAGTATCACTCATAGTAATATTTTAATATTTGATTAACTAAACTAGGTAAATGAGGAATGTAATTAAAATGCTATTGTCAACATGTAAAATAAGAGAATAGTTGAGCAATGGATCAGTTCACATACTTTACAGGAAACATGAACAAAATCAGCATTACTGTCTCCCACTTGAACAGTAAGTCAGCTTATTTTAACATGAAACCCTCCAGAACTGCTTGAAGTACAATACTGCTTTCTTTTGGGGGCATTGCAGGTTAATAGTGTATTTAAACCAAGCTAAAATAAGACAGTGTTTCAATCAATTTAAATGATATAGAGCTGAAATTCTCAACTTAGCATCTACTGCGACCTCCTTTTCAGCTTGAGAGTTCTTATCTCTCCAGTCAAGCAAAGAAATCCACTCTCCTTGGAAATATGGAAAGTCTGTAATCACCCTAATGCCCTGACGCTTGCCACTCCATTGAGCATTATGATTCTTTGGACTTAAATCCTTTGAGACATGATGGGAGGTTCTTTTTTTTTTTCCAGTTATCCAGTTAGACTCTGTTGCGGATTAAAACAGTTGAGTGCACATCCAACAACTAGAGTGAGATCAGTTCTTTGGAAGACCTCTCCTCTCAGCCTGACTTACAGATGTTCAAGAACTCAGTTTTGCTGATCATTAGGTAGGGTCATAAAATCCATGGTAAACGGGATTGTTACACTTAGTGCCAAACCAAGGACATAGAAGTGTAAGAGGTTTTTTTCAGTTGCCTGTCAATTTACCTGAAGAAATAATTCTGATGACCAGGAGCTGGCTTACACCCAGTAGGCACTCTCAGAGATACATACTATCTTGGAAATGCATGTAGAAAAGTGATTTTCCTACCATGGTCCACTCTTCGTCATAAAAAACCCCAACATATAATAGAGTAGTTCTCTTGAATTGATGTTATTTTCTTAGTTTGCAGAAACTATGGTCTCTTCCAAGCTTGTAAAAAACCCTAAAGCTGCCAGCATACATACACAGAAGTTGCTACCTCTGATTTGTTATCTAAACATTGTCTTAAAACACAGACCCTGAAACGGGCAGTACTCTCAGGCAACAACTCAGCATTATAAAAGGGCACCAGTTAATACAAGTAAAATGTCTGGTTTTTAAATATATTTGTATATATAAAAATTATAGTTAAATATATATATATATGTATTTCCATCTATCCATACAAAATGCATTACATACATATGCAAGTCTTACAAGATATAGCTGAGGGAGCTGGGGGTGTTTAGCCTGGAGGAGAGGAGGCTCAGGGGGACCTTACTGCTCTCTGTAGCTGCATGAAAGGAGGGTGTAGCCAGTTGAGGGTCAGGCTCTCCTCCCAAGTAACAAGCGTCAAGAGGAACTGGCTTCAAGTCGCACTAGGGGAGGTTCAGGTTGGATATTGGGACAAATTTCACGAGAAAAATTATGAAGCAATGAAACAGGCTGCCCAGGGAGGTGGTTGAGTCACCATCCTTGGAGATATTTAAAAGATGTGTGGATGTGGCACTTAGGGACATGGGTTTAGTGGTGAACATGGCAGCGTTAGGTTAATGGTTGGAATAAATTACATTAAATATCTTTTCCAACCTACATGTTTCTGTGATTCTATATACTTACACATATATCTATATCTATATCTACAGCTATACATACATAAGTATAATATATTTTTTAAGAATACACTATTTAGATATTGTCTTTAATAGAAAACTTTGCTACTTCCCCAGGAGGCAAAAATTTCTCAATCCTGGTGAGTACAGGAAAGGTAGACCAGCATAGGAGGTGACCTATATGAACAGATAGGAATAGGATAACCTACGCAGCCAGTATCCACATTTCATTGAGAACTGGGAGTGTCATCATTACCAGCTTATTACCTCCCCATTTCTTCCTTGACTCTTCCTATTTTCCATGCTTTACTTGAGAATTGTCTATTGCATCCCCTCATTTTCCTTCCCACTTTTTTTCCCTCTTTGAACTTTTTTGTCTGCCTTCTCTTTGACTTCAGTTTACCTTAAAGGATTCAAAACAGTAGCAGTGAACTTTCAACCACTGTCATTCAAGCAGGATCAGAATGGTGTCAGAGCAGCTCACACCTCCCTACCAGTGTGTGTTTAGAGAAAATGACTTCTGGCTTGTGAAATTTTTAAAGAAATTCCAACAAAAAGATGAAAATCTTTCCTTCTTATCAGGATGTGAGAATGTTCGCTTGTCCTCTCAGGGTTTTTATTGCCTTTTCCACAGCTTGACCTCACATTGCTCTTTTCCTCGCAAATTTATCTTCTCACATAGAAATTAGAAAATAGAGCCATATTGGTAACATTACCTCAAGTATTAATTTATATTTACTTCATTTGCATGTAACAAAATATCTATGAATATTCAGTCGTACCACTTATTTAATTGAATAATGAATTATTTATTCATTCACAAACATGGCTGGACCTCTTTTTGCAGTGTACAAGCACAGTATTTTTTAGTTCTTAAAAATGTCTCAATTTTTGGTGGGGGTTGTTAAAGTTGGAAGGGACCACTGGAGGTCATCTAGTCCTGAGGTCCACCTGTCTGCTCCAGCAGGGTGCCCTAGAGCACATTACTAGGATTGTGTCCAGACAGCTTCTGAGTATCTCCAGTGAGGGAAAGTCTATGTCTCTGGGCAACCTGTTCCAGTGCACAGTCACCCTCACAATAAAGTTCTTCCTCATGTTCAGGTGGAACTTCTGTGCTTCAGTTTCTGCCCACTGCCTCTTGCCTTGCTGGGCAGTGCTGGGCAGAGCCTGGATCCATCCTCCCGACACCCTCCCTTCAGACACTTAAACACATTGATGAGGTCCCCCTCAGTCTTGTCCAGGCTGAACAGGCCCAGCTCCCTCAGCCCTTCCTTGTGAGTGAGGTGCTCCAGACCCCTGCTCACCTTTGTAGCCCTTTGCTGGACCCGCTCCAGAACTTCCATGTTCCTCTTGTCTTGAGGAGCCCAGAACTGGACACAGCACTTGAGATGTGCCTCACCAGGGCACAGCAGAGGGGCAGGATCACCTCTCTTGAACTGCTGGCAATGCTTTTCCTAATGCAGCCCAGGACACCACTGACCTCTTGGCCACAAGGGCACTGCTGGCTCACGGACAGCTTGCTGTTCACCAGGACCCCCAGGTCCTTCTCCGCAGAGCTGCTTCCCAGCAGGTCAGCCCCCAGCCTGTGCTGGTGCCTGGGGTTATTCCTCCCCAGTGCAGGACCCTCTTACAACTTATAAACACAGAACTTCAGCTCTGCTTTAATAATTATAGAATAGCACATAGACCACTTCTTATCTTTTTATGGTGTAAGTGTCACTTACCCATCACTCAGCCAAAACTATTCAAATAAGGGATATTTTTTTCTTTTGTTGACCTGAAAAGATCTAAAGTAAGATCTTGAAGGATGAAAACAAAGAAAAAGAAGACTAAAATAAAATGAAGGAGCCAAGATAGCAAATGTTCTTGCCTACTGATAGGAAGTCCACACTTTCACTGGACTCAGGAGATGATAACAAGTAAAGAAGAATTAGTAGAAATATAATGAATAACTAACACAGATGACTGAGGAACAAAGATATAAAGAACTTCCCAGCAGAGCACTCTAGATAACTTTCTTGTAAATCACATTTTCAAAGTTCCAAATAGTTGCCAGCACTTTCTGCCTTTGTCTAAGTAAGAGAAACTTGTGGAAATAACACTGTTTAATTCAGCACAGAAAAAAATCATCAATTTGTTCAGTTGACGTCCCTGACAAAAGACAGTTAACTGATTACATATGCCATCTTGCCTCGAGTCTGCTAGTTGGAAACTACAAGAGAAGTAACAATCTCTTTATCATACACAGTTTTTTGTGTGTGTATGAATCATAGCACAAATCGGAATAATACCACCAGCTGGTGCAAACGTATGGACAATGGCAGGGAGCACTGCATTGTTCAGGTTTAGGATTTAGAAGAAAGATTGATACTGCTTTCATTTTCTCTTTGTCCCCATTTTTCAGATATTTCACAGAACTATGTTCATGCTTTTACAAAACTAATTCCAAGATGTTCAGGAACTCCATTAATTATTTATTTTAGCATCTTAAAGTGAGCACAAATGTTGACAATGTATTGAATATTAAAATTATTCAAGCATTTGCTTTTTTATATTATTTAAATAGCTGCTTTACATGTTCTGTGTTGTATTCTGATCCTCCTATCTCTTGAGAGCATATTTACCTAAATAAGTTTATTCAGCTTGCCACCTATTTTAAAATTGATTAATTTCATCTACTCTTCATTAATCCATCTAACTATTTTCTCCTTGTATTTCTATCCCCCCTGCAATCCACTTATAAGAGCTTTTATTCTTATACTGCCAACTGGGAAAACCTTTAATGAGTTGAAAGCTGTAGTAAGAGGTTTCCTGTTTTGTATCAATGCCTGCTGGAATGTTCTTTGTTTGATGAGTACAAGGACAGCCCTAAAGAACAGTAACCTGAATATGTGGCACTAAAATTTCTGGGTTTACCGTTGAATTTTACAAAATCCAGTACCACTTATTAGGCTTGAATGATGCTGCAGATTTTGCTCTGAGAAATATGGAGTCGATACAGAGGATTTTAAACAATAAAGATCAGGCATATATTCTCCAAATATTCTTAAGTAGGACACTGTAACTCAGTAATCTTCAAGAGTTACCACTGGGTTTCCTAATGCTCTCTAGTCTAACCCAGTACTGCAGCACCACAAAATCAAATTGAAGAGAGTTTATTTGAGAGGAACTACCTGCATAAGGGAATTCAGCATTTTTTCTTAGTAAGTCTAATGATTTGTTCTGTTTGGCTGCATGACCTTTGCCTTTTGTTACTTATTTTCTCTTTCACATGCCTTTTTCCATCACCAAATTTTCTGCATCCTGAAATAACAAACAGTCTAAATGAATCTTAAAAATTATATGAAAAAACAATTAAGGAGGACATTTCTCTTTGCTTTTTAAATTATGGGAAATAACTTCCTTGCAGCAGAATAATCTTGATTTTCTAGTAGTCTCTACCTATCCATGGAGGAATTTGATAGCTCAAACTCCAGCAGTCAAAACCATCTCTGCTCTGATGGCACCAGTTTTACATCTGAATTCTTATTAGTCATCCTAAGAGCCATCCTGCAATTATCACAAACTATTAATACTAATGTAATACTAATTAAAATCACTTCTGTTACACTTGAAGACAGAGGCAAAGAAAATGCCAGCGGGTCAATGAAATTTTGTAATCCTTATTTTAAATATTATCTTACCAGAGAAAAACCAATCTAACACCAGTTACATATTACAAATGAGGGTTGATGGGTTTTTAAGAATAATTTTTGTCTTTGACATAAACAGTTATTAGGATAACAAACCTGCTATATACAGCTCATCGGCACTGAAATCTGCATAGCATAATAGGCAAATAATGATGAATCTTTTATGAAAAAATAAGTTTGTTGAACAATTTTTGCAAGGTATGTGCAATAATAAAAACTTGACTAGATACACCATATAAATTCCTCAGGACTCTAAATGAAAATTAAAACTGTGATAGGAAAATAACAAATAAATTTTGAAAAAAATACCTTTTTCCCTCTCTTTTTGGAGCATTGACTATTCAAAAGCAGACAAAGGCTATTTTCAGTAATTAAACTAGAATATATATTGTGTCTAATATGACCTGCTCTTTGCACTACAAAAATCAATAATATTAAGAAGCACCATAAATCTCATTATTGATTATTTTTATATTTTTTTAATAGCTCTATAAAATGCATGGTAAATTTTTTCTTTAAATCACATTCAGCATAGTCTGGTCATAGGATTCCCTCTTCATTTTATCTGAGATACATGGTCAGTATTTCACCTGTACTGCAGTAGGGATAAATAGAGGCAAACAGGGATGCCTAGAGATTTAACCTCAATGCTGTTAGAATACATTCTTATTAGTGAATGGTAGCAGTTATGTTCTTTCTAGAGATATGAGCCTGCACGTTTTATGCCTGACCTAATTTTGTAGTATTCCCTGAAATTAATCTTAAAAAGAAGAAACCATTTTTGTAAATTTGCTGCTCATGTTAGAAATCTCAGGAGTTCTCATTAACAGAAAATTACATTCATGTGATCAAGAAAGCTTTTGTCATCCTGCAGATGAAATAAGCCTGTGTGGAGTCATGAACTAAACGGAAACGATTTGAAAAAGCAGCTAAAACAAAAAGAGGCTTTCTTCTAATGATCTTACTGAAAGGAAAAAGAAATATCATTATGAAAACCAATTATTCATGTGAATGGATCGTTTCTGTGAAAAAAATGCAGCTAACAAGGAAGTCCAGACTTGGCATTGAACATGTCCATAGGTGCCTGAAGCAGAATTAATCCCCTTGCTGCATGGTCTTTGACACACAGGCAAGTAGCTCTTAAAGCAGTCACCTGAACACTTCCAGATGCAGCAAAGTCCTCTTAAGTTGTACACCAGTGGAAGCCTACATTTTTTTTCTATTATTAAAAGCAGGCTGGCATATCAAGAGGTGCTGTAGAGTCCAGTTGACTTCCTGAAATGCTTAGAAGTTAACTACTATTAGTAATATACAATATACAAATGTATACAATTGTATATATTTTTGTTTATGTATATACCTTTGAAAAGATGGGATTTTTAATGTATACACATTATTTATCTATAAAAAAAGAGATGAGACAGACTTCTGCATAAGGGTAATCATTCTCCATATTTATGGTTGGCATATAAAGCTGTAACTGTGTCTACTTGATCAAGGCCATTGAGAAAGTCATTAAGGCTGTTAACTGCTGGTGAGGTCTGCTACACACACATTTCAAGTTAAAAGAAGAGCAGAGAGAGGGAGAGGAGATGGTTTTGTGGATGTTGGTTTTAATTTTGTGATATTTTAAGAAAGTAAACCCTTCCAACTGTATCACAAGCTATTCCTTGACTGCAAAAAGTAGTTTTCAATTATACATCAAACCTCAAACTATCTTCTGAAAAAAAGTCATAATTTTATATAATGAAAAAACAGCAATCAATTCACTTCCCATCACCTTATTTGCACAAGGAATATATTTGTTATTGTCTCCCTTCTGGGCACTTGCTGGAAAATATTTCCAGTACATTCTGAATCAGTGGTAGAACTGCTACCTTCCCAGCAGGCTTTGCATCAGTTTATTCTCCCATAAGTTAAGCATTCCTTCAGTATATGTATTTTACTAATATGTTAAACCTAAGCCTTTTCCAGAAAGCTGCATATTGGCATCAGCCATTGAATTCTTTTACTTTTCCAGATCATTCCATGCATATACTCTTCTAAGAAACTCAAGACAAATCCTGTGGTAACTTTTAAGGAAAATTATCTATAGTCTGCATTTAATAAGGACTGCAGAGTCAAACGTCATATTTGATTAATCTTAATACTTCCAAAACTGGAAGCACTCTGGCATGCCCATTGTGTTTAACATCCCTGTTAAAATTATGAATTTGTAAATATTTCATTACTGCTTATGATTACTTCTAATAACAACAGCTGCCCCGGGGCTGCAGGGAGCACTAGCGGTGGTTCGGGAGCTGGGACTCCTCCTTGGCTCCGAGCTCACCTAAGGTCTTTGCTCAGCCAGGACACGAAGTTCTCACCACTGCTTGCTCCTAAATACAAAAACAATGGCCTATCTACTTCACACAAAATATGCAGCTGCTTTAACAGATGGTGACCTAGTAAAGAAAGGTTAGAAGAAAAAATCCATAATAATGATGTTGGTTGCAAAAGATACTACTCGCATCAAGAGTACTGGAACAGCTTTGCAAGGGCAGTCAGAGTTTCTCAGTGACTACTGATAAGCAGAAATATCAGCAGAAATCAAGGCAATTGGCTACTTAATGTTACGTACAGCAAAATTAGTATCTGTTCACTTAAGAAACTTAGGTAATACATCAGTGCTAGTCTAGCCTAATCTAGACAGTGATGTAGCCAATTTACATTAATCTAACAAGGATGTCACTAAGTACAACTTTTCCTCCCCGAAGACAGGGAATAGTATCTAGGTGCGCCTTGTGATGCCAGCAAATAACAGCAACAGAATTAAGTTGACCAAAAGAATTTTTGGTGCTATCTGTATGTTTCGTTTTTGTAATGTCTTCTGTTTCACATGCTGCACTGAAAACAGGTGGAGAAAAGTACTGTGCCCTACTTCCTAGGCCTGTTCAGCTTGTCACCTAAGACTAACAGGTTGGCACAAAGGAGTTAAACATTTTTTGAGACAAGATTCCCGCTATTCAGATGTGCAACAGTTTCCCAGTGGTTATTCTCAGGTGTTGCTTCCTAGCATAATTCCCCTTTCTGTTTACGTAGAACAGGACTTTTTTCTTTTTGCAGAATGGGGCTTTTTTCTTTTAGTATGTTCTGAAGCTTATTTCAGTGATGAATGAGTAAGCTCCTCCTTTCAAAGGAACTAAATATTTACTTTAGACAATACCCCTGAAGTCACTTGCTGAACATCTCTGTAAATAAGAATTGTGCATGCATTGTGTGCAGCCTCATTTGGTATGGGTTATGGGTACCAAGAGCAGAGAAAAAAATTGATATAGACCAGGCCAGCTCGGGTCCAGCAAGGTGATACCAGCTTTGGAGTCCTGCCAGAACGTGGCTTCTGGACAAGCCAAACAAGAAAAAGTGGTAGTGTGCTGAACCGAAGCCAGTTTTGGCTTGCCTGCCATGCCCTGCCACACTTCTGGTTCCAGAGTGTCTCCCCGGGTCAGGCAGACCCAGCTGCAGCACCTGAACTGGCTCCACGTGTGTGCACAGTGTGCACATTGAGCAGTCCTGGGAGAGACAGTCACAGGTGGCACACCAAGCTTCAGCAGTGGAGTTAAAGTCTTCCTCAATCTGGGAAATGGAGCTTCTTCCAGTCTGTTTTGGTTACAGATAATGGAGTGTTGACTTGATTTTAATGCCTCAGAATTTTTTATTTACCCTTACTGGAAACCCTATAAATATTATTCTATCGTACAATGTTGAGCAAACTTGAATGTGCAAACCCTGCCAGCTGCAAAATGAGATCCTTAGTGCACAATAAACATTAAGAACTTTTCCAAAAAAGTTTCCATAAAAGTAAATATAATAATACAGACATTTGTAACTTTGTTTGAAAAACAGATTTATCTTTGAAAATTATACTGTACTAGTTATTGTCTCTGTGCCACTGAGAAGCACTTTAGACAAATGTTGTCTACTATTCTTTCTTTAGATTGACATGGGCTTTACAGGAACATTTATTTTACCAGACTGATATGAAACTCCGAAATGCCTTATGATTTGCATAGACTGCATTTGAGTTCCTAGTGAATTCTCATGTTTTAGCTTTTAAAAAGCATTTTCTTTTTCTTCACTTGCATTAGAAAGGTTTGTTATTTGTTTTATTTATGAAAAATACTTGGCTACATAACCTTCACACCTGTGTTTCTTAAAGACAGACTTGCAGTCTCTGTGTTTTGGTTTGTTTATTTTGAGAGACAAGATGTTTGATCTTTAAATGAGGGTTGACTGTGGGTTACTGAAAGCTCTGGGCCCTATGGAAAAAATATGTCCCACACGCTTTAAAAAATCTATCACATTTCTTATGCCTAATTTAGATTCAGATTCAGTGCTTCCTCTTTTCACTGTCATTCATTCTTCCTGTGTTAAAGATCTGATGGTTTCATTCCTTATTCTTCCGACTTGCTTTGTAAAATAATCTCGTAACTTTAGCATCAATTGCAAACATGTATTTCTTGTCTTGTGCACTAATTTGAATTCACCTTTTTATCCATTTATTCATGCTTTCCTCTTCAGAAAATGCCATCAAATGTTAAAAAAATTAAAATTATATCAATTACACATGTTCTATTTTTATAAATTTATACATATTAATTAACAGTAGTAATTAACATGTAGCTATTCTAGCCTGTAAACTTTTTCATACTAATAAATGTCCAGGTGCTACAGAGATCAATGGGGAAACTCACATTAATGAGCTAGGATTTCACTGTTAACTTGTTCTAAACGAAAAACGCCAGGCATCTGTACAGTGCAGTGTTTAAAAATCAATATGCCAAGCCACTGGAAGAAAAACTCATTGCCATTTTAAATGGAACAAGGTTGAGACAATGAGTTTTACAGAACAAACCAGATTTTGCACACTTTCTCTCAAAAGTGAGCTCAGTGTTTATGAAGACTGAATTTTACTGGTTCAAAATGCCTGCAGGCTGTCCTGACGAGCCATGTCAAGTCCAGACTTACAGGTTTCATTGGTCTCTTTAGGTCAGAGACATTATGTAAAGCTGAGAAGGAAATGAAACTAGACAGGCACCCACTTACAAATTAGCTTGGAACATCTACAGAGATTGCTAATAGGCTGCTAAGCCATTGTCTCAGCACAGATGCTTTGCCTTCTTCCTCAGCCGTGGCTCCCCATCTAGATCTTGACTGGACCACCACAGTAAATGGCAATGGTCCTGTGCACCACCTACTTGAGAAGTGATTGGACAGAATTAGCACAGAATTAAGAAAAATAAATCTAGTTCTTATAAGTTTCTTCAAAATACTTACTCCCACAAGGATCAGTACTGCGTAACCACGTAGAGAATATCTCCATAAATTGTGAGAGCTAATTTAGAGCCTTAAAATATAAAATATAAAAATATGCTTTTGTATTATTCTGATTTTGCATAACTGAGCACAGCCTGTTCTGGTAGAAAAGAACAGCTGTCTGAAGTAACTTCTTGTTACATCTCCAATGGCACATATTTTTCTATCTAGTTACAGATAATTATATGCAATTACAACATTTTAGTAATCTTTGTGAAACAGCTAATTTAGTTGTCTCTTTTTTTGTCTTTTTTTTTTGTCTTTTAATTCTCTCCCTTCACTTTCTGAAGAGTAATCTGAAATACAGAATGGATAAGAGAAGGATTTCACAACAATTTTTAATAATCTTAAATGTGGACCATCTACATATCCCATCTTTACTGCTACAAATTTTGTCCAGAGATTAGAACATTGTATTGAGTACAGCTCTCCTGTACCTCATAAAGAGCTTTCAAACTTTTCTGTTAGAAAAAAAATCCAACCAAATGGGAGTCAGTGCATGGGCCAGCTAAATTGACTGTTCATTTAAAACTCCAAAGAGCCAAAGGTGCCCTCTAAGTCTTCTCAGGACTTTCCCTTCTGGACTGCCAGTGGAGCAAGTCCTTGCCCCGAAGTTGCTGCATGTGCTGTACTGCACCAAAAAGAGGCCAGTGCCAAAACTGCAAGGTGACTGCAGATTTCCTGCCTGACATGCACTTCAGTCTGTGGCCAGGTACTAAAATCCTTCTACACTGCAAGTGTGTGTGGTCTTTTAACAAGTAGGCATAACAGAGTATAAAAAAGATTGCTTCATACAAAAAAAAGAGAAGTAATTTATTTGTAAATTTTTATAATACCTTAATTAGACTAGGTAATTAATGCTTCTGGAGCATGTGAATTCTGCCTTTCTCAAGCAGGAGAAATTAGAGAACTGTAAATCTCTTTGAAAATCTTGGCCATTACTCAAATTACTTTAATTCCAATGAGATTTCTCCTTGAAACACAGGATTTTTCTCCCTCAAAACCTGCAGTGAGTCCCATAAGGTAGGTACACAGAATAATATGAAAACAAACTAGCTTTGATTTTTCAGCGCTCAGAAACCAGAAAGAGAATCAAGGTTAAATGGAGATGCAAATATTGCATGGTTCTTAGTATCAAGCTATTTCAGTAAAGCCAACCAGTTTTTTAATATTACATAACATTCTTGCACTTCCAAATGATGGGGTGTGTATAATCTTTGAGAATTTAATTTTGGTAAAAGTTTTCTAATCTACGGACAAACACATGCAGGTTAGTTTTCTCTAGAGCGAGTAAAACAAAACTTCTGGACACAGGCTATGGAACAGGCAAAACCACAGTTCTGGGATTTCTGCAATTGTGTGTTTATATAGTGAGTGAGAAAGCAAGTAGCCAGCAAGGAAGCTTGTTTCAAGTAGGGGCTCTATGAACAATTTTGTACAATTCTAGCATTTGAAAGGCAACTGCAATATAGAGAAAAGAATAAATGTAGAGTTGTAGAAGGAGACTACCTGTTACATCTGTTGACTGCAATTTGAAAAATGCAGATTTCTACTGTTCTTTCAGTACCTGGGGCAGTGTTTTCTTGCTAACAGTAGACTTTTACGTTTCAGTGCCAAAAAACTTAAGTAGATTGTCAGCCTTTGCTACGAACAATATGCAAGCAAACCAACTTTCCATTTGTAGTTTAAATTACCCAGCAAACACAATGGAAAACCAAAACAACCTAGTCTTGTAACAAACCCAAAAGGCTTCTTAGGTAGACTTCATACACTTTTTACAGGCATGACGAATGAATGACTATCCATGTATAACCAAGCATTTGTAAGAAAACTTTCTGAAAGAAATCCTTTAGTAAAAAATGAAAATATTGTACAAGTCAGCTGTGAAGAATTCAAAAGGGTTTCTCTGTATGTAAGCATAATGCCTTATTCTTCAGACTGTCAAATGCCATAAATTTAAGTGCTCGATATTGGACCAGCCAGGTGTCAAAAATGACTTGTGAACCCACCAGAAGAGATGTTTTCCATTTCTTAACCATCATCCTGGTCTGTGACAGAACTGTTTGGCTTTTTCACATATACTGATACTACTAGCAGAGATAAAAATATTATCTCTCTTTAAATAACTATCTGTTCACTTCAAGTGATATTTTGATTTCTAAAATGATAAATTAAATAATCTAAACAGTACTATTCAATTACTTTTTGAGAATATTAGAATAAACTTCTGACAAAGGGTTTGCTTTATATTTTAAGCCTAATGTAAGCACAGTGTGGGGTAGGTTTTTCTCTTCTCTCAGTGGTACTTGACCTTCACTTCATGGGTATCTTAGTCTATTAGGTACTGTGTGCTGTTTCCTATGGGAATTTGAGTTCTCAGTCGGACTTGATTGCCTTCCATTATGGTTTAAGGTGTTAAGAGACTCAACAAGACTGTTCCACTGTCAGAACACTGATCTAAAAAGAACTCATGAGTGACTGGTCACTCTTTAGCAGTCTGCTGTATGATGTAGCATTTTCTATGATCTGTGAATTATGTGATCAATTTGCATCACATTCCAGTTATATTTTTTTTCTGTTGTGTTTCTCCCTGCTGGCCAGCCGGTGCTGATCCCAGCATGAGACTCTCATAAAAAGGTCAGCATTGCTAGGTGAGTGATCTGCCATTATGCAAAGAAAAACTTAACTGATCAATCATCCAGGTCAAAGGGAGTCCTTTTCCTGATTTTAATAGACCTCAGTAAGGTTTGTAATTGAGAATAGGTTGCCTCAAGATTGTTCTCAGGAGTGAACTTGTTAAAATCTTTGAAGGATGAACTTCTCAAATCTCCTTTGACATGTATGCAGTTTTTTTATTAATTCATTTAGAATGTGTCTGCATAATTTGGTCATATGTTGGCACTGAGTCGTTGTGATTTTCCTCCTCCTCCTCTGCTTTATCACTTGAACAATAACATAAAAAAACTGTATCACTGATCCAAAGTCATCCATCTCTGTGTCTTTTGTAGCCTTACAATGAGTAGGCAATTTTGCTACTTTCACTGCAAAAAGCCACATTGTGATCACGAAGCCTTTGGAAATTCTTCTGAACTCCAAATTCAGAAAATGTGTTTTAAACTCTGCATGTTGCATTTGAACCAAAGATAACTCAGTGAATAACAGAGGAAAACACCACTGCTAGGACACTCAAGTTTGCCATGGTTGTGGTTCCTCCTTTCATGACCTCAGTGTTCACTTAAGGTACCAGTTGTATGTTAATATGAAAGAAGCATTATACTGACTGTAACAAAATTAAAATTACAAGTTACAAGAGCATTTTTCTATACATCTTGACAGATATTTTAAAACAATAGCAGAGGACTTCCACTGATTTGTCTGGATAAAAAGATTTCCACCACCCTTATAACATTTTCTCATCTTCCATTATGGTGCTTTCCACAGTGAGCTGGCAAAATAAAGGTATAATTATGCAAACATGAGAAACTGTACAGTTGCCTTTAAACAGTAAGTTATCTTCATAACAAAAAGGATTCAAAATCTGTTTCCAAAAGCATATCACTCCTGGGGAAGGTTATATTTCCCTAATTACTCTCAACAGCTCCATCTCAGGATTCTCAGCACATAAAATAGTTTTTATTTGGAGAATACCTATGAAAATCCAGCTGCCACTCTACAAATGCTGCATATTGTCAGATTGTATAAATTTAACTCTTAAAGTCCTGAGGCCTAGACAAATAAATGGGTTCTATGTCTTCAAAATCTCAGATGAGGATTTAGTGATGCAGTCATTTGTTTTAATACACTGTTGTGAGGTCTTTATATTCTGTACACCTCGGTGATTTCTTATGAGTGTCATACAGTACTGATGCAAATAGTCCAGCCCTGGAGTGAAAAGGGAAAGGCACAAATGCACCAGCACAGAGCCTGCTCATGTCTGGCAGTAGTACAGCAGTGGTAGCATGAGGCAGACGGGACTGGTGATGACTCAGAGGTCCACGGTGCACCCAGGGGATGCTCTGGGGCCCCATTGCTCTCTCCAGCAGTGCACAAGTACAGTGTCCTACCTCAGCCTGTGCTCAGCTTCTGAATTATTGAATTGCAGTTATTTATTCTGCCCAACAAAATAATAAATTGTGGTTTTATGTTGTGCTGCAAATAAAGCCACTGAAAGACTTGAGTGGCCATTTCAAATTATTTCTCTGACAAATGTGCTACAGACTCCATCCTTAGCAGATATTACTACATTCTTGCTAAAGAAACAAAACATAAAAAGGACAGAATAGGTTGTCAATGTTTGCATCTGTTCTAGCTAACAAAGCTACTATCCAGAAGCATACATCTACCATGAATAGTGTTAGGACCATAAACAGTGATTAATAAGAGTATGCAAGTATAAAACATTTGTAATGTGAAAGTCAGCCATACTGCTTACATGTCTGCAGGGCTCACTTTGGTTCAGTTGAAATGCTGATTGTGAAGCAGACATTTAAAAGTTCAAGTTATTGATTATATTGATACAACAGGAAAGTTAAAAGCTTAATGTCAGGTTTCTGGGATCTTTAGGAGCATATATTCAAATAAGGGATAATGCTGACTCAGCTTGCAAATCTTGACTTTTGTCCTTTTCAAAAATAACCCGCTTTTACAGGCTACCTGCCCACTTCTTTGTTTCCTCCTTGGTCTCACTCCCATCTTCTCATCACAGCTGCACAGCTCTTGCCTGCAGAGTATCAGCAGTCTGCTTAGGAAACGCACCCAACACCTCCAAGTTTCATTCTTAACCTCCTTGCTGAGTTATTAATTCCATTCTCTAAACACTTGTTTTTCTTCAGTCTTTTAATGATCTCTTGCCACCCTCTCCTGTGTGTCTCTTCTCTCCCTTCAGAGTACGTGCATGTGCACACACACACACACATTTCCTGGAGTTGTCACCCACCTATGCACTCCTACCGTCCATCCCTCTGATGTCAGCTTCATTTACCAGCCTCCTCATTCAATCTCCAACTCATTTTTATTGCTTTCTGTTTATACTTATGAAGGGAAGATGCTCTGGTTCTCTACTAGGAATGGAACACTTATTAAAGAGAAGCTGAAAAGAACGGAATTTTCCTTTTGTACTTTTATTTCCATGTTTTTTGATTTGCATTGTGCAAAATTCAGTTGATAACAGGACATAACTCAGAATGAACTAATTTCTGGCTACGTCAATTTATATTTGATAATTTTCCCATTCTTTCTAGTAATCTATTCCCTGTTTCAAAAGATTAGAAGGCTGAATGTACATTGGCTTTTTCACCAAAACTCATCAGAGGCTCACAAAAGTCAATAACAATAAACAAGTAGAAGGAGAGAGAGCACAGCAAACAATGAAAACTGGAAATGAATTCATTTGAATTCAGTATTATAGGAAGTGACACAGATGAGGATCCCACAGATGAGGGTTGAGTGCCAAGTGAGTACACTGGAAAATCACTGAGCTTTCCTTTTGTTTAATGATGCAATAGGTTATCTACTTGTTACAATATGATGTGCAATTTTTTTTTTTTTTGTATGGCTTGATTTCTTCCTTAGTGTCTTCTACTTTTTACTCAGGCATTTTATTCAAATTCTGCATGACAAAGGCACAACAGGGATGCTTTGACAAAATCCTGGATTAGTGCAAAAACTGAATATGTACTAAAAATGTGTGGTTAGATTAGTGCCCATAAAATGAATGGCTATGAAGTTATTTCTAAAAGTACATCTTAAATACATTCTTTTCTCACTCCTATCTCTAAAAACCCTGCTTTCATTGTTATCATTTGAGGCATATAGTTAAAGCACCTGGAATCAATCAGTCCATTGAAGCTCATTCTTTCATATGTATTATTAATAAGAAAAGGAATCTTACAGTAGATTAAAGGTACAGTAAGAACTTTCACTATCTCCCTGCATTCTTTGAATGCTCATTGATGCTTTCAGGGAGAAAAAAAGGTAGACTGAATTAAAGTTCTGCTATGCTTCACTCTTCAGAGTATAACTGGAATTAAAAGGTATAGAAATGCTTCCTTCACATGAATCAGGTGATAGGTTTGGTAAGAGTAGAGTAAAAAGAGTGCCATTTTTATGTAATTAATGCAGAGAGTTGGGTTGTTACATACCCAAAGAGGTTATGGCATTTCACTGCAGATCTGGAGTGGATCATCTCAAGTGATACTGGAGAGGTTCAAACAGCACCACGCTGCTTTAGCTAGACAATTCAAAGCTGAAAAGGAGCATCAAAACTTCATGTCTTTTTTTAGAAATTAATGCCAAGAAATCCATAAGCTTCTTCCATGCCTCCTCTGAGAGGAATATCCTTAGGGTGAGCATAACACAAGCAGTTGTCTTCCCTACACAGTGTAACACAGCCTGCCTTTCACCTGGGATCAGTGACCTGTAGTAAATTCGTGATGGATGGGATGATTCTGGAAGAGCATAAAAGTAAACCAAGAATAAATTCTGGAGGGTGATATATTTAGATAAGTCTTCTAGATTTTAATGTAGAACCTTCCTTGGCAAAATGTCTGTGAATACAGTAAAGAATAAGATATTTACTTACCAGAATACGTTATAAGCAAGCTAAGGAACTGGCCGCTTTGTTTAAGTATTTAAATATTGGTTTAGATAATGGAAGCCTGTATTTTCCCCCTTTACCTTCTTTGCCCAGGATACACAGGTATATAGTTAGCATACAGGCTTCGAGAATAAAAAAGTCAGGTTTGTATCAGGAAAAATGGTAAAGACAGGTGTGAATGACAAGACCAGTTGCCCAGGGGGAAAGTAGTAACTTTTTTTGTAGCTGATGATGACTTGGATATGGAACATCCTCTGTCTGACCTTATCTGCTAACTGCAAGTCATTCCCACTGCAAACAAGGATTTGCCCTGTCAGATTGTCAATACCATCTATCTCATATTTATTACAAATTACCCCTTTTTTCACTGTGCTGGCTTTGGTCAGGACTTTCTCACCTCGGTGTAAGAATGTAGCTGAATGCTGGCCTCCATGTCTCTGACACTAAACCTCAGCACACCTGGGGTGGGGGCTGATGAGGAAAACGACATAATAGATGTTGACTGTTTCCCTTGCCTGCATAAATAATGTCAGGAAGGTTGTTGTGGCAGTGCTTTTGGCATTAGATTATCTAATTGTAGAAAGGTCCTGATTTTTCTGCTTATTGTTAACATGCAAGTAATTCCTTTTACATGGAAATTAGAATAAAGCAAATGTAGTATCAGGAGAGAGCATGTGCAGTACAGCTTTCCTCATTTCTGTGCACCAATATTACCATTCGGGGAAGAATAAAGTGTGATTATTTTTCTTAAAGGCATTACATGATTTATTTCTTCATCCAGATGACAAGGCAAAACAAACTAGTTTCACTTTTCCCATAGGCTCTCAAACCAGAAGACTGTCTGTTTTCCTGGTAGCTTTTCCTTTTTCTAATGTAGGCAAATAATTTTTTAGAAAGCTAAAGAACTAAGGAATCCTTATTCTCAGAAGCTACCTAGAACCAGACAGAGCTTCAGCTTGGTGTCCTGAATTTACTCAAATGCACCACAGTGTTACACGATGTTGTTTCCAGAGGTGCTGGAACATCATTTGCTCCCAACAGCAAGTTCATTTGTCCCAACAACCAGCTACCACACATAAAATTCCAAGACTTTCAGTGAAGAACATGGCTTTGAACTGAACATGTATTTGCTGATGTATTTAGCAGACAGGCTGGTGATTGGCAGGTGTGTATGAGGACAGGAGTCTCTGCTGCTGTGTGAGGCAGGGCCGGTCACTCAGCCAGAGTTCTGCTGCATCCTGCGAGCAAGGCAAAACCACACAGCTTCTGCTCGAGTGGAGAAAGGGCCAGTGCTGGATTAGCTCAGCCACTGAAGATGGCTTTCTGAGAGGGACCACAAAAAATGCTGTACTTAATTCCCAGTGACTGTAAAAGCTTGCTCAGCAGAGAAAAATAAATCCTACTGCCAGACAAGCAAAAACAAGTGGGAAAATGGTTGTCTTGACTTTCAGGTTCTTTCTTATATTTCTGTATTTTCCTGTACTGAAAAACCCCAAATAGCCTGTTCCACACACTGGGCAGAATTTTTAACAGTTATCTTCTTGTAAATGCTTCTTAGAAATGTAAGCTTCAATATATTTCTAGTTATTGAATAAGATGCTACCAAATTTATCAGTATATAATGTCCTTGATGTTCTGCTGTAAACCAGGAAAACGTAACTGTCAGAAATAACATGAATATAATTCCAATCCTTTTAATTTAGTGAACTGGCTCAAATTTAATACATAGATCTGAAATTACTTTTGGGTCTTATTTGATGATGGTTTCTTTGAATTTTATCTTCGCTTGGAGATATTTTATTTCTCATTTTTGATCAAGTACATTCGTCCATATGACTTATCTTCAGGATAGGGAGATGATAATTCTTTCCCATTGTAAATATGCCCCATAACTTTTTAAAGTTGTAGGAGTACTAGTATTGTTCCCATCTAGAAATCTATGAGCATGCAAGCAGCTCAGTTTAAAACAAACCAAACAACCCCCCTGCCAAATTCAAGCATGTTTTTAATTAGCATAATCATGAACAAAATACACTTTCTCCTTCCTGTATTACGTAACATTTTTTTGAGCTACAACATGTATTAGTGAACATGAGCTGTTCAACAAATCTATTAGTTAGAATTCCATATGGATATTTTTCTATTTTTGTAAGACTTCAATTGCATTCCATCCAGATTAATCTTAAAAGTGTGGTGGTTGATTACACGGGTGGGTTGAAGCAACAGGGTCTGAATAGGTATTTCCTCAGAGATCTGCACAGGCTTCTCTGAAGAGGAGCATGGGATTAGGAAGTAACACGATTCACTGTACACTGAATACAGAGCAAATGGACAACTGACCATATTGTGTCAATCAGTGAAGGTCTCAGAATCTTTTTAAGGATATTTATATGATAAAGTTACTAGACTCTATCGATTCCATGAAGGGCTGAACACTTCAGTTTGCACCAAGAGCAGGCTGTAGGAATCTCTTTGAGGTAAAGAGCTCTACGGGCCACTGGAAAAGATCAGAAGGAAGGGGAATGCATCATATGGTTAACATCTTGAAAGTTAACAGCATCCTATTTTGAGACCAAAACCATTACACTCTAGACTCCAGATGTCACTGGCAGAAACAGAAGGTGACACAAAGAATTCCAGGAGGTTTAATTTTATACAACCACAACACTAGGAAAGTTTAAATACAGCTTTGATATACAAAGGAAGGTGGAAAAGGCGTTTGCACAATCTGGCAGTTTATTCAGACTTCAGATGCAAAGGACACAGACCCCTGTGCCTCCATGACTGAACTGGTCATACTTCTCTGCCACCTCCTGAATGAGATTGCATCAAAATATTTAAAGGGAAAAATGTAAATATTAATGAAGATTGAGTTGAATTTTATTAGTTCTTTATAGTTTGAAATTGCAAACTAAACCACAGCTGGGTACTGACTGACAAAGACAACATTATTACGTGTATTATGATATACCTTAATCCAATAAAGTCCTATACAACAGAGTGGCCGTTCTTGTGATGTTTAACTTGGGAACCGGAGCTTCAGAGAGTGAGAGTGAGATACTTCTAGTATAAGTATCTAGAATTCCAAACATGATTTTAGTTCTTAAGGACTCATATAATAAATCCTTGCACATTTACTAATTTTAAATAAGTTTATTTGATAATCCAAATAAAAAAGTGTAATGTTTATGAAAATTAAAAAGATATTTGTTTCTAGTACCACAGTCTTCATAGCTTCTAATATTAATTTGGTTTTAGTTTTTATCTATATTTTTAAGAAAGGTGATGAAAAATGCTGTATTTAAAAAAATGAATGCTCATAAGAAATGCTCTAGCTGGAGGAGAAGCTTTATTGATTTTTAGGGGTGGGATTTGGGAATTGAATTTTTCTGGAGCATAACATTTTATTTACTGCTGGTTGATAAACTGCAGTGTCACCTGCCAGCTGGCTTCAGTTAAAGAAAGCTGATTGATACCCCAGGACATACATATGAAGAACAAAATTATAAAAATGGTAGAAATTTCTTCCCCCCCACCCCCCCGAATTACTCAGGCTAAGTATTCCTTTGGCTTGAACAGGATCATTCTTATTATTTATTGCCTGCATTATTCTAACTCTTATAGGTACCAATTGCCATTAAAGTTTCTGTCTACTAGGTTCTTAACATTCTGTGCAAAATATTGGTTTGGACACACTATACAGTCCCTGAATGCATATCATCATACAGCGTAATTTAGACATTTATCCAGGTGTCACCTGCTATTTCTTGCCCTTTGTATGAAGATGCCTGTGTTAGACAAAGTACTCCAGTCTTCAGGACTAAATAAAAAAAAAATTACATTAAAATAATGTACACGTTAAATGCAGAGGTAGAAAGCAATAGTTTTGCCCAGTGGGTTTTTGGTTTGGTTGGGGTTTTTTTGTTCGTTTTGTTTTGGTTTTGTTAGTTGTTTTTTGTTTGTAGGTTTGGGGTTTTTTTTGAGAGTTCCAAAATAACCTAATGACTAATTCCTTCAGTTTTCTATACATGACATTTATTTTTAGGTGTGGTCACTAGTAAACAAAGTAACAGCCACATAACCACATTGCTGTTTCTTCATTTCTCTGCCTTACTCTTTGTCTGAATCTTGCCTTAATCTTTTTCGTGCTGGCTGTGGTCTGCACGCAACTGCTTTTCACACCTCTTAATCCTGTTTCTTGACTTGTGGTTTGAAACAGTTTCTTTTGTCAAAGGGAGATGCCCTTCTCAAAGGGTCAGAAGCCCAACTCCACCTTCCAAGGTTTCTACTTGAGTTAATACAGGATTGGCAGCAAGGCCAAGGAGGCCTGTACCATCATACCAGTATTTCATACCCATCTTTTCTGTCATCAGATGTGTAACAAAGAATGAAAGTGGCAGTTGTTAATACCAATTTTAATTGGTATTAATAGTGATTTAGAATTTAAATTATATGTAATTTTCTGGACCACCAATTTTGGTGAAAAACAATGCTTAATTAAACTGCTGTTATCAGAAAGGTGTATCTTTATCAGATACACTTTTTTTTTCATAATTTAAGGAGACTGTGAATCCAAACAGATTCATGAAGACTACAAAATATATATGTAGTACAATTGTTCTGTTTTGTTTCGAACATCTAGAACACACCAGATTAGACCACAGAAAATCCTTGTAATGTTTGGGGAAAATAAGCCAGACACATGGACACAAACCATGTATTACTGACAAATGCTTATGAGAAATTTGTGACTTTGGAGGCCTCTCTTTTGACTACAAGCTCTCACTATTCCATGCCAATTTTCTGTTCTAGGAAAGGGAAACAACAGTCTGTCATTTACCTTTAGGATTTTCTAATGCAGGTATAGAAGAGATCCCCTATACAGGGCTATTGAAAGATCCTTGTACAGCCTCACATTCTATTTAGAAAGAAGGTGAACAAACACCCTTTCCTATTCATCAAAATCTCTTTCATCAAAGAATGAATAATTCTGGCATTCCATCCCGAGATACCAAACACAGCAGCTGGAGAGTAGGAAAGTGCAAACGAGTCTGCCGTTTTGTGGATGCTATCAATCTGAGTGGTCCCATACTTCAGAAAAGCCGACAAGGAGCTCTTAGTTGTTTACTTCCTTCATTTATCATCAAGGAAATGCTGATCACAAGTTTTCTCAAGATTAGTTGGCAGTTAAAAAATACCCAACAACAAACAACAGAATCAAGTCTGCACTAAACAAGCTTAACCCACATGGAGCATGTGACACCATTTCAGCATCTCCAGAATCTGCAAGAATAACCAATGATGTAGTTCCTCGGTGGGTTTCTTCCTTGCCTTTTAAAACCTACTGATTAATTAAGAAGACAGTGTTACTGATTTAGGTACACTCATCAGTTTAAAAAACAAAAAAACCCAATCAGAGTTCTCAGCTTCATTCTCAGAGGAATGCAGAATCACAGAACCGCTGAGGTTGGAAAGTCCATCTAGCCCAAGCTCCCTGCCAAAGCAGGATCACTTAGAGCAGGTTGCACAGGATCGCACCCAGGGAGGTTTTGAGCTCACTTGCAGTGCAACTCCTGCAACTTTATTTACATTTAAAAGTTGCATTAAGGAGATCTTGGCAACATAACTTAATTCATGCCTGATTCACCATCCTTAGAGCTGGAAACTGGGGTCAACCATGGTTTGAAACTTGATGCCACAGTGCAGCAAGCTGAAGGAAATTGCTTATTGGTCAGTCTCTGCTTAGTATAACTGTCATTGAGAGACCTTCTTACCTAGGTTTGTGGCTCTAGGAAGAGCAGCTGGTCTGTGCATAGGGACGAACAGGTGGTAACTTCCTGGGCAGACTGACCCTCGTCAGCTTTAACACAGTTCATCTTAAATTCTTCTTCATTAACTGAAATGGAGCTACCTGCTTTGTCCAACCTCACCTCCATCTTCAGACAGCTGGAGACAACCTGGTCTGTCTTGCACAATCCAACCATTTGGTAGGATTATCTCACTTAGATGAACTACACTGTAGAAGCATCTTTTCTCTCAGAAAATAGAGCTATGGGTGGGACTAAGGGAATTCAATGAATCAAAACTACTGTTTGAAATCTAATATTCGCTTGCTGAGCAGCAATAGTGGAGTCTTTATTAGGAGGAACAGGATTGTTAGACCTTGGCTGTGATTCACTGTACATTCTATTTTGTCTCGCTGCTCTAGATCCTTTTCTTTTTCTTACAACTTGAATAACCGATTTACAGCCATACCAGAGCTGGGTGGAAATGCTGGGATAAACACTGTAGTGAAAATTAAGGGTGTAATGGCAGAATAAGGTGATTCACTACTGTTCAGAATCTCTGGATCACTTCTGCACAGCAAGGCCAAACCTTTAAATGTTTGTCTAAACACATATAGTACCAAAATTACAACAGAGGTATACTGCCTTAGGCTATATCCTTGAGTAGCTACAGTTTTGTCACCTTGAAACAGCTTCCAGCCCTGGCTTGTGATTCCAACACAAAACAGCAGGGAAGAGTCATCCCTCCCACTGCCCCTGTCTGTGAGCAGCCCACAGTTCATTCAGCCTTTTGTAAACATGCAGGTGTTATCTAGGTAAGATGTTCATCAGGAGCAATGCAGCATTAAGACTACAGAATAGATGGCACGAAAAACGTCATGATTTCACCTTGAAATTATAGCTTTGAATACCTCTACTAGTCACACAATTGCTCTCTCTGGACATTTAAGAGTTGTACGTATGTGGTGTAAACCAACCAAACTAACTGAATGCCAGCCCCTGCTTGGACACAGCGATTTAGACAGCTCAGATACAGTATCTATAGATATTTATTAAAGGAGCAGAAGCAGCATTCCAGTATTTTTCCCTACGCCACACCTCAGATTCCTGAATATATTCCTGAGAGGGCTCAGGATCTGCATATAAGTGCCTAGACTTTTTTGGTGACTGCTGCTCTGGAAATAGAGATTTCACAGATGTTCATTTTGCCTCCTGTAAATATCTGAGCTTTAACAGCTCAGTCCCAAAGCCTACTTAATTTTCTTTCCAACAAAATCAACAAGCAGTATCATGACTGATAAAATTAGAACCCTCTACTATTACTACATTGTTTTCCTCCCTAGCAGTATTTAAAAATGAAGAAGTACTGGAAGTGCAAAGACATTTGCAGACAGTAGCAAGACATCACTAATCATGTTGACTTTACAAGTTTTTATTTGTGATGAAACTCTGAATTCTCAGTTGACCTAAGAAATCAATCAGAGGATTGTCAACAATCCCATCAGATTAGAAGCTAAAGTCTGTGAAAATACGGCTTACTAGAAGATATTTCCCTCCCTTTAAAAATGTTTTTTCTTGACAGCAAAATTACAAATGCAGATATACCTATAATTCATACATCTAATGTGGATTAAATCATTAACAGCAAACTTCAAGTGCTGTGGAGAAGGGGCTGTTGTTGCACAAGCATCCAAATTACATACATGTGAAAAGGAATACTATAATAATTAACAAGATTTGTTATATTATGATATATAATACTACCAGTACTGGTGGAATGGCTCTAAAATGAAATACGACACTGACATGCGTGCTGTTTTGCAATGGTATATGGCTATCTCACAAACTGAACTATGTTGCTGTAACTTCAGTGAATAGAACTACCAAGAGTAACTCCAGCAAAATATCAATTAACTGCAATCTCTATGAATGATCCTCATGGAGAGATATTTACTTAAAAATCACATCTTCCTTCACAGATTGTACTGGTTTTGGCTGAGGTAGAGTTAATTTTGTGCACAGAGGTAGAGGGCTGTGTTTGGATTTGAGCTGAACACAGGGTTGATAATACAGAGATGTTTTGTTATTGCTGAGCAGGGCTTGCAGAGAGCCAAGGCCCTTCCTGCTCCTTGTACGGCCACGCTGGAGAGGGGCTGGGGGTGCCTGAGAGGTTGGGAGGAGACACAGCCGGGACAGGTGACCCCAGCTGACCAAAGGGACATTCCAGACCACATGACATCATGCTCAGCATATAAAGAGGGGAAAGAAAGAGGAAAGGGGGCACGATTGGAATCATGGCATTCGTCTTCCCAAGTCTCCGCTACGTGTGGTGGAGCCCTGGCTGTCCTGGAGATGGCTGAACACCTGCCTGCCCATGGGAACTGGTGGAGGAGTGCCTTGTTTGGCTTTGCTTGTGTGCACAGCTTTTCCTTTACCTGTTGAAGTCTCTTTACCTCAACCCCAGAGTTTTCTAGCTTTCACTCTTCCGATTCTCTCCCTGATCCCACTGGTGGGGGAGTGAGTGAGCAGCTGGGTGACATTTGATTGCTGGCTGGGTTTAAACCACAACAACAGACATAAAAGAAAAATATTATTTTATTATTTAAGATTGAGTATGGTCTCTGGGAATATTTGACAACTCAGGTGGCATTTGCAGATTGAAAGGGTTGTTTTTAAACAAGATAGAACAAAATTTTATCTAGTTTTACAAAAAGGTGCTAAGAAATTAGAGCTGGACTTCAGAAAAAAGTAGATTTTAATTTATGTCTAAGAGATACAGACAGCACTGGTATTTAGAATGGGCAAATCACATCCCATTTAAACATTTATATTCCAGTTCTAGATTTATTTTCCAACTTTTGCCCCTTCCTCCCATAAGACATTAGCTATTTGGATCCAGTACTTTGCATCAAATCTTCTGCTTCAGGTTTGTAAAAAAAAACCTTAAAGCAACTCTCCTTTCCACAGAGTTAAGTTAGTTGGAAAGCAAACTACAAATCTAATACAAAAAAGTTGCAGCAGAGGCACAACTTCCAATCTGCTATATTAAATGAAATAGTCATTTTCCAGGGCAAGAAAAGAGACTTGAAAAATGCCAAAGTACAAAATCAACTACAATTAATGATTTTCTTACTGCTCTAATGCTTCAGAAAGAATGCATAACAATCTCTTAGTCCTAGGTAGCTTTTATACAGACTTTTCAAGGTTATTTTAGAAACTGTTTATATAAGTATTAGGATCATTACTGGTAAAAAACCCCAACAATCTTGTTGTAAGTACCAAACGTTTCAACTGAAAAAAATTATCTCTGGGAGATTTGCAACAGTAGACATTTAAAAAAAACCAGGTAGATATTTTCACTGTACCAAGGAAAGCAAAAGTATTTGACTGTGCCTTGGTGTTTCCCATGCTCAATGTCCAAGTCCGAACACTTAAATTGAATAGCAGGAAAGAAGGAATAGAAATAACGTACTTCATATTTTAAGAGATAGATTAAAATATTTTCCAGATGTCAGACTGTTTCTTTACAAAATATTCGTCTTTGTGTTACTAACAGAAATGCGTTATGCTATTTCAGAAGTGAAGTAGAACAAAAGTGGGATAGCAGACAACTATATATAACAGCAATTACAATGTCTAGTCCTGTTTGCTTTTGAATTATTAGTCTTACATGCTTCATTCACAAAAGCAAACCCAAACAGCTAAATGAAAAACATGTGAATGTATGTAATAATAATTAAAGCTTAAAATAATATAATATGCAGAGAAATCAATTATATAAAAATGTAAAAACTACAGAAGGAAGTTATTTTATTTTCTTTAAAAAGGAGCATTTCAGAAATTAGAAACTGCTTCTCAGAACAATGCATGTGGAACAAATCTATTCAAAAGGAGGCATCACTTAAAGACTACTGTGAACAGAGCCTTTGGAATCAATTTGAGATGTTTCTTCAATATCAAAAATGTCTTTGGTAAAAAAAAAGTTAGATTTTTATGAAAAAATTACAGGAGCTAAAATGTTGGAAGAGTCAAATACCTAAAGGTTGATTAGAGAAGAAAAGAAACCCTCTAACATTTAGAAAAGGTTGGAGAAGTCAATAATCTGCAAAAGCAGATTATGAAAGGTTTTTTTTTAAATCTTTGGCTAGTGTAGCTAGTGTACATAACTTCATTAACTTCAGCTGCATTTTGATAGTATCTGTTCACAAAGTTTTGTGAAGGCCAAGTCCAGTGGGTTTCAAATTGTTGTTAGGAATAACATCATGTTTTCAGACAGCTTACAGTGAAATTGCTTATTGAAAGCATCTTTCAAGGTGAGGCAGCTGAGCCTGGAAAGATAAAATTGCTTGAAAACTATAAATATATGCCATACAGTTTTTCAAGGAACTGCAAACCCTTTCGTGGCACTTCAACTGCACACAGTACAACTCGTGTCCTATCTGAATTCTGCCATGGCCTAAAAATGCTACAGAATACCTTTTGTTTTCATCTGAACATCACACTACTTGCTGGGTTCTTTAATCATCTAATTAAAGAGTATTCCTAACATTTTTGATTTTCTAATTCACTTTGAACAAGTGCAGTAATTGCTGAGGAAAACACACTCAATCTCTGTGTACAGCATGTGACACAAACTTGCACCAGTGCTCAAATGAGTGAAGCAATTAACTTCAAGACAGTATCACTGTATTGATCCAGTAAGGAAAAAATATTGGTGAGATATTAACTATTATATTAAAATGGAAATCTATAGCAATATTTTGATAATTTTTGGAAATGCTTAATGCTGTAAAAACAAGTAACCAGTGTTATAGCTGTATAATTTATTACTGCATTTACAGTTTTAATAATATTGAACTGTTAAAGCTGTGTTTTCAACCAAAATAATTCCAATTTGACAGATTCTGAAGCAAAATTACAAAGTCCTATAACCAAGTAATTATAGAGGTTTATATTACATATATTGACATTTCATAACTAAGCAGCTGTTTCCAAATGCAATGGAGCATTTTTACTTCGGAGCAAGGCTAGTCAGATTCCCCTCCGATTTACCCATTCTCATTTTGTTAAACAACATACTGCTGGGTAGCACAGACTTCCAGTCAAGTGAGCTGGTCTTAAAAAAAGACTACACTATTTGGGATTCTCAGGACTTTGTTCATTCCAAAGATCTGTCAAATACATGAAAACACAGGTTTTACCTCTCCTCTGCTGTGTTCTTTCCTGCCATCTAGACCATGTATTAATTTTTTGCCCACCTAATCGTAGCCCCGCCTAAGGATCATGCAGGACTGACATGCTCCTGTCAGCCTACTGACATGTGTACTGTGCCTTGTATACCACAGTGGCTCCATCACCTAACATTACTAAGAACATCCATCTCATCTTCATTTTTTGTACTATGAGATGTGCTCTGTGAATGTAATATTCAGCTCTAACCTCTCTGAGGTAAGTTATCAGCATAGTGCATTTTACATGACTCACATTATATCCCATAGATACAGTATAAGCTGCTCCCTAGCAACTGCAGCAAAAATGTACCCCTTTAGGCATTTTTTCCAGCTAAAGAAACCAACTTTCTATTTGATGAACTTCACATATAAAACAATCTTGGCTACTGTCACCTCAGATTGTTCAGACTAATGGTCCTTAAGATGCATTTTTAGCCCTTTGCCTCATTTGGGTTCTGGTACTGAAGTTTCTTTTGCAAACCTCCCACCTCAATGATTTTATCACCAAGGAAAAAAAGTATTTTTCCAAATCAGGAAATATCTTCCCAATAAAAACTAACCATTTATATAAGAATTATAATAATGAGCTAGAAATCCATTTTAGATAGCAAATGTGACTCCCAGCATGCTGGCAAGAGTGAAGACCCTGGATTTATTTTGTGGAATGCCGAAGTCTTTTGGTTGGACTTCATTCACATACTGAATGCAATTGCAAGTATTTTCAAAGAACTATAAGCTATTAAGTAGACTACTGCTTCTTGTGTCATCCAAAATCTATTTCAGTGAACTTAGTTAATATCTGGGGAAAGCCAGAGATTAGTCCTTGTTTAAAAACAACTGGCCTCATGCTCATGCATCGCACCTTGTGAATAAGACGTGGCTGCTATGACATGGTTATTCGTTTTAACACACCATAAAATATTTTAAAGGTAATACCAGAATAATAACAGCTCATTAATACTTCACAAATGAACGGAACCCTCCACCAACATTTAGGAATTTCCTCCTCTCTGCCAGAGAAAGGGCATTACAGCAGACAGTCCACTTCCCCAATGAAAGTCAAGCCTTCAAGTCTGATGTTATGATGCTGGTCAGGTTAGCACATTTAGGCAGAGGCTAATTTGCTATTTTTGTACTGATCTACATCAGCCTCCACTGGCATGCAGCCCTGTGCATGGTCAAAAGACCATGTTTGTTCCAGGACAGAAGAGCAAACAGCACCTGTTAGCTAGCCACAGAAATAGCAAAAGCAGGACAGCCTTATCCTTTCCCTTCAGGGAATTCTCTCTTGGGAACTGTTACAGACCTCTAAAGGGAACGAAATCTGTCCTTTCAGTTGAGCAGGACATCAACCAGCCTCACTCTGTTGACTGATACCTCTCTGATGAAAAGCAAAGCATGTGCTGTGAGACTACACTTCAAGCATCTTCCTTGGTACCCTTTAGTGAAACTGACCCTGAAAAAGTGTAAATGAAGTTCACATACCAGTTTATGCCAAGTTTTGACATCACCCTAGAACAGGGCCCTGGACAGCATCTCTCATGGTAAAGCAGAAGTGCATTTTCTACGAAGTCCTGTGTCACCACCACCTGAAGTCAAATACTATACAGAAATTGTCATATTTAATAAAATGCCATTGAAATAAATCCTAGTTAGAACAGTGCTAGCTGACATGCCCAATTCCTGAACCGAAATACTCATCTTCAGTCACTGGATAAATACCTTGCACAAAAAATAGCACTTCTGTTAGAGCCATGTATTCATCACTTCCATATTGAGTAAACACTGGAGTTCAAACTGCATTTCCATCAGGGAGTTCAATGTGGTAGAGCTGGTACAGTGTTATGAATTCAACCTTGATGCAAAGTTTTATTAGTAGTAGTACAGTCTTTTGTTCAGTGAGATTCTCATTTCACGAACAAACATCCTATTGACTTTTCAGTGACATTTATGTAATTTAGGTCTGCCACATCAGGTCTTCTGTATATCTCTTAATGACCTAATTAAAAGAACTATTGTCATACCACTATATAATATAGCAAGAAGAGGGAGCAGGCTATTTCCCTTTTAAGCTAACAGGCACAAAAATCTGTAGGTAACAGCTTTTAGTACAGTTCTGAATTTCCTCATAACAAGAAATAACTGTCTTATATGAACGCCCCAAATGATGAAAGAGTGATGTATTTGAAAGGAACAAAGATTATATCGTATGTGGCATGCCTTCCTATGTATGAAAATCTAGCTAGATCAGAAGAGAAAAAAACAAAAATAGCTTTACGAACAAAAAAATAATATGTAAGCTTTCTAGCAATGCTCGAACCATCCCTGTGAAACAGAGCATACCATTTCATTTCAAATCTCCTTTAAAACCTTGAAATGCATGGCAACTTTAATATTAACTGTATTGCCAACTTAAATTTCTCACCCAAACTCACACAGTTTTCACTTTTTTATCCCTCTCATTATTTCCAGAACAAATATAGTGCAAAAATTGAGCAAGGTGTCCTTGACAGTAAACAAATACTAAAAGAGCAAATTCAGTACAGATACTATCCTGATGAAGCCCCAGGCTACAGTTTTTGTGGAAAAGGAAAGTATAAATCTTTGCAACACTGTGTTCTAGAGAAAGCTGTTAAATACACTGAAGCTACCTAAATCCTGAAAACTGGATTCACTGAAATTCAGGGAAGTCCTGGCTTTTCATTCTTATGGAAGAGGGGAAGGAATTTAAAACTGACTGAATTTACCTGAGGTGCTAGAGATCACTTTTAATTAGTCCAGTGGGCTTTGGATAAGGACGTTAATGTGAAACCCACTTGGCAATCAACTACTTTTACTTTTGAAAAAATATTTTTTTTCTATCTGCATACTTATATATTAGCCTACATTTTGTGCATTTGTTAACATTTAATATGGTCATTTCATTCTTATGCCTCTGTTTATTGTAACTGGTTTTTGCGTAAAAATTATTTAAGCAGAATAATTACACTGTTTGAAGAATAACTCCAGAGAGCTATAGTTGAGGTTCTTCTCTAAAGGTGTGCAAGGTTATTACAATATTCATTACCACAAAACAATACATCTTCAGATAGAGGCAGTATTAGCTTGTAATATTTCTTGTTACCATGCTACCAACCTTTGCTTGTGAAGCAATTTAATCACTTCCATACTGGTTATACATGAAATATTAGTGCTGTGCTTCATAGGGAACACCTCCTGCATTTTCATTACAATATAACTGTATTACTTACGGAGTCAGAAAATCTATTTGTCTTTAAGCATGTCATTGCATCTCATTGAAAAATTTCTAGCCTAAGTCTTACTAGTTAAAGAAAGAAATAGTCTTCTAGTTTTAAGTCCTCAATTCAACCAGTCTGGGTTTCATTATTTTCTAAACTCCACATGTAATGTCCATGGCTCTTTTAGTTATCTTTCATATTACCTCCTATTAGAACTGCTCAAATACTATAAATCTTTGTCTTTTGAGACAGAAAACAACTAAAAAATTTCAATTTCCCATGAGATAACCTGGTACTTATACATCTAACATTAGCATTCTTATCTAGCTACTATATAGCAAAAGAAGCTAAGATTACAACAATTTCTATTGTTTTACATATGAACAATGTGGTCATCATCTTCAAAAGATCAACATTTTATTTTTCAACAATAAAAATATATGAAAGTAAAACAAATTTCTTTCCTCTATTAAAATAGTCTATCAGATAACAAAGAAGAGGTACTGCTATTAACACCATGCCCTTCTTGACAAATCAGGCAAAAATGTCATCCAGTGAGTTATGGAATCCTGGTACATAAGAACAACACCTACAAAACGGAAGCAATTACAGAATTCTGAGGTAGCACACAAGACAACATAATGGATTAACAATGTAGGCATGCATAAATACATATATATAGCATATTTAGATTATGTTTGAACGGAGAAATGTTGAAACTAAACTTCCGATCAGCATTTTTATCATCACTTTGGAACTGCTAGGCCAGACTCTTGGGCGAGCGAGATTCCACTCTGCAAGAGGAGTAGGCAGTCACAAAGCCAGTTAACAGCCACTTGAGTCTGTAGTGTCCTCACACAGCCGTGGTGCCACTGGCAAAGGCTCAATCAGGGCACCAAGCTGTAGTACCCTCGAGCATCACCCACCCAAGCAAGTACAAGTGCCACCAGGTACCCATGTATGTCCCTGCATCTGAGAATACTTCCTGACCCAGCAGATCTCATCCTGCTCTCCCGGTTGCTTTCTGGTGGCTGGGATCAACTAGTTCTGGCCGTGCCGTGTCCATAATGTGACTGAAACAGATCCACCGCATCCAGACAGGACCGCTCCTTCGATTATCTCTGGCCTGAGCAAATCTGCTCTGATGTTCACAGCAGCAGGGAATCCAGGAGCCAAACCTGACACCATGCCTATGCTGCACTGTGTAGAATCTTCTTAACATGGTCTGCAGATAACTCAGTCTCAAAGACTGTAAAGAAACAAGTACTACTAAAAGCATTTGTGCTGTAACTAATACCAAAACTGATTTCTGGTATTAATCATCATACTTTTTATTCAGAGGATGTTTCAACATACAAGATAGTAATTGCTTCGTTCTACCTGATACACGTGCTTTGTCGGTAAGAGAATTACAAAACGCTTTTTAAAATGTAAAATCAGGTAGTATTTTTAATACAGCTGCTTGAAGCCATGTTGTTAAAACCATGACTAAAAATTACGTTCAAACAACTGCATGTTGTTTAAGTGGAACTGTGGCCCAATAACATAAAAATTGATAGAGTTTGAAAGATGGGAAAAACCCTGTAATTTTAAGAAGTTTGAGTAAATCTATAAAAGTTGGAAAAAACACACAGAACCTTTATTGGTATCTTGACAGAAAGAACCAAATTAACAATAATTCTGCATAGTTCCAAAATATCAGGTCACATGTAGTCAAAAAAAACCACCTGAGCCCAAAAGGTCTTACACAAAAATTACAACAGGTCTGAGTCTTCATTTCACTGACAGCTGTACAAAGTGCACAGAATTGCTCAGATATAACTGCCTTGTTTGCTCATGCCAGAAGTCTCACTACAGAGCAGTCACCCCAAACTCATCTCTAGCAGCGAAAGGAAAGCATGCAGTAACTTGGCTGAGTGACCACTCAGAAAACAGGGACATCCTTTACAAAAGACAAGATTGATTAGCACTTGTACGTTGCTTACTTTTACTGGGTTATAAAGAAATTTTCCTTTCTCACCATTTCCAAATTACAGAGATGATTTCCAGGTGACCTCAGCTATGATACATTAACCAATACAGGGCTTCCCCAGACTTTGTGGTTAATACAGTAATATATCATTTAAAATTATAGAAAATCTGGCCAAGGCTTAAACTTCTATGCCTTGGTGCCTGCCTCTAAGTGGACCTGTGATCCCATGACAAACAGCCAGCCAGAGTGATCTGCAATAACCCAGCCAGCAACAGTCAGATGCCTCAGTCAAAAGCCACCGACAAAATGCAACAGCAGGCAGAGGCTTAGGGAAGTTTTCTATCTCCAGGTGGGCTGTCTTTGTTCTAACAAGTCCTTGCAGGGCAAACAAAACCTAGCAGAAGCCTACTGTGACAGATTCCTTCTTGTATGATCCACCACTTCTGCTGCATCATCCACATTCATTTACACATTTACTATGATATGATGCATAGCCTGATACCCAGTACAAGTGTAACACCTTCAGAGGAAAGCCTATTACTTTTGACTCAGTCATTTTATGTGAATTTTTATTGAGCTGTTTTGCAATGTCATTTTATGTTTTACGTTCTTAAAAAAATTAATGAATTTTGTTTCAGAAAACTGAAATGAAAAAAAATGTCTGAAAGTGGACAGCTGATCCTATGCATGACTTTCCTCTCTCAAAACCTGCAAGTGAGTTTTTCTGCTTTTACTACTAAATTCTCTTGCTATCTACTTTTGCCATGATTGTTCATAAGATTAAAGCTCTCATTGTGTCAGACGATAAAGAGCAATTTTACAGTGTGAGCTGCAGTACCAAAATCAGTTTGCAGGAGACTTCAGCTGATATCAATATCAAATCTTAAAGACCAAGAATTACTGTTTCTTCTCTGCAAATAAAAAAAACCAATTCACAGTAAACATCTTATTTTGGAACTTCTCAGCAGAGTTGAGTCTGTGTATGTTTGGAATCAGCAGCAATAACAGAAGTATTTCATTTCCCTATTATAAATGAATAAACAGTACAGAACTTCTACAAGTTAGTTCTTAGTTTAACTGGTATTTTGTTTGATGCCTCGATGTTCATGCACACACCTATCAAGAATTTTTATTTTCTCCTGAGAAATATTCAGAATAAGATACCCATAAAATGTTATTTCAATATCTCCTCCTCACTTGTAACTAGGGCATAATGTGTTGAATTCTACTCCCATTGACTTCTAATTTCATGAACTAGATAGAATATATGGATAAAAGAACTTTTTCCCAGTAGCAGTGTATTTTCCATGTGAAATGTTTAATATGATCCAACTTACAGAATCAGTAGCAGACTGGATGCTCAAATTTTATTCCAGACTTTTCAGACCCTTTTCAATGCCTGATTAATCAATGGGAATGTTTGACTTTGTACAGTAATCTGAAATCTGCACATGAAAATTTCCAGCCAAGGAGGCCAGTCTCTTCAGGGTTTGCAAAACATTTTTTCACCTTAGCTGCAACACAGCAAAATATTTGTGTAAAAGTATTTCAGAGCAGCAGTAGTAATATGCTCTTTAACAAACAGGGTAGAGGTGAATCCCAAGCAAGTAAGCTAGAGACATCAGAATCAACATGACCTAGCTTCCACTAACTTGGTGAGAAACTTGCATCTGTTACTTAATTCTTGTGATGAAAACCTAATATATTTGAATCTTTTAGCCAACTTTTAGCAGTGCTCTGTTACTTCCTAGCTTATTTTAAGCAAATACAGTATAAACTACATAGAATTTGGTTTATGATTATATTTGAGCTAAGGTGCATTTTCTGTGGCCTTTTAACAAAAATCTAGCATACTCAAAAGCTTGGCAAAAAGAAAAACCAGTGGCTTTTCAAAGTCTGAAATCCAAGTTAAATGTATTATTTTTCTACATGGAAAAATAATGCAAATGCTGAATGCTTTATGTAAACATTAATATAATAAATTTTTATAGTACAATGCTATCACTGTACTAATGCCACTCTTACTAGCTGCCTAACAGACCTGATGAATTCCTGAGATTTAATGTATCTTCTTAAAAAGTATACATAAAAGAAATTAACTTGTTAGAATATTTTTTGGATGCCCACAACGGTGTGGCTTCATTTATATGTACCATCGTACCTACATGTGAGTATTATTACTGGGGAAGAACATAGTAAAATTTGGCTGATGATTCTGAAGTATCTTATAAAAATGTTAGATGAATGATTGCACGCATCTTAACACAAGAAGGTATTGTCACAATTGAACAATGGAACAGAAGTTCTACTTTTTACAATGATAGTCTGTTTAAGGCAGATAAGGAGCACAAGTGGCACTGCTCTATCACTGCTGCCAAATGTACTGAGCACAGATTCAGCAATTATCACTACTGTGGCCTGTAAGTACTGGGGAAAAAGACTGTGCAGGCTACACACTGACAGTGTTCGTGTCCATCCATGACATCCTTGCGGGCTACCATGAGCTCAGCATGTCACACTAAACTAATTTTGAGCTGCATCGGCCAACAGAAAGCTGTTTGACTTTGCAGCTACTTGCGCACATGGACATACTTGTCACGCAGTAGCACTGGGTGGGTTTCAAGCACACCATGCAAATGGAAATACACCAAAACCTTTTTCTTTGGCAAACTACCTTGTTGTGGTTGCTACAGATTCCAGCAAACAGCACCCATTTAATAGAACAGGAATATAACTTCAAACCACCCATGACAAAAACCAAGTGGTAGAAATACATTTGTTATGTACTTGAATACATGCTAATTTGAAAAACCTGTTCTGATGAACTGTATTATAGTGCAAAACAAATTGAAAGAAGAATCCTATTGCTGCAACCAACTACAGTTGTAACAGTCTTTTAGACAACCAGATTTACACAGCAGATGACCTCATAAATGGGTAGTAGAGCAGCTGGGGCCTTTCTTCAAAGGATGTAAAATGTAATTCTTTAAGCTAAATATTTAAATTAAAAAAGCAATAGGCTGCCTACTAAAATAGTCCTGTACTTCTGCCAAGTACTTGAACAACAATAAATCAAGAAACAGAACAGCACTTCAGACTGGGGTTTGACAAGCACATAAGGCAATTATTAACTGCTGCTGTTCAACCATCTTGCTCTTCTCTTGCATTTATCTTCATAGTTCTGTGTCCTCCCTTGCATAGCCTTCATAAGGTCCTCTGTGAAGGAGATTCAAGCTAGCAGAAAGTGGGTTTCTGTTTTGTTTTGCCTTTTTAAATCAGTGGTGAGAGTGGAAGAGTGGTCTTCTGCCGACTTATGTGCTGAAGTAGTTCTGCAAAGGGTTGGGAAGGATGGTGTTACTGTGACTGGGAGAAGGGAAAACAGGATCATCACAGACAGGCTGCTGGAGTTACTTTCGCTGCTGTGAAACCACATTTATTACTAAGTAACACTAAGTAGTAACAGAGCACAATAATAATACATTTCTGATGTTTCTTTAAACCTCACTCTCAATGCTGTTGGCAATGCAGCAGCTTTTCTAAGTGACATGTTTTGAGTATCGAATGACTAGCCTGGCTTTGAACAAGGAACATGAAGAGATCTTTTCTATATGGCGGGCTTCCAGCCTAACCTCTAATACAAATGGGAGGGAGGAGAAGAAAAGCTTTGGCTATTATTTTCATCTTACTATGAAATGTAGTTCACAAATGAAAGGTGATTAATTAGATAGCATTGGAGTTAAGGCTGTTGTGTAGTGAATCCGTAGAGAGGCTAGGAAAGCATTAAAGGTATTTGAGTAAATATCGCTTTGCACTCCAATATTTTTAAAAGCTTCTTTGGTTTTAATTAAAAATAATTTTAACAGCAACAATCAACATGGATCAAATACCATATACGACCATTCTCACTTCCCCATTCAGTGCAGTTGGAATAAGTGCTAGGGATGGCATTTTTCAGAGTTTTCTTTCTGTTTTATTTGGTCTGGATTTCTGGACACAGCATTAACCTGTCAGCCTTATGAGCTCATGAGTTTACTGAGGTGAAAAAAAAACAAAACAAAAACAAAAAACCAAAACAACAAAAAGCCAAAGCCTGTGTTACGTACAAATGATTTTTAAATCTATGAACACCCTTGTCTGATACGCCATGACACTTTTATTCCTCTCAGACATACATGCAAAAGAACTCATAAGGTATGATACTGTTGGCAAAATTGAGACAAAGACAAGAAATTGTCTTTGAGCACAGAACTAATGCCATCATGATGACAAAAAGCTCTAGAAGCACTGTGCAAGGACTCAGAGTGGACAAAAAGATGACAAATGAGCTTCAGTGTAGATATATGTAAGCTAATACATCTCATGGAAAACAATCTCAGTCACATACACACCATGCTGACAAATGACTGGAGAAAAAAATCCAGCAGTCATTATTGACAGATCCCTAGAATTAACAGTTTTATGTACAACAGCAAGAAAAACCTTAGCAAAGCATTGGGCATCATGAGGAAAGGCATCGAGAAGAATACAGAGCACATTTATACAACCTTGGTCCATCCACATCTCAAGTACTTCTGGTCTCTGCATCTCAAGAACAGACGCTAGTCAGAGAACAAAATATCAAAAGGATGGAGTGTCTGCCTTAGAAAAGGAGACTTGAAGGGCTTTTTAGTTAGGAAAGAAGACTGAAGCAAGATATGATCAATCAAACCATGAAGATGGTAAATAAACTAATGTAAAACTGCTTGCTAAATCCTTTAGTAATAGAACTAAGGGACCTTTTACAAAGCTAGCACAACGTTAGTTTATAAAGATTAACGTGCTTCTTTACGAAGGTAGTAGTAACCTACTACTTGCTGCCACAGGAGGTTGTGAAGATAGTAAAACATCAGCAAGTTTGAAAAAGACAAGTTCTTGGTTTGCAGGTCCACAAACGGGCTCTAAAAACACTGAGCAGATATATACCTACCATCCCTAATATGACAAACAAATCTGCAGGAAGAGTACAAGAGAACAGGTTCATAAAATGGCTAGGTTTGTGTATAGGCCCTAACAGCATCCCTTAGTGTCACTGTCGGAGACCAAACCCTGAGTATGAAGGTCCACTGGTCTGACACAGCAGAGCTTTTGTGATGTTCTTAACTTCAGTTGCTTTTAGTATCTTCTATTAAGCTCTGAAAAAAACCACAAAGATTACACCCCTGCTTCTTATCAGCTGTGAAAGATGGAGGTCAGATTTGAATAACTGCAGTCCTTCAGTATAAATTCCAACACAACGTCATATGCTAAGCAATAAATTAGTACTATATCTTTAAACAAAAATAAGGCTCAGACTCGGGAGGAAATATTTGCATTACTCCAGGCAGTGTGACCCCAAAAAGCCACAGATGTTGTTCCACAGCAAGACCAGCTATTTCAGTGATACTGTAGCCACCTGCTGAGGGACAAAAGAAACAAACATCAGCCCCTCGAAGAGCTGAGCTGGAGAACTCCTCAAAGGGAAGCAAGGTTAGACATGTAAGTCATTCACATTTTTACTAAAGTAAGTCTCAAAAGATAGTAAGAGTTGAAGCCTACTGGTACTCAGATGGCAGTCTTAAAAAATTGAGTGCAAAAGCCAGTATCTATAGGGTGTTTTCTGCCCTCCTCTACAGAAACTGTTTATACATGAAATAGGCATATTATAATTGCAATATTTTGAGACTATCGATAATACAAAACGCCTGCAAAGGGAAAAGGTATGCTGGCAACACTCCATAGAAACAAATAAATGTAGCTCAACAGTATTCTCATAGGATTTCAGTTATATAGCATTTTCTTCGTTCACTGCACTCTTCACCATTAGCTCCCTCACCAGTATTTGGTAACTTCTTGTTATTCAGGTGCAAAAAATGCATAATTATGTATTTCATAAATATATATAGTGATACATTAAATTATATATTTACATATGCATTAAATTGCACATTTTAATCCTTAAGGGAATAATAGAGTTTTGATGAGAAACTATTGCAGATATCTAGGTTATTCCCACTAACTGGGAGTTTGAATTGAGAGCTACAAAAATCAGAATGCAAGAGGGTTAAAAAGAGTGTCCACTCCCCACTACACATGCAATACCTGGCAATTTTACATTTTAGGTAGTGATACAAGAGGGGTGTCTCGTAATTGAGATTTGTAATTCATTATCACACCTTGATTCATCTCTGTATTAACAGTAGCCACAAACTCTTGTAGCCAAGTACTCAAGTAGCCAAGACTCTTGTCCATCTTTCTCCTGGTTGTGCTGAGCAAAGCTGATCTCTTCCACCAACATATCTGCAGTCTGTCAGTGAAAGAACGACCTGCCCATCTTTGCCTCTCTCCCTCTGTTGAAGAGCTGTGTTCTCAGCATTGGGAGCTGAATTCCTGTTAAAGGGTATCTTTTCTAAGTTCCTTGAAAGGCATTCGCAGGAGACAGAGGTGCTCAAGCAGAGCACTCCTGGTCATTATGCCCATGGCACTGTTAGGCAGCAGCAGATACTATCACCATTTGGAAACATCTGTGGCCTGTGAGTAATCAACAAAGGAAGCACTTGGATGCTGAGGCATTTTATACTTCTGTTTATCTGGAGTTCTGCAGAGCTGCCATACATCAGCATCTAGAGTTGCTGTGTTTGATGGAGACACAGCTAACAGCTATGAGTCCCTACTTTAACTGCAGTTCAAAAACAGCATTAGCTTTTCCAAAGACATCAGTGTACCATTTGCATGATCTAATACAACTGGAGATACATCATTCATTCATCTTTTCCATGAGCTTCTGCATGTCTTCACTGGTTCAGCTGAATGTACATATGTACTTATTTCTAAAATGTACTTAGTTCTAAAAAGCATACCACTTGTTTTCCCTAGCTGTATCAAAAGAAATTATTTTCCTACTAGTCATGGCAAATTACATCAATAATATTTTGGTATCCATCTTTATCTATTTAACTAAATAAGCAACAGGGTGGAGAACATGACAGAACTGACTGCTTCAGTTCCAGATTTCTTATTATATTACATATAGTGATACTACCCTGCAAATATTACTACAACAAAAGCACCTTAGGAAAATCCAGGATATCTCTGAGTGTTGTTTTAGTTGGGAGGCATACAAATGGACTCATTTTATTTTATATAGAAAAAAACCATGAAAAGCAAGCTAAAAATTTCTGAGACTTCTACAATCTCCTCTAACTTTTTACTAGGTATGAGCATTATGTAATTATAATACTTATGAATATTAATAAGTCTACAGCTGATTGACTTCAGTGGTGGAATGATTGCTGCTCCAAAAAAGTTCATTACTTACTAACAGACAAAGAAGATGAATAAACACTGAATCGAGCACCCTTCTGAAATGACAGCATTGAAATATTTTGATGTTTTAGGAAAGGTTTCCTCAGAACTGTGCACAGAAAAAAAGTATTTAAGACAAAGAAGGGCTATGTAGCAAATACACTGGTATACATTCTCCTGTATGCATGTCCTCTTGGGAACATCCCCAGTGAAATGACTGTCACAAATAAAGTCTACTCACGTGCTGAAGGTTCTACAGTTTACCCATTCACAAACTGAATTTTTAGATTAAAATTTGGTGTCAATTACAAGGGAGGGCGGGGGGAAAGCTTAGTGTTTTCAGCCTGTAATCTACAAAAATTCCACTGCTCTCTTCCACAAAACAACCACAAATATTTGGGGTTTTCTTTCCTAAAAAAACACATAAGGAAAACATGGGTGATGTTACGAGGCAGACGAGCAAAACTGAGTGCATCTCAGACATTGCATCATGACTATGTGTGACATACTTGAGTGAGGATTGTTCTCTACATTAATCTAAAATACTCTGACGACACTGAATCAGGTTAACTAAATGAGGTTTCTGAAAAACTGGTTTGACAATATGACGCGCGCTTATCCTGTATAGATCTATCCAGAATTAGTGATGTACAAGAACTGAAATTTCATTAGCAATTTATATTCTGTCAAAAATGTTATTTAGTGGGTAAGTATGCAGGGAGGGAACAATATTTAACCTGCATCAGCTCTAAATTCCACACCTCAAAGGTTTTACACTTACTTGTGCCTTCCCCACAGCTGTAAAAATGGGCTTCAGCTCCCCAAAGCAGAGCATGTATGTGTTACATTGGTGTTTGCACTGGCTATTCACCCTGGCATCTATCATGATTTAAAACATTTCTGAAAACACGGTATGCATCACGTGATTGAACACGTCCTTATAACTAACTAATCAGAATACTCTATCAAGAAAGAGTGAACAAGATCAATACGCTCTTAGAAAGTAGAAAAGGAAGCTTAAAGCTACAGAGGAACAATGAAAAAAAACCCGAATCAAACTAAATGCTCTTTACATTTTTTCCAGAAAGTGTTTAAATGTTTAAAACAACCAGCCCAAGAGATGCAAAATAAACAACAGATAACACGAACTATTTTCTCTTTAGCTGTTAATTGTGGATGCTATCGTGCTTCCTACTGAATCAATGTCAAAACTCCTCTTTACTTCCATGACTGGAAGATCAGGTCCTTCATCACAAAGTCTGGCAACATCCTGGCAGATTCCTTGAAATGTTATATAATCAAGATACTTAATATTTACAATGACATCTATGAAGAGTATCTAAAGGCTTTTTTAATCTAAATTAACAAGATTTGACAACACTTCAAAGCCTTCCAATATTGTCTTCTATCACGAAAAGTACAGTAGGTTGAAGAACAATGGAAAGGAGTGCATAGGGGTAAACGGGATTTCATCTTTCTTATTCCTCCATCTCAATAGCCAGCGGTCATGTATCACCCATCACCGATACGCTTACTTTAAAATAACTTTTCTTTGAGCTAACTGTGTTAACAACTTTAAGAGCCAGTCTGCAGCCACACCACCACCACTGCCGCCTTCGGTTGTGTGATCTCCCCGCTGGGCGTCCGGGAACACCTTGGAGTAAAATCCTCCCTGGAAGGGAAGGTCCCCCCGCCGCCCCAAGACAAGCGCGGCCGCGCTGATCGCCCCCAGCGCCGGCCTGGGGCACGTCCGCGCTGCCGCTGCCGAGCGGGGCACGGCCGGGCCCGGGGCACCCGCCTTTCGAGCCACCACCTCCGGCGGCCCCGCACGGCAACGCCGGGGCCACCGTTCGGCGGCTCCGTTCGGCGGCCCTCCCGAGGCGACGGAGCGGAGGGGCGGCACCGCAGCCCCTACGGGAGGGCTGATGTCGCCCTCCGCCGCGGCACCCGCAGG
>VZTF01006961.1:422217-539482 GCA_013397755.1 Cnemophilus loriae | reverse complement strand
GCTCGCCCTCGCCGACTGGCACCGCCGGCAGCCAATGGCCGCCCGCGCCGCGCCGAGGGGGCGGGACGGGCTGCCGGGAAGGGGCCAATGGGAGCCGCTCCGCGCGGCGGCGCTCCTTCCGGGCGGCGGGAGCCGCGCCGGGGCCGTGCCGCCCGTGTCCCCGCGGTCGGTGTCCCCGCGGTCGGTGTCCCCGCAGGGGCAGCGGGTCGGTGTTGTCTCTGGGACACGCTCCAGCCCTGGCCGAGGCTGCCGGTGGCTGTAATGCGCGCGGCTGGGCCAACCTTGCCCATCCCCAGCCGGTCTGGAAAACGGGAGCGGGCGGAGGGCTGGCCGTGCAGGTGGGGAGCGTGTGCCGCCCACCCCCCGCGTGCGCAGGAATATGGAGCTTCACGCCAGGGCGCTTTGTTTAAAAAAAGCAAAATTTAATGGGGGAAGATGTATTTTTTCCAGGGGAATCCCACTGAGCTGAAACCGTGTCCGCCGGCAACATCCGCGCGGCTGCTGCCCAGCTGCTGCCCGGCTGCCACCGACCTTGGCGCGGCCGCGGCGGGCACAGGAGCGCGTCCTGGGCGGCCGCCGCTGTGCTGTGCTGTGCTGTGCTGTGCTGTGCTGTGCTGTGCTGTGCAGGACCCTCCATCGCCACGGCTGTCACCGCGCTGCGGGGTTCGCACCGAGTTTGCAAGGCCTCCGAGCTTGTCCTGCTGGCAGTGCCGCACCTGCCCGCGCCTGTGTTTAAATTGGCAGCTGTGGCAGCGATTTTTGTCAGTGGACCAGGTGCCTGTTTCTAACTTTTGTTTATGTGGTACATCCATAGGTTTGCACTGCTGCTACTCTGCATAGAGTGAGGTCCTTTGCGCGCTAACCACAGCGATGTGATGTAGAGGCATACGGGTCTGGTAGGGTACCACAGGCCCTGGAGAAGTGGAGCTGGAGGAGTGGAGATCGATAACCGTAGAGTATTATTGGCATAAAGCAGTACGGAAAAGGACAGGGCTTGGTACTGGAGGCACGTGGGATAAACGGCTCACCTACTGTCACTTAAAGAAATGCAAGCCTGGAGCTGGACAAAAGCTCCGCAGAAGTGGGTTTGGAGGTTGCAAAGAAACAATACCTGACATATCTAAAAGGTAACACACTAAATTCGGGTGTAGAATTAGAGCTGCAAACCAGTGAAGAAAGAAGAAGGTAGAAAAGTGTGTAAGCAAAGATAAAAGTGATCTTAAGGGGAAACTAGAGGAGGAAGAAGAAATCATAAACCTGAATATCGTACTTCTCCTGGTCAAGGACTCCAAATGCTCACAAATCACTGTTGTCACCCCTTCACATTAGGGTGGAATGAAACTGATCAAGAGATCCAGGGGAGCAGGGGAAAGGGAATGTAATAGCAGGAGAGGAGTACAACTACTTTAACTGCATTATTGCTACTCTTTTTCTATAACCAATAATTATTAGACTCTTAAGATTTTGGTTAGTTTGAGGATAAATGTCTCTTCCCTCTTTTCCAGTCTGTCTAAAAAGCCAGGTCGAAGGCTTGAAAACATTTCAAAAATGTATTTTACTGCTGGGTTCTTTTCAGTGTTGATGGTCTTTTCCCACTGTTTTGGAATTTGCTTGTCAAGTAGAACTCCTCGCCTGGTTTTGTACTTTATTTGCTGCTTCAAAAGGGTGTGGAGATTTATTAATTCCAAGTGGCTTGCCATTGTATTTCATATCTATTAAGAAAGTTTTCTAAAATCAATCTATCAAGTTAGTCTGGTCATAAGCAGATGTTTGTTCATTACTTAATGAAATATTGTTAATACCAATATTAGATACAGTTTATAGACAGAATTCCTTGTTTAGTTGTACCAGATGCAGGTACCCTCATCTGGTACATCATGTGCGGAGTTCAGAACTGCTGGTACTGTTAAACAGTGTGAAAGTTGTGCCCTTTACCTCACATTCTTCAACAGTTTACCTTTTTTTTTTTCTCTTGGTGGCAGTTGAGTTTGCTGTGTCCAGTGTGAAGAGTCAATGCACCCGCTTTTGTTTGGAATGAAATAATGAGAAATATTTTAAATGCTTATGTGCTTAGACACTGTGCAACAGCTCAGCCAGAGGTGTCTTTCTTCTAGCAAATGGGTTTTATTAGTCGAGGAACTGCTTCAATCCTTGAGAAGGTACATTGTTAATTGTAGTATTTTATACTTAAGAAAAGATATCAGGTTTTTTACTCTTTGTTAAAGGAGGAAGGGTTTTTTTAAACTTTCCATATCAGCCATATCATTATCTTGAAAGAGACCCAAAACCCAATACACTTTATTTACTGTTGACAGTTTTACAAATATTGCAGAACTGACTAGAGCATTGTACAGTTATAACTTTATAACTCCTGCAAAGAAGGAGGAAATATTAAAAATAATCCTTGTACAGGAATCTCTGCGTAGCAAACAGAACATACATGTTGTTGTTTCTAATACTTTAAACTTACCCAAAAATGTAAACAGAAATTCAGATAATCATATCTGAATTTTGTGTTCATGTTTAAAGAGTAGCCTTTAAGGTTCTACAGCAGCTTTTTGCAACCATATGCACAGCTCAGTGCGTAAGTTAACTAAATCGTTAAAAAGAAGGACAAAACACCACATTTGAGCTAAATATCCTGTTTATGAGACAAAGCAACTCAGAGGAAGGTGTTGCTATAGACATAGAAGCACCAAATAATTAAAAGCAGAAAGCAGATGAGAAAAGCAGTGCAACTGAAATATGAGTCTGTTTATTAAAGTGCTTTATGGTACACATAATATATTCTAAAGTTTAGCAGTGCTCTTAGTACCCTGTTAAACTAGTGGGATTTTTTTTTTTTTTGTATCTCAGCCCACAAAACTGTAATTTAGCCTTCAGTACCATAAGACAGAAGAGTTCAACAGTTCTTTCTGAAAAACAATATTGTACTCTTGGAAAGTACTAAAGGACATACATGAGCGAAGCTGCTGTTATTCATAACAGAAACAGTATATGAAATGTAAGTTCCATATAGCTCTCTCAGCAGGAGTCCTTTCTGCCCTGCATCGACAGGGATGACAGAAATTAGGAATCACACCTATTCAAATCATTGTTTCAGCTGTTAAGACAGCCAGCAAGCTGTGAACTGTGGGCTAAGTGCTGGTATTGGGGTTTCTGGCAGATGGTAGGAACTATCCTGAAATTCCTTTATGAAAAAAAGAAACACAGCTGCTGTATATCCTTTAGTCTTTAACCTCAGGTTTTAGGAGAACAGTATTGTAGTACTGAAGTGTACTGTATTGGCAGATCTTTCACATTAAACTGTAAAATAACGTCTTAGAGATAAACATTATTTCACTCCTCCCTTCTGGTAGGCTTTGAATACTTAACTGATGCATGGATGCAGCACTGCCTTTGTAGATCTGGGGGAGGAATATTCGATTATTTATTTTTAAATGTGTTACAGCTTGCTAGCATTATTCAGCATCATTTGGTAACCCTTTTGTTAATATCATGTAGATGTATGCTGTGAGATGCAAATCACAGTTACGTGCTAGGTGCTATATAGACAAGTAAGGAGACAAAGGGTTCTTACCCCCAGAAACTTGTCCCCTCATGCACTCTTCTGAAAGTGCATTGGGATCTGATTTCACACTGCATGACAAAGGGTTTCCTTTTGTTATTTTATCTCCCATGAATTGTGTCAGCTGGAGGGATCTAATCTCCCCGTAAACAAAGCAAGGCAACTTTCTTTGTGTGCAGAGGGAGTCCTTCAAGATATTTGTTTACCTGCAGTGATCACTTGTAAGCACAGCTTCCATTTGTATAGTGTCCTTCAGAGCAATGTCACTGTGAACATAATGAATATACTATAAGTTTTCCGTAAATATATATTTAATTGCAACTGCCTTGAACAGTGATGTAAGATAGGCTTTTTGTGTGGAGGAATGGACGGGTTTTTTAGAACCAAGTAATTCTGCTTTGCATGAGTGACCAGTTCATATAAAGAACCTTTTTTTTCGCCCTCCATTGATCCAGTCAGTTTGGGTATTTTTTTCTTTGCTTTAAATATATTAGAGTTTTTATTGTTCCCCACCCCATTTTTAATTTTGTGGTGGATCAACTGCTTTGACAAATATTTGCTCTATTACCTAAGGAATTAATTATAAAAGATGAATCTGGCTCTCAGCTGGGTTAACCAAGAGAGAAGAGCCTTCCCATCACAGTCAGTGGCTGAATCCAGCTGGCAAAAATCAATGTGGTTCTGTTTAATCATGATTAATGTTTTCACTTATTTTATAATTTTGCAGGCAATTTTCTTTTTTTTTCAATTTTTCATCCTCTTGGAGGATGATTTGGCAATTGCTACTCATAAACCAGAGCCCTTGGTTCTGTGTCATCTGATTGCTTACCAGCAAGAGGATGCAATCAATAGTGGAATATGGCTGGTCCCTAATTTCCATTTTCTTGAAGTACACAGCTACCAGAATACCCGAGTAATGTTCCCTGGTACTAACACTGCAAAGCTTGGAATTGTCATCACTGGGACTATTTTATGATTGACACACAGGACAGTTTCTGTTACCCTTATTTTCATTGAAGAGCATCTTAAGAAAAATTACTCAGATGTTTCTGTTGCTAGAGTGGCTTCCTCATAGATAAGGATGTCTGCCCACTAAGGAACTGAGGATATTGGTACCAAAATTTATTCAGAGATAAAAGAACTACATCAGGAATATTTGGCTGTGTGCTTTTTCTTATCATCTGGAAGAAAAAGTTGTCTAAAGTCTCAGTCCCAAAGAGCTTGTAATGATAGTAGAAGAGCAACCAAAGGAAACATCGAGTATATGATGGAAAGAGGGAGGGGGAAAGCAGTGAAGCCACCACGTTATGAAGCAGTTTAGTGGCACTGAGCTTCCTAGTTCTATATATACGCAGCTGGTGTGACAGTAAGTTGCTGATTGCTTGTGGTTCTGCTTATGTATACATGAGTATCTATATATTTATATGCATATAGACATGATACTCATGTATTGCATTAAAAGATCATTAAGTTTGAAAATGAGAATGCCTGAACTCAAAAGCTATCTGATATAGTCTTTAATTTTGTGATTGCACAGTGTTTTTCTTGGGACTCTTACCTTATTCAGAGCATAGAAGGAATGAATCCTGCTACTTGCACAATCATTTAATATTTTGATTTATTGAATTATTAAAAATATTACCTCAGGCTTTATTGATTACAGTCTCCAATTTATCTTCCAGCTGCTGCATGAATTCAGAAAGAAGTCATAATAAAAATATTTCCCTGGCTGTATATCACCAGGACATGATCTGTAGCATAAAAAAATAATGTGACATGTTGAAATAGAAAGCTATATTGCAAATATGGTCAAAATTAAACCAGATCGAAGTTGAGGCAATAGATTGATTTAAGTTTTTTCATCTAAAAGATATTTTTTTAGTGTGGGCAAAATTCTATGCTCTTACCAGGTGTTTTTCCTGGAAATGGAAGAAGCCTTTTGGTAAAGCTTTAAAAGTAAATCAATCTGTCTGTCCTTTCCTATGTGCAGAAACCTTCTCCCCAAATAGACAACATCAGACAAAATTATAAGCACTCAAAAGTCGCATTTTTTAAATGGCAAGTATGCAAAACCGTTACTAGAATGGCATTACCTTTTCCCACAATTAAAATATGTACCTGCCTGTGTAGGATAGAATAAAACATAGATTTTAACATTGCAACTTAGCTTGAGTAAGACTGAGTCTCTTACAGAAATCACCCCAAACAGGTGTTGGGGTTTTTTCTGCTCTGCCAAAGCATTTAATGTGTTTTAAAGAAGAATTATTCTAGAAAGCTCTTAAAAATTCTAGGATTTATTTTATATTATTCTAAGACTTGAAAAGAGGGAGGAATTACCTCTAATATTTTAAACCTTAAATGTCCAGAGGACATAAAGCATGATATCTTGATGCTGGTCTTTAACAGTTTACATAACTTTCAAGTTGATCCAGATTTTAAATTTCCGGAATGCAACCACTTGAATTGTATTTGGCACATACGTAAGTAAGTCTTCAGCAAATATATTAAAGGAACCTTAAAGTTTCAAATTCAAGCACTCAGATGTTGGGCAATGGTAAAATTAAGGTTGTCTGTTTGACCTTATTTGCTGACCCTGTGAATTATGATTAATTTTTAGAAATTAAAGTCACGTAATGATGAATCAGTAATACAGTAGGTATTAGTAAATATAGTAATACATGTACACACATTTGAACAAACTCAGTAAAGGTACAGGAGGTGCAGAATTTAATTTGTTAGTCATCTTCTCTGTGTATCCAGGTCTTCCTGTCAAAAAAAGCAGTGCTGTGTCATTTCTATCTCTTTTAGGTGATGATGAAATTCGTAGCTGGTTAAAGAAAATGGTTTGTTTTCTGGAGTGCTGCAGTAGTTTTGAAATGTCATCACAGAGCATAAAAATCTGGACACCTAATCCAAAACTCACCTAATTGGTTGGAAGCTATTTGGAAGACGTTTATAAAGCTGAGTTTTCTTGCACAGGTGCTCACAAATAAGGTAAATTAGCCCTATTTTTTTCCTCATTTTCCTCTCTTTCCTACAGTGCAGATATGCTTTCTCTAAAAATAAAAAATTAAGATAATGGTGCACTCTGCAGTATGTCAGTTTATAACGTTAGTATTTTCAGATATAGTTTGCCATACATTATTAGCCAAATGTTTATATCATGATGCCTTCAGAAACATATAAAAGTATTCTTGGTTGTTGTCTTAGCGCTTCATTTTGAAAAAAAAAACGATTTAGGCTTCCTGTTCTGGCCCAAGAAGCTGAGTCCATGCTGCTGCTGGTTTATGGCATGCTGTTGGCATGGATAGCTGCCAGCACTTGGTAAAGCAGCTTTTCATTACCTTCTCTCTGGGCACATAAGAACCACTGCTGGCAAGATGGTTTACTCAGTCAAAGCCACCAAGACCCCATCTGTAGCCTTCGGTACAGGAGTACTGTCCTACCAAAGCAGAAAAGCAGTTTATAGGAGATAATAAAGAAAAAGAGATTCTATATGCTGTTTAGAACAGTATAAGACTCTGTTTATGTGCTATTTCCACTCTAATATTGCTTTATGAAAAGCTGTACAAAAACTCTTAAGATTGGAACTGCAGAATTTTTTTTGTATGTCCATCTACATAGGCTGACTTTATAGCTATTGATTTCTTCCTTTTTCTCTAATGGCCTGTAGAGGTCTTAACTGTGATTACAGAGAGAAACTGGAAGCATATTTTAAGTGGTAAGAGGGTATTTCATATAGATTAGCTATTATTTTTATTATGATATGTGCACCAGTATTACAATTAAGATGACAATCTAATTTACAAAGCAGTATATTGAAGTACTTTGTTTAGTGTTCCATCCCCTCATGGTACAGCTATAACTTCATTTTCCCTTGAAGTTTTTAATTATTTCATCTTCGTTACTGAAAATTCATCTCTGTTTTTTTTTTTGTTGAGGGGTGACTTTCTTGATCATGAAATTTTGTGTTTGGTCAGTTTTTTTTTTCTATAATAAGGTTGACTGGAGAAACAGTCTGCTTTTCAATTTGGAATATGCAGTTTCTGTGGGGAAGGAGTGGTTCTTTCATAGGTATTTGTTGTGATAGGGCATTATTCCTTGTCAGCATCTGTTATATGTATCATTTTGTCACTCTAAGAGTAATTTTACATGGATACTGATAGTGATGGCTACAGTGTCAGGAGCCAAAAGGTAAAATGGTTGCAAACACTTTGAGGTTTTCCTAGGGTTTTTTTTTTATTTAAACACATTATGAGGTTTTGAAAATCATCTGCTGAAATGTGTACTAGATTTTTTATGTCTGTTTTTAGTAAAATTATGATGTACTTAGTTAACAAGAGTCGGATTAAAAATAAATCTTATTTTTAATAGACCTTATTCTTTCTTTTTAAGAATTTAAGACCTTATTGTTTCTTTCTCATACCCTACCCTGAGAGAGGGGAGGTGAGGAAGCAATGAGAAACAGGAATTCTTCTCCTGTTTCCCCTATGTAGTACAGTATGGAGCTGCCTTATTTTTTTGTTTAAGGACTATACTGAAAAATTCAGATCTTTCATGGCTGAATTGTAATTTACTGTTTTAGAAAGCCCAAAAGTAAGGTCAGTCTGATTATGTTTGTAAGCCCGTTTTAATGCAGATCCTCTCTTTAAAACATTTAAAAATGCTTTTCATGTCAAAATCATCAAATGTAACCCACGTACAAGGTAAAATGCTGTTTGTGAAAGTCAATAAAATTTACCCAAAGGATTTCACTTAGGTTCCTTTTAATGGATGAAGGCATGAAAAGAGACAAAGGCTTTAATCTGTGTTTTTGTCTTCGTGTTTTCCTGTTTTTGTGAGTGTACCCAAGGGTAGTTAATGCTTTTGCAATTATACCTAACAGTTGGAGGTATACTTGACTGAAGTGACCCAAATCTTTTAGAAGTAATTCTGATAATTATCCTGCACTTTGAAAATAAGGCTTGAACTATAATTATTTATGGGAGGGATATTTGAAGACGTGTTGTGTTAGAGCAAGACAGATCCTTAGCATGGTTTAACTGTCCACCCTGAGCACTGTGTCATTTAAGATAACTAGTCTAGGTCTGCCTATAGATAATGTATGAAGGAGAGAAATGCTTAACAGAAGATAGACAAGGTATTTACACTTTCTGAAGTAATCAAGCATTTGCTTCCAGCAAGTCCTTCACCTAGAAGGAGTCCACTTCAGCTGTATAGTCAAAGTGTTATTTAGGTCTCTTTAAAGAGTTTTAAGGATGCCCCTGACTCTACAAAGGCTCCAAAGGGATTAGTTGATATGCTGCACCTATAAAAACAATTTAAGTAGCTCTAAGTAAGTCTTTGTGCCAATTATGTTAATGAAGTTGCAAAGGGACTGAAAATTTAGAAGTCCTCTAAAATCCAGTGCTGGCCCAGCCATTAAATCAGGCTCTTTAATCTCTCTAATTGGTGCTTTTCAGTATAGAAGAATACATGAACCCTGCTGTTTTCTAAAAGAAGTAGAACATCTTCACTAGCCAATAATAGCCAATGAAAATATACTTCTCAGACTGCAAGTCTCCTGTTCTAAATAATGATGTGGAAAAGTTTCATTTTACTGCTACTCGTCAGTGCAGTTTTACTGCTGAACAGTGCTTGGCTGCAGCTGCGCTGGAAATGGATCAGCTCTGCCCTCTGTGACTGTAAGGTCCCTTTCTTGGGGTAAATATCCTGTCCATGAGATGAAACTTAGGAGTAGCCAGAGGAAGTTACTCTGCTGAGAGAGCAGGAGGTTCAGTACCAGGATTCTTCTCAGGAGCCATTGAGCTTCTCCACACAGAATGAGACTTTTACAGGCTGATGACTGGTTGATTAAACTCAGGTAGTGAAACTTAGAAAGCCTAGAGGATAACTTGAAGATATTTAAACTTAGAATAGCAACTTTGTCTCGCAGAAATACAACTCTAATGGATGCTAGTTCTTTTTAAACCAATATAGACCAGCTCCATGGCTGCAGTAAATCTGTATGGGTTCACCGAAATGCGTGAGGTTTTTTAGCAGCTAAGGAGTTACTATTCATTTAGTATTTCATTTACTGAAAACCTGTAAGGTTGCTACTTTCTACAGATTTTCTCCCAGTCTCACTTTCAGCTGCTGTATGCATTCTCTCCACAGTGTGACTTCCGTAGTGGTAATGTATGTATTATCAGGGTGACTCAGGAATATGACATCTCCCATCCTTTCGCCTTGTAGGGAAAAGGGTGTAAGACTCAGTGAGTTCCAGCCTTATCTTGTCTCTGAATACTTCTACACTAAGCTTTTGGCTGAAGTTCTGAAGAACTCTTCTACTTCAATTTTTTTTTCAGGTAATTTAAATTTTTCTACAGTATTTTATTGCCCATGGCCGTTAGTTTTCTAGAACAAGTTTAGAGGGTGTCATCCTTATGATTTGTATAAGAACCCCAAAGCAATGTCATAGGGCTTGTGCTTCAAATAAATAATTATGCAATATAATCTCATTTTTCCTTAACACTCATCCTCACAACTGGCGGAAGTAAAAAAACCCACTCACTAAGAGAAGAGAACGCTAAGCTAATGAATCCACTAGAGGAAGGCTCTGCACTTCGGTGTCTGTCCCATACTAAGCAGAATCTCAGTCATGGAATACCCAAAGAGATTTGCCCCATATGGTATGTCATTTATTTATGTTGACTTTACATTATATTCTCTCTAGGAGTGAAAAATTTCTGTGTAGTCTTGGTTTTTTCTACTATTTCATCAAAGCCTTTATTTTAGTCATATCTAGCTGGCCATAAGGAACACACTTTTTCTGTGACTCATTTTTGATTTTGTAAAGCTGAAAGGTCTATATTTTGCAAGGATAGTTTCAGAGGCGCTAATGTATTGGTGTGAATTTTTGTTGTCATAATTGACATCTGTCACTCCTCTAGATTGTAGTATACAAGTTTAAATTCATCAGAATATGCAGGAGGATGACAAATGGCACAAGACTGTACTTCAGGTACAAATGTTGCAGCCACATTAGCTTTTTCTTGAATTATTAACTTGCATGTGATCATGCCTACACATGCACATAAACACCACCATTTCACCCTCAAGATAATTCCTCTTTCCTAACTAATACAACCAAAACACCAATCTTCTATCTAATAAGAAATATTGAGAAATGGGGGAGATTTAAAATTTTAATTCATGTAGAAGTCTAAATATGCCAGTTAAATTTTATTTTCTTTAGGCATGCATTTTCTGGTTTTTTTTTTGGTTTGTTTTTTTTTTTTATGTTGTTGTAGCAGGAATTTTGTTGATGTTATTTTTAGCTGTGTTATCTACTCAAAAAAGAAAGCAAAGTCATTTAGCACTATGTAGTAATCTCTTGGGTTTTTAAAAACAAATTATGATGGTTACACCGAAATGGAGGGAGCAATACGAGAGAAAGAGAGAAATCTTGCTGAAATAATTCTAAGATGTTCAAAAGCAGCTGTAGGCTAATGCTTTTTAATAAAGTTCTCAAATACAGTGGTATTGAAGTGCCTTGTGCAAAGGCTGTTCTTCTGATAACATTCATTTAGAGAAGTTTTCTTACATTTCTGTATTTACTGAAAATATTTTGGAGGAATATATTCTTGAAGTATTCTTGCGGAAGAAATGCTGTTCGTGGTTTCCTGGTGTGTGTATGTAGTTTATGGTTGTTTCTGTGTAGGTGTAGAAGAGTCACATGTGCATATCCCACTTAACCACAACCCCGTTGCTTTGGACAATGAGTTGTAGTACAAGCAGATGTTTTGTTCTAGAAGTCTGAGGCACACTTTCTTAAATGTTTTAACGTCAGCTTGTCTTTCCTGTAAATTATTTCAAATGCCTGTCTCTGTTGGATCCTTCAGGAATTATTTTGAAAAATGTATTTTGATTATCCTTCCCTTTCTCTCTGACACTTTGGTTTAAACTAGCCATTGCATGAAGAATTTCACAAAGTATTTAAGGAAAATAGTATGTATAAATTCATATTAAAAAAACTTCACAAAATACTTTTTTGTAAAGTGCTTTTTTATTATGCATTGTCAACAGTTAAATAATATGTTGCTGTTTCATGCAAGATGCAATAGTGTTAAGTGAGTAAATGTTAATCCATAAGCATAGGTTTTGAGGAAAAAAGTGCTAGATCTGCATAAGTTTGTACAGGTTTAAGTATGACACTGGAGAGCTGCTTCAGCTAAAATGACTTTGAATTAGTTACTGAAGCAACCACTAGTCTTCATTGCCCAGTGTCCCCAAACTGTATTTCAGTTCTATCTAGGGCGTTTGGTTTTATCCTGTGTTAATATATACACACTTTTTTTCTCCCGTTACTCAGTATAACTTAGTAGCAGCTCTAGGAATATAGCAAAACTGTGCTATTCATCAACCAGCTCTGGTTACTATTCAATAATGATCCGTTTCAAATTAAGTATTGCATGATACCACAAAAACAGAAACAAAAAAAGATTAGCCCCCACAAAATCTCAACCAAACCCCAGATCTTCTAGCATGAGCTAACACAACCAGTGTACATAATATGTCATGGAGCAACAGCTCAGTTACAATACTAATACATTAGAAAAAACAACGGAAGTATTTTTTCTTCCTTTGTGCACACCAGGTGCTTCACATCTGAAGTTGTTACAAACAATAAATATTGAAATGGATTATGTTTCTCCAGGACAGTCATGTAGTAAAATATTCCTTGCAATGTTCAGAAACATAGAAAAACAAGGGGTATTTTATAATTACAGATGGAAAAAAATCTACATCTTCATTACCTTAAATACAAACTAACTGAATAAAGTCTGGGTAATTAACAGTATAATTGTATTTTCTTATGTAATCTCTGGATATTAAATTCTTCATGAAAGACTAAAATAAGTAGACTGAAGAAATACCTGTTTATGACATACTTTGTAATGAGTGATGGACATAGCTGACCACTTGGACGTTTTATTAATTTTCATCATAAAATCTATTTTTTTTGATTTGTTCATCTGCAGTGAGCCATTTGAACTTGACTTTCTTGCCTTGGAATGATAAAACAGCAGTGTGTCTTGAGCTCAGTAAATCTAGGCTTGTGTTTGTGTCAGTCTTTGCCAATTGGATTATTTCACTTTCTTCACAAGTGTTAATATAATTCAGCTCTGTATCGTAATTTCCATGTTCTTTTGAATATGGACTGCAGGATTTTTTACTTACATCTACAGAGTCTATTAGACCACAGTTTAAAACCAGGGTTTGTTTTTTTTTTAAGAAAAGATATCTTCAGTGTGTCAGATAAAATAGTATTTAGTTTTCTGTCTTTTTTGTCATATTCTGATTCTTCTCCAGTGCATACCAACTCAGTATCAACAGACAGTGTTGTGTTAGTTGCCTTCTTCAAAACTAACATGCTGCTAGTACGAGACTTCTGACAAGTGGCATCATTATTAAATTGAGCAAGAGGCTTGGAAGTAACAGCATCTTCATCTTTTGAGTTCTGTTCATCCCGTGCAAGTACAGTATCACTAGAATAGCTCTCATGAGCATACATCTCATATATTTCTTCATTTCCAGACTGACTGTCCAGATTTGCAAAGGCATACTGTGATTCAGTGCAAATAGCATGGCTTAATGCTGTCTTTGGGGTAGACATAGCTGAGAGAGTCGTTTCCTGTCTACAAATGTTTAGATGTGAAAAAGTGGCATAATTATTATTGTTGTTGTTATTCAAGCTGCATTCTTTGTGATTCTTTTGTACTGTTACATCGTCAATGTTAGTAACCTGTACAACTTCTGAAGTATCAGTTTCATTAATTTGTTTCTCTTGCTTCTTCCTGGTACTATCCACAATTGCATTATCTCCCTCATTAATATCCTTTCCACTTTGCTCCCTATTCTCTGATGCTTCTAGTTTATTCACCTTATCTTGCACATTCCCAGCTTCCTCATCCTTTCCCTTATTGCCTGCTTCCTTTTTCTTTGCTTTACAGGTATTTGTACCTTCTTTTTCAGACGGAGAGCAAAAGGATGAGTGTTGATTTTCTTGTGAATTTGTGGAATTGTTTTTATTTTTCTCCATCACAGTGTGTTTTTTCTGAGATTCCTTTTTGTTGCCCAGAGGTTTATTTGTATGTAAACCAGAATCTTCTTGAGCAAATCCTTCTGGGGGCCACTTTGACTTACTTACTTTAGCTAATTCTTCAATGGAAAATGTTTTCTTAGATGTTGCATCATCTGTTGAAGGAGGCCATGTCATCTTTAATTTACCTCTTTCTGTGGATTTTTTCAAATTATTACCCAAAATATCAGGAGGAGCACCTTCAGTACCTGAGTACAAGTCTTTATCAACTTCTGTAATTGGTTTAGGATCAACAGGTACACTATTAATGGGATTTGCTTCTTCAGCTTGAGTATTGTCAGTTGAACTAAGTTGATCTTTAGAATTCCATAATTCCTTATGCTGCTTGTGTCCAAAACCTTCATCATAATTTCCTTTTGATTTGAAAAGTTGCTTAAAATGGGGTTTACAATATATTTTTCCATGGAGAGACGCATAATTTCCCAATCTGCCAAATGGAAGAAAATCTGTTTCATGCTTTAACATATCATAAATTACCATACACCTCCCCCTTTCTTCCCCCACTCCTCGCTCCCCTCCTCGCAAAAAAAAGTATCTAAAATCTTTACTTGCAAATTTCCATGCAATTTCAATGTCAAAGTGAAGGAGAAGAGTCATGCTTGGTGATTTAAGAAAGAACATAAACTCATTTGGTTGTTGCAAAGAATACGCTTCAAATAGAAGTGTTCCACAGCACTTCAAGGCTGTTTGGACCATTTTTCTTCATCTTATTAAAGTCCAAATCCTCAGTTTTTCTACAAAGTAGCAGCAGTATTTAATCTTTGTGCAAATTATAGAAATTTATGTTTGATTATATTTGGATTCTCCTCGCAAATGAAGTAAAGGAAATGTGTGTAACTAACCCAGAATGTGTTAAAATCAAAATTGTTGGCCTTTGCAGTCAGATAGTGCAATAAATCCTACGTTTTATATAAAGGTTACAGAGTGATTTGCTAATGCAGAGAATGATCATAATTCATTTTATGAATGAGGAAAATTAAGAGAAAATTTGGTGTGTTTTGGATGGCTTAAATTCCACCCAAATTCCTGTGTCTACTGCCTCTGTTTCATGCTCTCCTGAAGGTCTGCAACAGTCAGTAGGAAGTAATATGCAGAAGAGTTTGGAAGGTACTGGGATGGAGCAGTTCTATAAGGAATTTAAAGGACTCATTCCATGTCACAGTGCAGATGTTAGGAGCAGAGAAGAAAAGGAGAACTCAGGATACCACCCTGTCAACCCAGCATCCTACAGGCTGGAGAATCCTACAGCTGAAAATAGTTTCACCATCTGTATTTATATTGAAAAGCAGGGTTGTGTGAGCGAACATGCAGTTACTTCTTACCTTAATTGGCTGCCACAGTGGTGACATCGGAAACACGATTTATGAAAACTCTGCTTGTCGGCAACTAGACATTCCATGGGGTAAACTCTCTGTTGACAGAGTTTGCATGTTTCATTTTCCTGAACCTGCAGTTTCTACAACCACATATTAAAAGGTTACAAGTTAGTCTAAGCCACATGTTATGATTTGATTTGAACAGTGTCAGTCCATATATTTTTTGGAACGTTTTCCATTTTCTCTTAACTAGTATCTCAGATGTTTATTGTAGGGCTTCATTTTTGTTCAACTAACAGTAATACTTCAAAAGTTAAAAACTACTTACCTTTCCCTTTGCAGGAATCCGTGCATTTGAAAGGACTATTCACTTCACCAGGTACAATATCTTCCATTTATTTGTAATAACTAATTATTTTATGAGATGTGGTACGATAACAGAAGGTTTTCTAGTATAAGTGGAATTGAGTATAATGTATGTATAATCTTTGAGTGTACAATATGATTTAAAGATCAATAAGTAGGGATGGATGTTTGAAATTCTAATGAGGAATTTTTGCTTAGCCACGCCAAATGCACATTAAGGGTTACCCCTTTTGTGGTAACTTCCAGACCGTGCACTCATATGGTCCAAATATGCTATAGACATAATTATTTATGACTTTTACATTTTTAATTGTCAGACCTGATACTTTTTTCAGCTGTTTTAATACTAAGGTAGCTATATTAACAACTTTATAAAGTCTTTTGCTTCTGTGAAGCATATTTAATTATAAAGAAAACTATTTCTCTATAAAGTACAAAACATGAATGGAAAGTTTCACACCAGTAAGGGGCAGAAGGAAATAATGGTGTTGGGCTTGGAAAAATGCCTGCTGCTCTTCTGTCTTGATCTCTGAATTGTTATGAAAATTGTATTAGCAGACAAATACAAAAAGGGTGGACCAAATAATTGCAGTATGAATATATATGCACTGATGATAGTAACGCCCCTTGACATCAGCAGAAAATTTGGCCCCTTTCAGCATTCTTTCAGTTGGTTTGCCTGCTGGTATTGATTTTATAGCAGTTCACAAGTCAAGACAAAAAGTGATATAGATTTTATAGCTACAGCTTTACTTGCCACATCTCTCTCGTGTCCGTGATGAGGGCTGTGAAAAATGCTGAAAGGTAAATATCTTTAAGATAATGTAGAACTTGCAAACAGAATAAACCACTAGTAAAAAAAAAAAAATCTCCCATAGAATTGTTGGTCATGAATTATAAAGTCTCAAATTTAGACTCTGCTTAGACTCCAAAGAGGCTGAGAGAGAGGCCTGGCAGGCATAAGTTCAGTGTTCCAGACATGCCTCCCACTCGCTACGCATGGACCACTTGTGAGCCAAGCACCAGGACTCAGCTGAATATTCTTAGGTACACAAGTATTCTGGATGTAGGGAGGGAGGAGAGGAAGGAGATAAGGTAATTAGGAGGGGAAAAAATGGTGACATGTATTCTGGAAAGCCGTCTTATTGAATGGTTACTTCGCTTACTTGGATAATTGATAGTGAGTGTTGTGCCTCAGAAGGCAAGTCGAGAGAAGAGGAAAGCAAAGGGGGAATTTAGTGGAAATTTATCCCGAAACAACTTCCAGGACTGAATAATGAGCTTCATCTTCTTGAAATTGTATCATGCATTGTGGGGCACGGTTTTGGTGGCTGGGAGCAGCCTCCGTGAGGAGGGGCAGGACCTGCTCCATGCTGGGCACAACCAGCTCCGGATGCGGTGCACGGCGGGGCCGCTCAGCCACGCTCCTCGTGTCTCTGGGAAAACGTGTTCAAAGAGGGCAAAAAGCTGCACATGCAGCCGGGACTGAGGGGAAAAATGTGTCAGAAACAGCCCTGCGAACACCAAGGTCAAAGAACAAGGGGAGGAGGCTCTGCAACAGAGATTCCCCTGCGTTCTGTGGAGACCAGGGGAGCGGGTATTTCCCTGCAGCCTGGGGACCAGGAGCAGTCATCCACACTACAGCCTCTGGGGAACACCACAGCGGAGCAGGTGGGTAGTCCCAGAAGGAACTATGGCATATGGAGAGCCCACACTGAAGCGAGGGAAAGGTGTGAGAAGGAAGGAGCAGCAGAGAGGAATGGGTATGGACTAACCCCAGCCCCCCATTCCCCGTCACCTCTGTGCTACTGGGGATGAGAGAGGGACGGGGAAGAGTCAAGAGTAAAGCTGAGACTATGAAAAAGATGGCAGGAGGGGAGGTGTTGTAGTGTTTGTTTCTCACAATCTAAATCTATCGTAATTGAGGATTAATTTTTCCCATGTCTGTAAAAGTAATTGATAAGCGTCCTTATGTTGTTCCCTGTCTTTATATTGTCCCATGAGCTTCTTCATCGTGTATTTTCTCTGTATCTTGTTGAGGAGGGGGAATGGGACAGTGGCTGGGGGAGGCAGGTCAACCCACCACATGTGAATGGTCCTCCAAAATCAGTGAGGAAAAGGCTGGTCTGCTATTTGAGGTCATCAATATTTACCAGGTAGAAGAGATTAGAAACAAAATCTAGATGCTTGACTTTTAGAGAACTCCCTAATCTACTGGAACTGGGTATTTCTACTCACTTCTAACATACTTGCTTTTACTGAGACTGTCTGGGATGCAGTTATTTTCTTCATAGCAGCCCACGTGGTGCTGTTTTGAATTTGGGCTCAAGTGCTGATAACACACAATGTTTTAGCTATTGCTGAGCAGTACTTGCACAGTGTCAAAGTGTCTTCTTCCTCCCACTCTGCCCTCCTGCCCTGTCCCATGCAAGTAGGCTGGGGATGTGCAAGAGCTTGGGAGAGCATGTAACCAAAAGAGCTGACCCCAGCTGACCAGGGGGATATTCCGTAGCATATGACATCATGCTTAGCAATAGAAGCTGAGGGAGGGAAAGGAGGAGGAAGACGGGACATTCAGAGTGTTTGTCTTTCCAAGTCACAGTTGTGCGTGTTGAAGCCTTGCTTTCCAAGAAGTGGCTAGACATCAATGCCTTCTTTTGCTTTGCTCGTGCCCCGGCTTTGCTTTCCCTATTAACCTGTCTCTACCTCTGCCAGCAGGCTCTCTTGCTTTTGCTCTTCTGATTCTTTCTCTCAGCCCACTGTGGGGGAGTGGGTGAGTGGATGTGGACTCAGCTGTCAGCAAGAGCCAACCCACCACATGAAGAATTTTGTTGGATCACCACCAGGCTGTGCCTCATTTTACAGGCTCACAACCTACTCGTGTTTAATTCTGCTCCTAGTGTGAGCAGAGGTAGCACCCCTCTCTTAGTGCACAGTGCTGGGAATCCCAAAGCAGAGCTCTCAGTTCAGGAGTTATGCTGGTACTGGAGTGTTTAGCTTCGTTCTGCTGTTTTCTCTGCTGTTCAAGCGTTCATGTATCAAATGGCTAAAGCTATGGCAACATCTGGTCTTCCTGCAGCATCCCATCCATGTTGAGTGCCCAAAATAGATGTAAAAAAGGAGGACACTGATGTTCATCTTTCAGTAGCATATATAATATTTTCTACGTTTCAGATGTATAGCTTAGCAATCTAAATGCTATTTTAATATAATTTTTAAGTAAAACATGCACCATGAGAAAGAAGTAATGCTTACTTTTCCATGTTTGCTTCATATCAATTATAAATATATATATATATACACACACATATATTCACATCCTATAGGTAAAAAGTTTAGTTCAATATGAAACAAATAATGGGCTTCAGCTCTTCAAAGGACACAGTGAGCAGCTTCACTCCTTAGTGATATGAAACCTAGACCCTCACATCTTGTTTTATTGCCTAAATTCAGACTAGAGCTTTATGAACTAGTTAAATCACCCAGCAGGAAATAGCAGTTTGGTTTTTTTTTTAATTGCATAGTAATTTGTAACCCATTTCACTAATTTTACTCAAACAGAAAACCCCCTGAAACACAGTTCACTTTGTCTGAAGTCACATCTTGTATTTTATTAAACTAAAAATGGATGTGCATAAAACAGGAGCATTATTTTATCTCTTCAGCTGTTTTATACAGGCAACATTTTACCTCAGTTTAGAGGATGTTGCATTAATTTTAAGCATGAAAAGCCAGGTGCATTCTGTGCACATTTCCTAGCGTGTTAATATATTTCAAATACAACAGTAATGCTATTTTAATTGTAATATCTATTTTTAGTATCTTTTTATTTTGCTGCATATAATTCTTCAGGCTGGATCTCTTAGTGTTAATCCTAAATTCCTGCATCTTCAGCTTCTCAATCTTCTGGACTTCACAGAAATCTATCTATTTGAATTCCTACATCTTATTTTTGTACTGCTTGGATATCACTGCCATCAAATTCAGAATCAGAAATTGCGCTTCACTCTAGTGTTACAGGAGCTGCTGCATCTTTTGTGGCACCTTGGTCTTGCTTTTCTGATTTTTGTAATGGATGTTTCAGCTGGACTTAATTCCTTTGGATCCTGTGTGTGCAAGGTTGTATTTTAGCTGTTTTGCCATGTGTGTAGCAGCGCTTATGTTTTCCTTCACTGAGATTACACATAGAAGTTTTATTTCCACCAGATCTTTGGTCACAGGTAAAAGCTGCATTCATCTGGTGTGTTATTGTGTAATGCCTCTTTTCAGTGTCTTATCCACGGACAGCTTCATTCTCCCGTCTTTGAAGCTCTCACTGGTAACAGATGATGGCTGAGGTTTAAAATATATTATACTTCTCTTCACTCTTCTGTGAAGAGCTCAGCTTCTCTTTCAGCTCAGGCCTTGCCTGCAACAAGCTAAGGGAGATCACTGGGTTGAGCTGCTCGAGTTTGTCTGGGTTCTGTGTTTGCAGCATGTACCTCAGAGTTTTTGCAGCATGATTAGAAGCTTCTTAGATGTGTGTTCCAGCTGATGCTTGTTCCTCACTGGGGTGGTTTTTATTCCTATAGTCCAGTGGCTGCATTTCAAACATCCACCTGCCTGCACCAACACCTCCTCTACCTAATGCAAGGACATTGTCCATAGTTCCTGCAGAGCCTGGAGCACGTGCATGCAGCACGTCAAGAGGCTGGGTCTGAAACATTCAGGCTGCGTATTTCAGCATTTCCTCCTACAGTGGTTCCTTCTCTGCAGTACTTCTAGCTTTATCTGGGTCTGGAGGATCATCTTTAATTGGAGCAAAAGGCTGGTTCTCACAGACCTGTCTTAGAGAGAGGACCTCTCCTCTCTGGATTTCATGCCACTCCAAGCATTATTTTTCTGGCCTTGTGAACATCTGAATGATGAAGGCAAAGCCATTTCTAGCCTGCTGTGCATCTAAAATAATATTCCATGTTTCAGATCCATGAGATACAATATTAGAAAATGTTTTTCTAAGTGTTTTCTTAGCATTGAGTGTAAACATTTATATAAATGTCTTCGTTCACGTAAATTGCTATGAGTACAGGTCTATGGACACAGTGCACTGTGTTGGAGAGCTGGATGATCTAGTGGACTCAGAATATACTGACATTTCCATTGGAGCTTTTGCATAAGTAGTGGGAAGTTTTCCCGTGCTTCCGTGTCTCTGGAGCAAATAATTGCAGAGGTAGAAGTTCCATCCTGTCTTTTCGTTGCTGTAGAAATTTCCTGTAGTCTGCTTGCTGAAGTTGTAGCAGTAGCAGATGAGCTGTTGAAGGCTGTGTAATTTCCTGGTAGTCATTTTCCATCTTTAGGGAACAAATGTGTTGGGTTGTCTGTGGTTTTGGGTTGTTTTTTCTTTGTTTTTTCCCCCCCCTTCTTTTTTTCTTAAGTACAGTAATAGAGAAAACAATTTTTCTATTCTGCACAAAAGCTAGTTCTGCAAGCATCCAAGCAATAGGATTATAATAAGATCTGGAAATACACAATCTATCAGCTATTGCTCAGAATGCCTAAAACCAATCTTTTGAGCTAAGAGCTGTACTATTTGCACCGTAGAATAGATGTGAAAAGAAATGTGGAATTCATGCAAAATAATGATAGAACAGTCTTGGAGATTTTGCTGCTACAAATGCAGACTTTGCACTATAAGCATACCAAACTTTAGCTGTAGCTTATGCTCATTTTCATTTTTTTTGAAAGTGGTATTTTCCAGGCTTCTGAGAGTCCGTGGTGACAAATTATACGTGCTTACAGATTCAAAACAAGGAAAGAGGGGACTGTTCAGCAGAGGAGGACAAAATGCAGAAGTTTTTACCTTGAATTGTTTTTGTCACACACTGTAAGTACTTATGGAGCCTTCTAATGTATTTGATATTAAATTATGTGTGCTTAATTCCTGAAGTCCATGTATTCCAACCACTTCCATAGGTTACATTTTTAATCATAATTATTCAAAATAGAAAATAAGACAGCATGACCGACCAGTGTCTTAACTTCTAATTTGCATAAGCAAAGATCCCTCTTATTAAAAATACAGACCTTTACTTCTTTAGCAGATGTTGCGGTCTCTCTGTCGGAGTGAACAGCCTTTTCCTGAGCTGCCTTCTCAATCTGCTCTTTTAAAATCTGTGTTACAGTCTTTGGGAGCTCTTCTTTCTGAGCTGAATTGATTGCTACAATAGGAAGAAGAATAAAAAAGATTGGTTTTCCTCCAACCTGCATTTTATGAAATTGACTTTATCAGTGAATTATAAAACATTATTGTCTTGGAAATATTGTGTTTAGCCTTGTAGCAGTCTAGAGAGACTATTACTGATCAGTACAGAAATCCGTAGAGAAAATGACAGAGTAATTGTTGAGGGACATGATGTAACCTACTGTTTTGCCATACCTGAGTAGTGTGCAGGGCTAAAGGATGACGGAGGTCTGTGGGAAAATGTACTACATGAATTCTAGTGCAAGGGCTAAACTGCAGCAGCAGCAGTGTCTTAACACTGTAATCATATTCTACTGGCTTATCCAGTTCAGCTGCAAACTGAACCTTACCCATCCACAGCTTTGTACATACATGGACTAGTGTTTGCCTGTCTCTTCAGATAAGTCGTCAAGTCCCCAGTTCTTTCAAGCAACTCAGAGCATATTTAAAACCACATCCTTATGCAAAAATAATCTCTTTATACTAAATTCTAAACTAATTTCTTAAGTCCCATTGAAGTTAAGGAATGTGCTTTGCTGAGAATTCAGAGCAGTGTGTGTTTTCATGTTTATGTGCTAAGAACAGTACATTTGTGGGAGTAAAGACATTTGCCATTGCTCATTTGGGAGCCTTTATTCTCATGCCAGTTCTTACCTGTGTCATGCTGAGTGGACGTAGAAGCCATTTTTATTTCATGAGTAACTTGCTCGTGAGGAGAAACCTGTGCACAAAACCTTCACTTTAGTCATGATTTAGTGCAATGCGTAAGAATTTTCCATAGTTCTGAAACCGTATTTAAAATGTTGCATCGATGAAAAATATGAATGTAAATCTAAAAATTCTCATGATAACTCAATAATACATTAAAAACACTTAGTAAAACACCTTTAAAAATTATTATGCACTGACTAATGAGGTAAGCTCTCAGCAGAACATCCAGATCTTGCTGTACCAAGAGGTAAAGGAGGAAGAAGCAAAGCAGGTATGTGTCAGCATCGGTGTAATTGTCCAATGAGATGATTATTAAATGGTATAGTTACCTCTTGTGTTTGAGAGGCCTCCGTTTGACTTCCTTTGGAGGTCATTTCATTGCACTCAGCTTCCCTGGTGCTACTTGATACTGTGTGGTGCCTGCTACTTGATGTTTCCTCGAGACAAACCAAAATAATTCACATTAACAGCTAACAGTAAATCAGATTTCTTTTTTTTTTGCCTGAAGGGCTCTCAGAAATTAATGCTAATGTAAATGGTGTAACTAGAGGAGCCATTTTACAGCAAAGTACCATTGTTATTATCTTTGATATTTGTTGCTATCAACATTGGAACAGGCCTTTTTATAACACAGAAGATGTCAAGTCTTTGTTACTGCAGCAAGATGCTGGCCAGCAGATATAGCAAGCTGCATGAATAGATACAATGCATCGTTGGACTGGGAAGGGGCAAAGGTGACAAGGAGAACTTGGTCTGGCTTTATGTGCTGTTCCTCCAAACTTGTTGCCTGTCAGTGGGCATGATGCAAATGCAACTTTTTAAAAGGAAGTGTAAGAATATGTCAGTATAAGGTGATGACTCCCTGCAAATGCTTTATAAAGTTCTTCCAATGCAAAAATCATGCTGAATAGCAATTGTCGAAAGTCTGACCCGTAGAGTAACCAAGAGATCCTACAAAATATATAAGGTAGCATTGTAACTACAAGCCTGACAGCTGCAGCGTAATAAACAGAGTGTATCTTTAGGAGTTTAAAGCACTGTCTAAGATGTCTGTATAAACTGATTTCTGAGTCTGTCTGTGTTTGGTTTGGCTTCAGATTCTGACAGTGATTTGTTTTCTTATTTGAAGCCTGCCACAGAGCCTGTGTTACATCATTACCTGTGTCCATGGGGTTCTTTGAGACTTAGTGATTAGAAGAAATAAATCTGAAAGATTGATATTATGAAGGCAGCAGTTCTGTGCTCCCATGCACACAGAGCAATCTGACAAATAATTTCACTTATGTCAAATTATATTTTCTTCTTCCTTTGTTAGAAGGAAGCTTGTCTATTAGTTTCTACTGATAAGAAGCTTTCAAATGAAAGGAGCTTCTGGCCCCTCCAGCAAGAGCTTCCTAAGTGTTCAATGTAACTTGAACGTGGATGGAGGCAGTACTGTTTTTCTGAGATTGTTGCTGTACATCTAGTGCAACATAGAGCTGTAAGCTTCCTGCATCTCAAGTCTTGACTATTACTTGAAGTTCAGCTAATTGTGGGACAGGAAATTAGTTCTTGCTCTTAGTCATGCCGTGAGAAAACATATATTTATGGGATTCATTCCACCTTCAAACTAAGGAATGCTTACACTGCTTGCATTTCTATTAATATTTCTGCTGAATCAATATAGGGGTCATCTACTGCCTGGCCTGTAATTTCTGCCATGCAGCAGGCAGCAAGGGTTCTTAGACCTATGGCAGAGAAACAATGAGCATCCCTTCCGTGGGCTTTAGGAATTCTTTTCCACCTCTGTGCTGCCAAATCCTGTTTCAGCTTTAAGATGAATTAAAATTGTATGAATGAAAGGTAGAATAAATTTTCTTATTGCTGGCCCAGTAAATGATTTAGTGCATTACCAGTATGAAAATCAATCCTATCTGAACTGTCAGAGTGCATTGAGGCTTGAGGAGAGCAGGTCACAGCATGTCCTGCTTTTACAGGATGTCCTGGTTTACACTTGCAGGTTCTGTGTACATAACAGTTGTGAGGGAGCTGCACAACATATGGGGAGATGTAGAGCTAACCACATACCAAGTTGAAAAGAGGCAGCTCAGAAAGAATGAAGTGCAAATTTTTCCATGTATTCTCTGTTTAATGACTGTGTAGGTGTATGTCTAATATGCCTTTTCATTCTATATGGATATGCTTTTTAATATATTTATGCATATATATGCTTTTTTTTCATGTAAGATATGCTTTTCTTTTCTAATGTGCGTGTTTTAGGTATGTAATTCAAGCTCTCATTACTGGAAAAGCTCATTCATGAGACATGAAATATGCTCAGAATAGTCATTATGTGTCCTTTGAATGGTGTGGGGTATTAAAAAGAAATATAATTAGACTTAATGTAGTCAGGAAGCAAATCGAATCTGAATGTCGCTACTGCTTTATTGCTGTAACTTTGGTACTGCTTATGAAGTAGCTGCCATATTGCAAAAGATCATAATCATTTAATGCTGTAGCTATGGCCATCTAAAATGCAGCCCAAACATTATGAGCCAGGTTTTGATGATATAATTGCACAGCCTTGCTCTGGGCGTGCTGGGAGGAAGAGGGACATGGAGGATCTCTTATTTTGTGTGTCAATCAAAATGGCAAATTGAAATTCCAGTAACAGGGTGTTAAATGCTGCTTGTTTATTACTCTGAACAAGTGGAGAGTTAGAAGGCCTGTGGTTTCATCCCTCCTCTATAACTGCCAGCTGTTGGATATAGGATTACTGTGGGTAGGATTAATTTAGTCTACCCCATTATGGCTTGTGGCATGTTTTGTAGATCCCATGGACTTTGTAGTATATTCTATAAAATTGGTCAATTACTGTTTGTTTATGGCATGTCATGAGTAAGCTTCAGAAAACACTGTCAGCTGGATGATTGTTGGCATGCCGCTCACTCATGAATGGTTTCTTACAATTTTTAAATTTTCTTTCAGACTTCTTTATCCTCCAGTCTCTCACATTTGTTTCCCGTCACTCTTTGTGTGGGCTGCTGGCCTTCCCATGTGTATCTGTATGGTGCTTAACACAGAGGACTAGAGTATGCTGTTGTGTCTCTGGGTAATAAGTCATTCTAACCTAAAACAATACTATTTAAAGATAAACATGTAAGTCTGAGAATAAGTCTGTATAAGTTTTGTTAGTATTTTTTTTATGTACACATTCAGATTTTGTTATTGAAGAGAACTGTAATTGCTACACACATTTTATGTTAGTGGCCCACACAACAACTTTAGTGCTTCTGTACTGCAATAATTTAGATAGAATTCTTATTGAAAAATGTGCCAAGATCTGAATTACCGGTAATTATTCTGTGTAATTTAGACCAAGGTTTGCTTTTTTGTGTGGATATTTTTACAGTTTCCTTCTGTTCTAATAACAGACAAAACATACTTACCTTTCAAAAACAGAATTGTTTTTCGGATCAGAATATGTACACTACATTACATGTATATATGCATAAAACATGTATACAGTTCTCTATGCATGTAAGTATGTATTTCAAGGGGATCAAATGGCTCAGAGGTTCATCCAAGCACAAGGAAGGCTTTTACTATCTCACAATATGCATACTGTGTTTAGTTGAACTGTACATTATGGTCAACATATAATCTTTCAGAAGTTGGCTAATGTAATATTGTTTATGTATTGGCAGATTTAGAACTTTTTGTTCTAAATGAACAGTATGTACAAACTTGTAAGCAGTAGTGGGAGCAAACTGTGAGCCTAAATCTTCAGTTACAAAGTTAGTGACAATGGAATGACTGTTTGGCGTGGATTTCTTCCTCAAAGCAATGCTTTTTTGCCTCTTTATGTTCTTAGCACAGTCTCACTGCACATCAGCACTGTGAGAGTCTTGCAGAAATTTCTTATAAGAACTTCACATATCTGCACTTAATCCCTATGATTTGTCAGCCTTGCTTATTTGTATGTCTATGCTTGGGCACGATATGAAGGATTTTCTTAAAAACGTAAGGTTTTCACCATTCACTGACATTGTCCCATTATTCAGTCCTATTCTCTGCAATTGCTAGAAAATTGGCAATTGCTACAGCAGCTGTCTTAGAAAATTCCTCTGGAATGACCCTCAGTGAAGGAGGGTTAGCTACACCCGTGTCAGACGTGATACACTGTACTATGTGGTTGAGTGAATATCGGATGTTTTCGCTGTGTTTCACTCCTCTTTGCTGTGTTGGAGGTTCAGCTCACTTGCCAGCAATGGCTTGTTTCTGACACTGGGCACTGAGGCTGTGCCTGAGCTGCCAGGTAGCTGAGCTGGGGTAGCAAAGCACTCCAGGCTGGCACCAGCACAGAGGTAACACCAAAGCTCATGGCCTCTTCTCAGCTTGGTGGCTGATGCTAGAAGGTGCCCATGGTGCCAGCGGTCAGAACACAGCCCAGGTCTCTAATCAGACTCTGACAGAGTTTGCGAGCACAGGGCAAGTCTGTGATCGGTTTTCATTGCTGCTCACCATTCTGGACACGGGTTTAGTGCATTCTACTGGTAATATGGCACCTATTACAGGAACCAATCTCCAGTACAATGTAGAGAGCTATGAGTGATGGCTGCTGCCTGAGAAAAACAGGAAGATGAATAGTTATTATTTACATATTTGATGACAATATTTTGAATGAAAAGTCATGAACTCCTTATACGATAATTGAATATGTAGTAGAATGTTCAGCTATTTAGATTACTGTTTGAAAATTTAATTGCTTCCTTATTTTATCTTGGGTTAGTAGTTTGAATTTATCCAGATCTAGAGATCTGTCTCTAAAACTATGTGTTTTCTCTGTTTCACCCCAGGATGGATTCAGTGACCTTGAATAATCTTTCGACTACTTAAGTGTATAATCCCATTTTCCATGAAAGTGCAGTTATGTTACATAGAAATGGGATTTTATGGTCTTGCAGTGAGTTATTTAACCTGAATTTGAAGATGGTTCCATATGGTCTGAGAGATTTCATTTTTCAGTGAATGTGCCTATTTCTGCTGATGATTTGAGAGAGCCTCTTGAAGAACCCACAGAGGAAAAATACGTGGATAAGTATGCTTTGAGGCCACATCTTGACTGAAGAAATGGAACCATTATAGTGGCTTTGTGGAGAGCTAGATGTCCAGGGCAAATGCATCTACACATCACAGAAATGAAATTATTGGGTTCCATGTAAGAGAAAAGTCACATAATTTCTGTACAGGGTTCTGCATTTCTTCATCCAGAAAACTGGCAGGTAGAGTGGGCCACGCCATCAGAAAAGTATGTGCATAACACTTCCTATTACGACAGATTATGCACCAGTGTGAGTATGTCCCACTATGGCATTTTTCTGCTTAGTTAAAGATGCATTAATACCCTGCAGCAAACTGTGTCTTCTTCCCTGCAGACTGGAGTTTTGCTTGTTGTCTGTGCAAATTATTGATATAGGTATTAATGTATAAGAAATGAGAAATGAGTGGTAGATATGATGATACTTAACATTAAAATAAACCTATGGTAAAACGTTAATGTGTCTTTTTCTACAAAGCTAGGAGAAAAATATTGCTTAAAAATCTCTCCAAGAAGTGCAGGATGGTAAAGAAATTTGCTGGTTTTCAGAGTGCACAGGACAGATTGTACAGTGCTTTATTGCAGGGGATTTCACATAGTCCAAAATTGTTATCTCCTGCAACAATTTTTCATGGTATATGCTAATGAAGCAATGAAATGTAAAGGTCTTTTGTCTGAAGTAACACTTAGCTGCTGCTTTGTTCTACTTTTATGTAATGTCTGGGTGGTTCTGTGCAATTTTTCATTTGTTTAGGGGAATTTATTAGATTTGATTCAATGGAAGCAGGAAGCTCCTTTTCAAAGAGAATGACTTAACATCAAGTGCAAGTAATGCAAAATATCACCATGACACATGATAATGTATAAATCACAGTCTTATAGACAGGGTTCAGTATAAAATACTGCTATAGTAATAATCTGCTTTACTCAATCTACGTCTAGTTGAGTCTAGTCTGTATTGAGTGTTCATCTGCGTAAAAAATACATGAATCCTGTGGTACATCTCAGACATAAAATTCTATTAGTATGAACATTAGAGAAATGTTGTCTCAGTCATAATGAAAATTTTTCAGTAAAGCAAGCAATCATATTTCTTCCTCAAGTTATCTAGCAGGGCGGATATAATTTGTTGGTATGAAAAAGCTATTTTTACCTGTAGAGATCTATGCTGGTGCTGGTACTGAACAAAGGTCTTTTTTGGAGAGATCCTTTGCACTTTCTCAAATTGTTTCCTCACTGCTGCCAGGCCACCAGGCACAGTACAGAACTTGGTCTTCTGTGAACTCTAGAGTGATAAAATAAGACCAGTTGTTTTCTATTTGTGCTAAAAACATACTTCTGTGACTTAATTTTTTAAAAAAACTAGTTATAACAGTGTGCAGGAATGACTCAGACAATCATAAATACTGTTTTTGGCAAGTTCATAGATCAGTGCACAAGAACCACACTTTATCATTTAGACAACTTAAAAGTATGTTTGGCCTGAATCTTGATCACCAAAAGAATGAAGTCCCATCCACTTGATTGCCAATAACAACCACTTTCCACAACAATCCTTCTGCTGTTCCCTCTTCTACTTGTCTCTTCTGAATTCTGTGGCATTCAGTGTTGCCACCTGGTCCTCTCTGTGTTTCCAATGGGTGTGGTTGAAAAACATGCAGAGAGCTTCAAGCAGGCCTTTGTGAGATGACCTGTCTTCCCCAACAACAGCAATGAAGGTCACAAAAGGGCACTTACCCTCAGGCTTCCTGTTCTAGTTCTGTCCCTTATGTGTTACTTTTTAGATGGTATTGGACGAAGCTTTCAGCATTTCAGTTTATTAATCACTGCAGAAAAAAGCCCACTCAAAAATTAGAGATACCTTTGTAATGAATCTAATCTACTAAGTAGAGTTAGACTTACTACTCATATAAGAGTAAGTAAGCAGATCATAGAAAAACAGGGTTGTTTTTTTTTTTCCCTGTGATGAAGGCGGCATGATTATATATGTACATGGATACGTGGATGTGAAGTAATTGTTTTAGTGAATGAACATTTCAGGCACACCTTAACAGCCATTTGGAGATATTTTGAACAGGTAAATGCAGTTATGGGTCCTCTAAAGAAATGAATTCATTCCCTTTAATGGAACCAAATATATGGCAATTCAAATGGAACCAAATATATGGCAAATTCAGGCAATTATCCATTTCAGCAAGAAATTGCAAGATGTTTCTGAGTGTAAATGAAATAGTTCCTATGTGCTCAACACTGTTAGACTGGGTCGGGCTTCACGCGGTTGTTTTCTTTGAGAGAGAGTACTAACTTCAGAAAAGTTTCCAGTTGTTGGACTGTGGAACTGGGACCTTCTCAGCTAGGTGAAATGCAGGAATCTGCTCCAAATACACACCAAGCAGCTGGGAAATGAGGAAGTCAGCAGGCAGGAATTTGATGGCTGGAAAACACCTGGACTCTGGTGGCTGTTTTTACGGTGTGGTTTCTGGACTATCCAGGAACCCAGAAAGTCCCTTCAGGTGATGCAAACCACTTTTCCCAGGACTAAAGTGCAGGTAAGACTGGTAATCCTTCTACAGCTGTACTTGCATATGGATGAAGATGGTAGTTGGTGAGAGCTGAACTGTAGTCCTTCTTTTGCCAGATATGGGCTCTGATTTAAAGAAATTACTCTGGTCTAGTTTACAGTGAGAAAAAGGTGTTCTTTCCATGTGCTGAAAGTTCAGTATAAACAAAGACCATTGTCATCCTCACATTAGAGCAAGCCATCATAATGCCTTCGGTTTCCTTATACGAGGGATCTGAGCTACAACTTCTAGGTGGGATTTTAAGATATGGTAAAAACACACTTTTTAACCCTTAGTATTTATGCAGAACTGAGGAAGAGTTTCCTGGCCAAGATCTGAAGACACAATTTTGAGATATTCCTGACTGATAATTCAATGTGTGGTGGGTGCTACTTTGTATCAATATTTTAATCTTTGCAATAAAATACTTAATCCCTCTTGGTAGACATGTATAGAGAGATGTAAAACAAAATTAAGAGGTTTTTTTTCCTGACTACTCTTTTATATAATGCTGATTTTAAATAATTTTATTACAAAACAATACTTTTTCATACACCTTGTCGCATAGAGCTGCTATTTTAAAATGCAGCAGTTTCAAATTTTTTAGTTTGAACAGCAGGAGGTCTAAACTTAATGTGGTTTTGAATATGATTTTATTATTTAGTAATAATTTTAGTAATGCAGAAGCTGCTGGCTTAATCTATCAAAAGTCTATGGCCCTAATAAATGTAGCTCATGCAACAGTGAAAGAAAAACCCAGTCTTTCTAATGACCTAAAGGGAATTGTCCAGATGACCAAAGCTTTATAGCATGAAAAATCTCTTTCAGCAAAGGCAGAGACTGATGTATTTATATGTTTGCTAAGCAGGTTTGGTAATTTAGGTGTCAAATTTTGATGCCCATAATGGTCCATCAGTCAGCTTGGATAAATAAAGAATGCAGGATGTGTCACTATGCAAAGCAAACGGAGAGCTAGGAAGGTAAGAAACCACTGATATCTTACGTGAGCAAAGGACACAGCAGCCTTGTACATAGCCATTCTTTCTTTGAAGGAGATGGTCTCCTGGAAATCCAGCAGTGTGTTATCAGCCCTGGGAGTGCTCTCTTTAGATAGTCCTCTTACGAGTTTGCGAGACTCCACTGTAAGTACAAACAGACATGGTATTTTCTAAGAGGAAGATAGCTACATTTTTTCTAAATCTTGAAAGAAAAGCAGTAGTAGAAAGAAATTGTGTCATCAATTTTTAACAACTGGTATTTTCAATTTACAGTTTATATAGTACAGAAAAATTTAAGACAATGAAACTTTGCAGACTGGGGGAAATTTCTTAGGTAAAAACAATAGGCTTTTTTAATTAAAAAAATCATAAAATTTAAACAGCAAGCATAATATTTTTCTGAAAGTGTTATATTTCCATATTTTATACTGTAAAAAGTAATTTTAAGTACTACAAATAATCTATTATAATTAGATATATTATGTTGTAATTAGCCTTATACTTTATAGTATTAATTTGCTTACCAGAGTCTGTTCTGAGTCTATTGGAGATTTCAGTTGTTTACTGATCCGACACTGGGGTATGTTTTAGTTGGTTTAGTATTACTAAAACTTTGTAGAAAATTGTCTCCATTGCTAACTACATTTTAACCTTGTTTCAAGGTGTGAAGAGGTTATAGACTTATCTAGAAGCATCTGCAATTCAGCTACATTGCATGTGGAGACAACAGCTCAGAGGACTCCTGAAAAAGCAGCTCTGAGTTACTAGCACTAGGAGATTCTTCTGCTACTTTCTACACTCATTTGACTGTGTCAAAATAGCTCCATATGCCCTGAAAAGTGCCTTAAATCCTTCTTTTAGACAAAGGGAAAAAGGATGTTAGGATCATCTCTCTTGTCTGTGATAAGAGAAATGCAACCAAAAAAAGTGACTTTTCAACAACTGTCTGTTTGTCCGGCACAGAACATAGTGCCAGGGAAGGGGTATCCCATCAAACAGGGAAGATTTCCAGGGCACACCTGGCCTTTCTGCCTGTTCCCTGTAAAACTGTTAAGCTGGCATAGGTGTTCAAGGTTCAGATATAGCAAGCAAATACAACAAGTAATTCTAATCTTCAGTAAAAATCAGATGCAGACATGCATTGAAGAGTGATCTCAGTGTGAATATACACAGTTTCTTAGTATTTTTACCTGACCTTACTCATAACTTACATAAGGATCATTTTCTTTTTTATTATGCTTATCCCATGCAGTAACTTTGCATATTTCGTGTAATCATGATACACAAAACAATTGTACAGTTCAAGAAATAATAGTAGCAGCAGTGAAAGAGTCAGTGAAAGTCAGCTGGAAGTAAAAGAAAAAGATTTTCGTGGAAAATAGAAATCAGAAGAGAGAGAAAATGGCTGTTCTTCAAATAAGAATCCATACAGTAACCAAAGCTAACCAAAACCATGGAAAAATTGAAGGTACACGTTGGCAGCACAGAGGGATAGTCCACCACAGCCAAAAAGTGTCCGTTCATTTTTTAAGGCAGTTTGAATTATGTAACACACTAGTACCAGAATGGAATTTATAAGCCATTGCTTTAATTCTCAAAAATGTTTAGGAGTTAAAATTGACTTTCTTGGTGTTGCTCTGATTCGACAGGGGATTTTTGGATTCTGCATAGTCATAAGCATGTGAATGGTTTCATTAAGTGCAATGGGAATACTCATGTGCATGAAGTTAGACGTGATTTAATTCCTTGCTATATGGCGCCAATGAATTTAATGGACTGTTTTAAAAAACATTTTAATAGATACATATTGTTAACCACCTGGGGAGTGAAGGTAATAGACATTATTCTCTTGTTAGCTTTAAAAGCTTTAAACAGAATTTTTTCTGTCTTAAGAAGCTAGTTGGTTTATAACATAATATGAAACTCTTTGTAGTGGTATGAGAGATTATATGATCTAAACCTTTGCTCATTCATTTTGCTCATTTTGCTTTAAGCTTTGCTCATTCAAGAGAACTTGAAGGTGTGATATATTCTGATTCTTTCAGAGATAAATGTATGTTCTGAAATGAACTAGTTGGTAAGAAGAGTCTTATCAAGCTTAGATATGCCAACAAAATCTGTTTGCCTTTGTCAATGGGACTTGTACAATAGTATCTATTTCAGAGGATTTAATTCTTTTATTAGTCGTGAGTTACATTAATTCTAGAAAGTAAACGAAGCTTGACAAATCTTCTGTGCATAATAGAACTTGAGAATTCTGGCTTTTTGCCATTTTTTTCCAACAATATGCCTACATTAGCTATCCAGTGTGGGCTTCTCCAGGTTTTCATGATAGGTTGAACAGCAATATGAGCATTGCCTTTATTGTTTTTCAGTAGAGACAACGGAAGTTGTTGGTACTCAGTCATAGAGCTTGCAGTAAATGTTGCTCAATACCTTTTCTAGAAAAACAAGATTTTGGCATAACTGGAACATTTAGGGAAAACTTCCATAGCACTCTAGTGGTTTGAGGGTACTGTTCTTGCTGAAAAATTGAAGCAAGTTGACATATATTGTTATTGGTTATAGAAAACTCAAATCCCATGGTAACGGGAGAAATAATCTATGAATCAGCATTATCATATTTTTTTAGGACCTGAGTATTTATTCAAGTGCAGAGTTGCAGATTTCAGTTCCTGACTTCAGCTATTAGAAGTTTAAGAGTTTTCGCAAGTGGTTTCAAACTAAAATGAGTCTACAGGGAATTTACTTCTCATAAGACTGTCTGAATGCAAAGTGAGATATTATGGCTCTCACAGGAACATAGGAAAACATTATCCCCTATGGGTCTGTCACATTTTTGGAAAAAGCTTCATTTGTAAGAGATGTGAATTGTTGACTGTGCATTTTTGCGTAAATCATATTCTTTGTTATTCCTGGTGGATCAAAAAATACTTCTGAAACATGCTGTGCCATAGGTAGACTCAGAGGCAAAGTGGATATGGAATGGAGGATTTTGTTTTCTTGTTAGAGAGGAAAAAGAAAGGCTTTGTACTGGAAGACTCTAAAAGGCGAAGGGAAAAACACTCCCAAAATACTACTTAAAACCAAAAGATACCTGAAAAACTTGAGAAGATGCAGAGAAGAGGCGCAAAAAATACTGCTACAGAGAGAACTGCAGCTGTATCTAGTTAATGGATTAGATGGTTATGAAGTGATATGGTCATAATGCATAATTACCCTTCCAAGAAGAAATGAGCAGGTATTAAATGTCTCTTTAATTTGGTAGGACAAAAAGGAAAAAAAGATAACCAATGGCTGAAAGTTAAATTTGATAAAAGAGTAGGTCTGTAGTTGGAACAATGAGCTGAATAAACTTAGCAGCATTAACTAGAAAAGGTCTTGTGCATTGAAATTTCCCTTTCCCTTCAGGATTCTAGAGTCCGAAATAGATAAACATTTAGTCTAAACATTTTCTGATCAAAAAAAGAGTGGAATCAATAGTTGTTTGATACGATGTAGAAGGCTTATTAATTTTATTGGCAGCCTGGACAAGTCTTTTTATGCTATTTATTTAGGTAATCTGTTGTTTTACACAAGGTCAAGTCCTAGACGCTCAGAAGTCAATAGGTGGTTTTCAGTCAGAAAATTTGATCATGCATATTCCTTCTCTGTTAAAACAAAGCAAAACACAGATATAGCCACTCTGATATCATCAAGCAGTGGTCTCCAAAGTGGAACATATGTACCCCAGGGGCTGTGCAAGACAGTCCTGTGGGGTGTGGGAATCTAATATTTTTTTGTGAATAAACAATTTTTAAATATTTATTTTTTCATCCATCCTGCTTTAACTTTTATTTTGGCGTATGTTGCCTAAAGTTGTATTAGTAGAGTAGTACAGGTAAATGATTTGTAAATAAATATACAAACATTGGGAGGGCAGACTCATAAATATTTTAATGGTAGAGGTGACCATCAAAAAGCTTTGGAGACCACTGCCTTAAAGCATGGTATCAGATCAATGTGGTAGTGCTAACCTTCAGAGCTGTTGCTATGGCCATTTTCTGACGACATCTTTTCAAAGATTGCTCTCCCTCTTTTCACGCTAGACTCCTCCTGAGAAATGGCAGAATGGTTCCCAGGCTGACCCTTCAATGGTGATGAAAGTGAATTTCTCTCACTTTCTGTTTCCTGTTAGAAGACATCAAGAAGAGGACATGTGTTACAAGTTATTCGTAGGAAAGAGATGTGGGTTTTGGGGCAAAGGGAGTGTACAGAGAGCCAGTGGATTAAAAGGGGGTACTGTTTTGGGGGAGATGTTCTCAAGAATGCCATAAGGTAAATTTCTGTAGCACTGCAGATTCACATGGTACTGCCCAGTTTATTGTTCAGCAGACTGTGATGCTTAGAAGTTTTCTTTGCCATTTCTTGAATATGGTTTGTTTGACAAGAGAAGAGTGATGATGGTGGTAAGGATCACTATAAAAGACACCAGTTCCTCTTTTAAACACTTTTTGTGTATAGAAAAGTTGACAGAGGGAATTTTATTAATTTCATTTATCATTACGTAAGAATATGTAAAAACAGAAAATGATGTCTTGGAAACCAGATGTACATGAGCATTTGTATTTCAGAAATTTGATTTTCAATTCTGCTGTGACTTATCAATTGAATTTAGGTTATCACAATAGTGGGTCAATGTTCCCTACAGATAGTTTACACAATATCATTAGCATCTCATCATCCCGCTGTGGCCTCAGCCCTTCGAGGCAAAATGGGTAACTTATTGCTAACCAAGCTTTAATGTCTTGCAGTTGTTGTTTTGCCGTGCTTCTCCTTCCTTCCATGCAATGTGCTCCTCTGTATGGAGTTGAACACAATGGCTGTAAAATCTCAGCTACAGCTGTTATGTAGAGTAAATAACTGAAACTGCTGCAGTAGCAAAAATAGACTTTTTTTTTTGCAAGGGAGTAACTTGAAAGGTTCACTGCATGTCCATTTCTGTCGTCCCTGAAAAAGAAGTGCGGTATCAAAAAAAAAAAGTGACTAGGTGATTGGTCTGGTGACTGCATAAATCCCTCCAGCAAGATTTTGCAGAATTTATCTGCTAGAGCCCTTAATTACTTAAATGGCATAGATTTTCAAAATATACGGGCTTCATTAGCCTACTTCCTTTTTATTGTTTGCAGACAGCTTTATTATTGTATACAAATTTAATGCTACCGTTGTATGTGATCTTACTGAAGTAACTTCTAACTGCTTTTAGACTTAGATATTATGCATGGTTTGTGTAAGAAGCAGAATAATTTGACCCCTGAATTGATTATGCTAGAATGGAGAGTATTTTCTAGTAACTACTGAAAAAAAGAAAAAAAATATTGCAATGCAAATTAGTGAGTCCTCAAATAGAAATCTTACAAAGAAAATACTGTAAAATAAATTGTAAAAGCCATTTTTGCGGTAAAATGTAAGCAATTTCATAGTGTTCACCTTGGATTTTATGGAACTAACAGTGAACAAGCATTGGAAATGTACTTTTAAAATGAGTGCATCACTGGCAATCAAGGACGATTGTGCTTCACCCGTCTTTAATAAATTTGTGCTTTTCTCAGAACTGCTGCTAATTTTTATCTTAAATATGGGTTGTATTTCATGTCCTAACCAGTAGTCATTCGTTGCAAGAGTATTCCTTCCAGTACATGTACAAGAGGTTATGTCTTGTGGAAATTCATAATTTTTTAACAGTCTGTCTGCTTCTGTGACTTACGGTAGCTCTTGCTTGACAGCAACAGGAAGTTTTTTCATGATGTGTCAGCATTCATAAAAAATGATTAGACCATAGAGGCTAAAGGTGTTTTATTACCAGAAGTATTGTAAACTCCACTTCTTGCAAAAAATACCTAAGGTATCACCAATCATCCATTATCTTGTTGCATCAGTCTGTCCCCTCTTCCCCCTCTGTTCCTCCCAACAACCACAGCTGCTCCTGAATTAAACTTGAAAGGTGGTCTTGGATATGGTGGGTAGTTTTAGCAGATAGGCCAGGAGGTACAGCCAATACACTGGAAAACTTAAACAAACTTACCTAAAGATGGTCCAGGAGATCTTAGCCAATGCTGTGGGGTTTGTTGCCTTTTATGTATCAGTTTTACAGGTTTAATAATATAAACAAAACATAATTGGTTTAAACCTAATTCTAATTATTCTCTAATTGCTTTTATGGTTAGAAGCGTATTTTTCTTGGCTATTATGGAAAGTATTTTTGGAGGCTAATAGCAAGATAAAGATTTCTGGAGTGAAGAAAGTAGCTGTTCTTCTGCTCCATGACACTTCCATGCTCTTTCCTCGCTAGTCTGTTAATACTCTCAGGTTGTACACCCCAGAACACTCAGAAGTGACACAGTGGCACAGTGCCAGTGAGACAAGCTCTGTGACCGGGCAGGGTTACGATACACAGCAGTAGTGGTGGACAGTTGCAGCACAGGAGGGAGAGAGAGCTTGGCCACAATGTGGGTGTGCTGAGAGGAATGACATACTTGTGTGCCAAGGGTAGCAAGAGACAGCACATGGCTGAAAGGAATAGGGTATTTTGTGTGGGAAGTGCTATGGCTTAGAAATGCTATTAATTGTGTACCCTTTTTCAGAGTTGGTTATAAGTTACAATTACAGCCCAGTATTAATTATGATATTCTGGTTTAAAACCACTCAAGAGCTGACCATTATTGTCTTCTGGACAATCCACGATGCAGAAATGGCTCTTCAGAGCAGAGATGAAGGATGGGGAGGGAGAGAAGAAATTTAAAAAAAGCAGCTGTGCACATTGTTAGATCGTATTTGTCTCCTCCAGGTACTGCAGCCAGCCAGTACCTGGCATAAATGAGAACAGCCTCAGGATCGTGTTGCCCCAGCATTGTGTGTGCTTTCCCGGGTGAATGCCAGAGAATCACTGTAATGATGTTCTAACTTCTACAGTATTAGAACAAAATAGGCAACTCAAAATATACTGTTTTCAATTACCATTGGCGTCATTGAGAACAAACTCATCTAGGTTGATTTTTTTGGGTTTTTTTTGTAATTTCTATTACTTTTTTTTTTCTGTAGATACCAGTAACAGCTAAAAGCTTCAGAATTTACTGTTTCTTACTCTTATTCTTGCAAACCAGGGACCAGTATAAACTAGATTTGCATTTTTCTTAACTCTATGAATTTTATTAACTTGTAGCATGTTTCTATGATGTTCTGCAAATTTACATTTCATTTAAATATCTGTGGTAGAAATTCCATTACCTATAAAATTTAAATAACTTAGTGTTTTACACATGAATTTTAATAGGAATTTAGAAAAAATTAATGCATCTTTTTGGACCATTTTTAGTATAAATTACAGGAATATTGGCCCTACTGAAGAGCTTTTCATGTAAATTCTCTTATGGAGAGACTTCTAAGACATGGGCTACTATGGCAGAAGGTACCTTCAGCCTCAAGCTGCTCTAACCCCATTTTGCAAAGAGCATCCCTAACTTAGTGGGGTCTTCGGAGTGGTGATTTTCTTCTGCAATGGCTCCAGCTGCAGTGCTAGAGCTCAGATTTATTCTCAGGAAATGGTATTTCCTACTGTGAAAAAGTTATTGAAATGTGTTATGATTACCATAAACTCAATTTAATCAGGATAAATTTAATTTGCATTCTTTTCTGTTGGGGTATCTACGCAGATAACCTAATGACAGTGAATGTCAAAGACATCTTCTTAATAAGGGTAGAATTAACATTTGAAAAGGCACTGAGGTAGTGCCAAGAGGTGCTTAATTAGAGGCTAATACATGCAACTCTTGCAAAACTTGCCAAATGAAAAGTAAAAGATTTTTTTCTTTCTGATTAACGCAGCATTCAGTTCATATCAAGCTTTTGTAACTGTATGTGTGGTCTTGGTGGGATCAGGTATTTAACTGGGATATAAACTGTTCTATTGAGCACCCTGTTAAAAGCATTTATAATTTTTTTTTTTTTTTTGTTGGACATAATTTGTTGAAGTCTGTCCATACTCAGTAACTTCCTATCGTGTAGTTACTTCAGTTTTATGTACTGGCTGTGATATTATATTCTATTTTTGCATGTACTTCTCAGAAAAAGGTGACACAAGAAGCTATTTTTATGTTCTGATCTCATACTCTAGACATGATGAAAAGAATAAAGCATAGGAGTGCCAAATTTCAAGGAATATGCAAGCATTACAGTTGAAAATGCCAACAGTAAAGATTCCAATTTCAGTGGCCTGCTGAGTGGCTATGCTTCATTTAGATAGTGAATTTTCCACTTGCTGTCCAGTCCTGTGCTAATCTAAAAGTCAGTAAGCCAGAACACATGAAGCTTTAAATAGAGGAAAACTATTTACCAAATTACTACTACCTTTTCTGCATATATAGAACTACCTTGGATTGCAAGAAGAATTTGCCTTCAGCATATAATGTAGATTGTGAAATCTACTGTTAATGTTCAAAGTATTTAATCTTTTTTAAAGGACATCTTTAAACATGTTCAAAAGGTGCACTCATCCTCATCCTGTGTGTGTTAACTGCATTCATTACATGTGCTACCTGAAGGAAAGCTGTCTAGCACCTAACTTTGATTTTATATGTCGTATCTACTAGAAGAATACATGTTTAAGGAAGGACAAGGAGGGGTAGAAGGAATAGGCCCAAAGATAAAAGCGTAAGTTGAAAGGAAAATAATAATTCCATAAATGTATGAGGTAGGAAATGAGTGGAGCAGAAGGATAAGTGTTTACAAATCAAATCTGTTGCTTTAAAGTTACGTGAAATTTTGATCTGTTAATGCATTTTACTTGGATTTTAACTTTAAGTTAGGGTTGTTATTCAAATAATTGTTTCAATGGCAATTCAAGTTGCACTGTGCGAAACTGACTCCTAACATTTTTCTAACATTTACACTGCCTACAGAAAGTTAGCATCTCAAATTCTAATTCACAACAAGAGACTGCTTTGCTGGAGAATACACAGAAATTATTTGAGGTTAATTCTTGTGCTGAGCGAGTTGATAATATCTATAAATCCCTCAATCACAGTGAAATATTTAAAAAAAAAAAAAATAAATAAAACAGTATAATCTTGTCCTGTCTGGAAAAAACCTTTGGAAATACCGGCGTGAGACAAGTCTCTTTTCGATACATTTCTCATCTGTAATTAAAATTATGGTGAGAATCCATTCTGGTGCAATGGGAGTGCATGGAATCATCTCTACCATCTGCTGGAATGCTGATGGCATTATTAAGATTGATGACAGACCTCCTCAAGTGACTATTAGAGAGGAGTGCTAATAACACCTGCTGCATAAACTCTCTGATGCCAGTAAGGAGACTGTTGAGACAAAGCCATGGTTCTCGCTTGATGCTCTGCAATGCTCCATTTCACTAAGACAGAATTTCTCTGGAGGCTTTAAAAAGAATCCCAGTAGCTGCCTGGAACCTGCTCATTCATTTTATCTCCAGACCAGATCCAGAGATGTGTATCCTTTTCAGCTGGAGACAGCATTAAAATAAGACTGTTTTCATCTGGAGGAAGGATATAAAATAGCTGTGCTGTGTACATGAAACAGAGGCCCTGAAAAGAGCTTGTGTCAACCTGAGGAGACAGAAGGTCTGTTTGCAGAATTGCCATCTGTGCTGGTTTTGGCTAGGATATAGTTAATTTTTTTTCACAGTAGCTGGTACGTTTTGAATTTGTGCTGTAAACAGTGTTGGGTAATGCAGGGATGTTTCAGTTTTTGCTTAGGTCACACACAGTTATATGCAGCCAATTGTATTGTATTGATTTGAAGTGTTACAGCACTTCTCACAGCACGATAATGAAGATTGATGCTAAATCAGCTGCTGGACAATGGATTAAATAGGCATCTATAGGATATACTGAAACTTCCCTACCTAACACACTCCTGTGCAGTGGTCCATGTCTACTGGTATTTTTGGAGGTCAAAATACTCGTGTGTTTTATAAGCACATAAAGAAACTGAGGCCACAGTCCAGTAATTTGACAGTAGTCAAACAAGTTTGAATGAGCCATTTTTAAAGTATTATGATACTATAGTGGTTGAATAACATTGTTTAAAGTAGGCCAGGTACAATATCTTTAAAAAACTAAATCAAGATAAAACTTATGAAGACTAAAAAATAAAAAAAACCCCAAAAAATCTTGGTAGAAGTAAAACTTACTGCAGTGTTTGAAAGCAAATTTAAATAAAATCTCATAAAAATCAAAGAAAATTTATATTGTGTGTACTAGAAGTCTATATAAATAACTGGCAGTACATTACCAGAAAAAGATGCAGAATAAGAAGTCTGGATCTGAGACAGCTGTGTTTAATATGAAATATATTAGAGAGAACAGCAACAAAAGACTACAGAGAGTACAGACAGTGTAGCTTTCTAACCAGCATTAACAGACTACAATTTTCGGGCTTGGTGCAAGTCGTGCAAACTGTTTACTAAACCAGTGTGATTAGTAACCAAGAATAATATTAGAGGGTTTTTTCCAGAATCATCACCTGGGACATGACTTTTACCACAATATTAAATAAAATTCACACCAACACTTTTTTATAGAATTCTGCTCTTTTTTAGTGCAGTCTTTGCCTTAGTACAAGCTCCAAGGAGTTGACACATTATCGAGACTTAAATGTATTTATTTCCATTAAACATACAATAATTAAAAAAAAATTAAATATGTGGTGCATTCTCTGATGTTCCTTCCAAAATTACAGAAAGTAATATGTGTTCCAGTGCCCTGCATTGTCATTTATTCAGGAATAATACAGGGCACCTTCAACGTAATTTGCCTGTACATCTCCAGAGAATTGCATGCTGGGAATTTTGGTGGTCTAAGCCCTCATGAACTAAAATTCCTTGTAAACTTTTTCTCAGTGAGCTAAATTAAGTTTTACCCCACTTCTTTTTTTATTATCATTTTTAATAGAATAGTTGTATAGGCTCTAGATAGCAACTATCTTTAGCAAAGGCTTTTTTATCTAATATTCATTGCATGTTTTTAAATTAGTTTTTTTCCCCACAATATTACTATCTATAAAAGCTAGTAAAATTATGGGTTATCAGCATTCCCTTTTTTTAGGAAATAGCATTTTATTTGGTCAGATACTGGACTGACGTTTGAAAATGAGCAATAAGAAAAAATGAAACATATTCAACAATGGATGATTAACAATGAGCATATAAAGAGGGTATTATGTAAGCGATGTAGCTGCAGGGAATTCAAGATGAGCTATAAATGATGGAGTTTCTGAGTCAATGGGTGTAATTAGGGAGAGTCTCAAGTTTAGTATTACTGTGGACCATTTTCATATCCACAGTCCAGCAGTGATGTTTAATATCTGTGACAGAATTTCCTATAAACAGCTTTAAAGAAATACAGTGCATGGCTTGAACACCTCTGGGTATACAGAGTTCACAGACTGCCTAAGCTGGACTAACATCTATTATTCCAAACTTGTTAATTAGATGTCACAGTTGAAACAAACATACCATCACACAATGACAGAAGAGGAAACAGAAACAGCGTTCAAGTATGGCAATGGTATTTTCTTTTATTTTTTTCATTTCCTGCTTGCTAAATGCCTCAATTGCTAAGCTTTAAGATAACGTGCCATGTTGCTTTAAATCTAGGCATCAAATGTCTGGGAAACATCTTCACAGAATGTTTTTGAAAGAGAAAACTGAGCAAGCAGAATTGCTGCCAACAGGGAAAAGACAGAGGTAAAGAAGCAGAAACAGAAGCACACAGGTGAGATCTTTATAGTGAAAAGGATTCCTGAAGGATCTCTTCTATTAAGACAGCTGATGTAGTAAAATGTATTTAGCAGGTGATTTGTACCTTCTACCCTATAATGGCCAACATTGACATCTACCCATAAACTGTTACTACCTGTGCCTTGGACATGTAAAGATGGGAAGCCTTATGCTGTACTTCTCTTTGAAAACACAGAAACTGTTCTGCTTTCATGAAGATTAACAACAGTAGCATGCAGCTTCTGAATATGGCTTGTTTGGACCCATTCACTTCAACCTCACAACCTAAGAAACACGGTGAGTCCATTTCTCTTTGTACTAGATACTGGCGGAGAATAACAGAATTGTTAACAGTTTCTTCTCACAGATGCTGTACAGGTTGGAGGAAAGATAACACAATAGACATATTGGAGATTTTATTTTACATATTTAATAGCCTGTTGAAATATTAATTGTGAGTATTGGTGCAGGTGCTTATTTGATTAATTTGATCTTGTTCATTTGACACATTACACATTGTACTCTGCAAGCAATGTCTCTTTCACTCGTGTTTAATTTATGGATATGCTCTCTCCTGCATACCAGCACCTGTATGCCTGATTTCTCAGGCTTTAGGTCATAGGCTTATTTCCTTCCTAATCAACTCAGTGTTATGTTTTCCTACGAATGCTGTTTCCAAAGACATGCTAGTAATGACATATTTACTTCTCATCTTTCCACATCACTTTCATGCTTCAAGAATTGATTAAGCTACCTACAGGCTGGTAAATTGTTCCAAATAGAGCAGACAGAATGACAGCGAAAATATTTTGAGATTTGTTCTTTCTGACACATGGAACAAATACTCTGGAAGAAGTTATTTAGGATAAGAAGTATTGTCTATAAAATATTACAAACTAAATTTAAACTAAATGTGGAGATGAAGTTAAAGAACATGTTACAAATAAAACATACTTTACCAAACTTCATTTTCTGGCCACTGGCTGTGGAAAGGAGCTGTGCCTTTCCAAGTGTTCTATGGTCAGTTTGCCACAGAGGTTATCAAGCTCTGATGCTGCTGATTAATAGGTTGGAAAACATACAACAAAAATAGACTTGGCTAAAGCGAGGTGTTTACTGACTTGTGTCAGAAAGGGAAGAAGTAATTTTTTTTTGATAACCTAGAAAACTCAGTCCTTCACCCTCAAGATCAAACTGTACAAAACACAATGCATGTGGTGACTTGTTTCTAAGTTAAAAGGTTTTAACTTGACTGATCTCTGCAGATTTAAAAATGTTAAAGATTATTTCTGCAACACCCAGTATTTGGATCATTTATAAGTGATTATATCTTTAAAGAACGCTTTCATGACTTCGTGGGTGTGTGTGTGGGGGTGTGTGTGGGTGTGTGTGCCTTTCTTAAGAAGTCCCAAGTGTCATATTCCTCAGTTCCCCATCCTCTTGGTGTGCTTATTTAATAACACACAGTCACATTAGAGATAGCATCTGCTTATGAAGGCAGAGCTTTGCTTTCCTCTGCCTTCTGGAGACTTGAGCCAAAGAATAGTCAGTCTGCTATAATCCTGAACTTGGCAGAGGGTAGTTTCTAAATCAGGCCCTAAAGAAATATGAAAAAATGTCAAATCTTGTCTCTGTTTGGAAGGAAATTACTGTTTTTTAAAAATGAAGTTAACTAGTTGCAAAGTGTAGTTTCTTCTTGAAACCATCACAGCTTTTCACAGTGCACTGTGAAAACTTTAAAAAAAAATTTAAAATCACACTCCTTTAAATCCTTCTAAAAAACAAGGAGGGAGAGCAAACGGAAACATCGTATTTATTTCCATATATCTTAGTGTTCTTTCATTTGTTTCATGTAGAAACAAACAGATACTTCTATTCTACAAATCGATTTATATTACAGTACTAGCACATTGAAAGAAAAGCCCAACCTGATGCTTTTCTTTTTTTCAGTTTTCCTGAAGTGGATGAGATCCTTCTCTGTTTACTGTGTTTAAAAATTACAGACTCATCTGTAGAACTTCAGTTAGCACAAAATTAAATGATACTGCTTTTTAACTTCAATGGTCTTTACTGAAAGACCTAAAGGCGAAACTCTGTCGTATCTGCAGTGATACGGGTAGAAGTCCTGGAAATCTCAAAAACTGTCAGAAGCCTTTTATTTCTAAAAAGCCTTTTGTGTAATACATTCTTTTCATTTTCTAGACTTCTACAATACCTGTTAATCTGCTGTGTATACATTCAAGTTTTTAGGGGTATCTGTTACCATGGAATGATAGAAGCATGATGGTGTTTAACAGCATAAAAAAATTTGGACCTAATCTCCTAGTGAAAATGTGCTTTGTGGTTTTAAATGCTATTTAAATACTTCTCTGTTCCAGAAATAACTGTGATTTTTAGTCTGCCTTCCTTGGAAGTTCAGTCATCCTGGGAAGTGGCATCTGATGGACTGTCAAAATACTTTTTTCTACTATCTAACTGTACTCCACAAAAGATTCAATTCATCATAACAGATGAAAAGTGCCACTTTAAATTAAAATTACAACAGCTAAAAAACCAGACAAAAAATCTTTGTAACAGTTACGCAGAAAACATAGACAATAATCAGACCAAAATGAGACCCACACCTGAAATCATTGCAATTTGTTGAGGACAAGTGATCGTAAAAATAAGCCACCCTCGTCCTCAGCACACGATACATTATGTATCTTTGTGGATTGTGAATAAACAGTAAACAACAAGAACATTATAAAGCAATAAACCAGTAACTATTAAATCTTAGAATAAAGAAGACTTCCTCTGGAAAGTTTGGTTGAGGGCATCTGACTATAATCCATCCCATCCTCTTGCTTATAAAAATGCAACCTGCTAAGGTGTGCTTTATATGTAGATGAGATTAAAACCAAATTTAACTTCTTGTAAGTAACTGGTGACACACAAGTTCCAATTTTCCAACTGATCTGTCCTACTTTTTTTTTTCTAGTAACCGTTGTCATTGCCATAGCTCAAACAGTAACTTCTCTCACTATGGGGAAAAGGGGATGATTCTACAGGTGAGATCCCATTACAGATTGTTTCCTCTGCTGTCCACACCTCCAAATAAAGCACAAAATTGGTAAAGCTGAATTGAAGGCAGAAGAATAAAAGAGTTCTTGAGGATCTGCTAAAGAAAAATATTATCACTTTTTATTTGGAATACATTCAAATGTTTGACTGAAGCATAGTTGCGTAATAATTAGGAAAGTAGTGAAACAAGTTGCAAGGACCTTTTGAGAAACTAGTTAACAGGTGTGGTGGAAGAGAAGGTCTGAAATATTGATGTGTCCCAAGTGGGAATCATTTATGCTCATTTCAAATCCAGTTTTGCATAACATTATACCAACAAATATAATGGTGTAACTAACTTGGAGAAAATAGCTCAGAGGAACTGAAGAACTGCAGGTGATAAACAGGGATGGAATATGAGTCTGTGCCAATTCACTTGTTAAACAGGGAGGAACAGCAGTACATTATAGAAGACCTTTGTGTGTCTGTATATATATATATATATATATATATATACATGCATAACATACTGTAATAGTTTGGAGAACTCTTTGTGAACAAAGGAGTTTTGGGAAACTTAATTTTTACCATCAGAACAGCTGCATTTCCTAGTGTAAAACATTGTAAATGCCAGTGAGAAGTCTGACAACACGTACACTTTCTAGACAGGCAAAAATTTAATACATCTTCCAAACTGTGAAAAGCCAGGCCAGTTTAGAGATGAGTTAAATAAGAATAACTAAAGTGAGATGAGGATGGTTTCTTCAGATGATTTATAAGTTACCTGTAAAGAGCTGATACATGTACTTAGAAACTAAAAGCATAGGAGAAAGATTTTGTCTTGAAGGGAAGAGAAAAAAAAAAGAATTTCTACCAAAAGCTGTTCTTCATGATCTGCAATCAAAGTCCCAGAGAGGATCAAGTCTTTCCTTGTGGAATCCTTTGACATTAGAAAATGTTGATGAAAACAAAAGGGGGAAGTCTAAACACATTTGCAGCTGTCTATTATGATGTCTTTCACTTCTGAACCAGCAGAGTGTTCTTTATATGATTGATCTAGTTCTTTAAAAGTGGCTTTATGGTTTAGCGTAACTTAATTGACCTGATTTTCTCTATTAATTTTGTATATATATAAATAACAGCACTGCAACGAAAATGCAACCTGAATGAGAGATTTTTAGAATATTTAATCAGCAGTATTTTGCCTCAGAATAAAATCTGTTTTTCCTGTGGAATAATGTAATAAAATAGGCCTGGTGTTGAAAGTCTGGTTAGTCAAGAGATAGTCCAAGCAGGGTTCTAACTACTGGAAGTCTTTTCCTGAATATAAAGTTAGTAAAGATATTCCTTTGTACATAAGGTAACTGATGTAGTTCAGTGGCATTTTGCTTAGATGTTTTGTTTAAATTTTTCAGATTCCAATGTGATTTCTACGGCTTTCACTTAGTTTTACGTATTGCTGTTTCTAATTTTGTTCTAACCCTCTTTATGGCTTCTGGGTGAAACCACTACAAAAATCCAAGGAATATGCACCATCTCATTCTTCATCCTTCACTCCTCCTGCCCATGGAAATGTACTATGGCTGAAAGAGATTGAATCTTAAGCAATCCGTTCGCTAAAGCCTTTCCATGGCCTTTCATTATATTGCAATATAAGTACCTTCTTGTATTGGTCATTACTTGATGATAGAACTATAGTCAAGATGTGCCTTCTGAAAGCATCCTAATACGAATGCTGTTGTTTTTCATGGTAAGTTTTTTATCTCGTGGCATAATATTTAACTACTAAAATACTTAGCAGTCATTAATATTAATAAACACCGTTGTTAACTCTAACCTCTAGAGTCTTTACCATTAGTCAGATACACATCAAATGCTTAATAGGTACCTTTAAATACCTTCAATATTGTTTAAAGAAAAGTCTTCAGTTCTCTCAAGAGAATAATGCTGTTTAAGTCCAAAAAATTATTCTTTCTCACTCAATAAGGAACTCTTTGTTTTGATAAGACTAAAAATAGAACCAATTTGCTTCTACAGGATTGGTCATGTTTGCAGTACTGAATGATTTGCTTCATAGGAAGAAAAGTTTATTTTACTGTCTTAAAAAAATTTCTAAGATCAACCAAAAAGGTCTCCACCTTAAAAGCATTTGGGCATGCCACATAGAAGCAGTCTATGGCTATTTTATATGGTCTTTAAAGTGCTCAATAATCCCATAAAGTTTTAACCTTTATTTTATTGGTTCCTGTTACTTTGTATGTTATATGTTTAAAGCCAAGGAAAAGATCTTTCATGAATCACATGAATTTTTATTTTACTGTTCACATAAAAAAGCTTTATAATACCTTTTAGTACCTCAATTTTGTATATGAATTATATAATTGTCAGCAGTCATTATTCTGAACTGCAGTTTCTGGACCAGAAAACCATGTTTAAATCACCCTAGACATTAAAATGAAATGGGTAAATGACCTGACCGCATGGACCGGCAGGGCCATCCTGCGGCAGAACACATTATGAAATCAAGTATTAGTATGTCTTTAATTGTGAAGCGGGATAAAAGTTATTCAAAGGGGATTTTTTATTTACTTTTTTTTAAAACTGATAAGTGAACAAAAGGTGAGGAATTAAAATGTGGAAAGTATAAAATATTCCATCAGCAACCAAACCTTGCAGGGGCATTTCAGTTTTCATGCAGAAGAGGTAAAGCTTGGTGAAAGACCTTCTAGCTACAATAATGAATGAAGTCACCCTATTTAAGATTACTAACCTTTTCAGTATCCTTTACTTCTGTGAAGCATTTTTTAAGTTTCAAAAAAGTCTAGCTTTTCCCCAGATAGTTAAAAGAAATCACAGACATTTCTCAGACAAAAATCTGGTGCCAAATAAAGCAATTTGTGATTTGACCAGGCCTGTCATGTTCATGTCAATGAAAGCCAATTGGTAAAATGACAGCAATTGAAAGGGAATCAATACTGCTCTACAAATAAGAAGCAAATGCTTCAGAAAGTTTTAGAGTGTTTGTAAATAGTTTCATTTGGGAATTCTTCTCTCAGGCCATAGTATGAGACCCTGAGATTAGCTCAGTTGGTCAGAGCATGGTGCTAATAATGCCAAGGTTGTGTGTTTGATCCCTGCTCAGGCCATTCACTTAGAGTTGGACTTGATGATCCATGTGGGTCCCTTCCGACTCAGATTATTCTGTGAAATATCTTGAGTTTTTCCTCTTCTAAAAAACACAAGCCAAACACAATTGCACGCTAATTTACCTGATAGCTTGGCAATTAGCACCAGTCAGAAACCATTAAAATGAAACAGACCAATAAAATGACTCAATAAGGAAAGCTATAGGTAATAATAGGTAATGACAACCACTATTCACAAACTGATGCAAACAGTCCACAGGACATCCATGGGAGCTGTGGCCAGTGCTCCCCATTCCCAGCAGGGCATAGCAGAAGGGTGGTGTGATGCTGGGGAAGCCTGCCTGGGGCCCCTCTCCATTCCTTCCCTTGCCCACCCCACCCAGACACTTACCTTCCTACCACCCAGGGCCTCGAAGTGGCTCCGCAGCTCCTCCACAGTGACAGGGACGTGCTCCATCAGCTGAGATCCACCTAGGGTCTCCTCCTTGAACACATCTGCCCTCCTGCTGTCTGATGGCATCTTCTCCAGGGCGATCCTATCTGGCACCAGGGATGGTGGGACTGGTGAGTGCTGGAACATCAGGCCCGGTCTTGTAGCGTTGGCAGACTCCCATCTCTGCTTGAGGAGCTCCACGGCGCCCTTCTGCAGGGGCAAGTCTGCCAGCTCCAGTATGCCCTGCCAATGCAACGTGTGCCTGGGGTCAGAGGCCAGCGCATGGTGCCAGCAGAGGCCACCATGGAGTGGCTCAAGAGCCCTTGTGGGTTGCAGGACAGGCCGGGAGACAGGCTGGTGGCTGGGACAGAAGCCACTTCCCAGTGGAAGATGTGAGATCCAGTAAGAGTCAGTGAAAGGGTTCAGCGCGTTCATACAAGAGGAATATGTGAATTATAGAGTGAATTCAGAGTGCTGTTCAGATATTTTATTCTTAAGCTTGACAGCAGAATTGCTGTCTATCATGAATGGAAAAGCAGCAAGCATGCAATTAGTGAGAATTGCAAACAAAGTGGGGTTAATGAATGAGTGCCTGGTAATCAGTGTGTGCTGCATGAAAGGCGTTGTGACAGGTGACTGCTGATTTCTTTAAGACCTGATACTGCTGTCTGTGTTGGGGGATGAGTCTCAGCATTTTAAAGCAGCCAGGAGACAGAAGGGCTACTGCATTAGCTGAGAGAGTGCTTGGGTAGCCTGGAAACACAACCCTGGGCAGTTCTCCTAATTGCACTGTAACTCGTGTCAGGTAAATTGCTAAGTGTTGATATCCAACCTTTCTGATCGGTTGACTGTGCTCACAAAGACTTATTCCTTCTTTCTTAAGGTACGCTTGGGAAGCAAAATTGCCATTCTGTTATTTTGCACCAGTTGATGAATTCTGCTCCCCTTTTCCTGAAATCAGCTCCCAACAGGTTTGATTCTGATGTTTTCTGCCCTGTAGCAAATACTCAAATGTAAGTTTTCACATCTCATTCTAAAGGACGTTTAAGTAAAAACAATTTGAATTTAAAATCGTAACAAGAAAGAAATGTTAACTTTGGAGGCCCAACTAGTAACTAAAATCTCAGTTCATTCATCCCTTTCTTTTTGGAAAGGAATTCTTGTATGTATGTAGCTGTCCTTTAATATGCTTATATTTGACAGAGTTTAATTTAATCTGCATTGTTGGGAGTTGGAGTTGGGGGTTTTTGAGTAATGTTTTAACCATAATCGATATGGTCTGTAATATTTTACTTAGAAGCAAAAAACACAGAAGGAGTGCTGGCTATTTGATGTATTCCAAGAATAATTTTAAAAGGAGACTTCAAGATCCAACTTTCTTGAACAATATGGAAAGGAGTTTCTTGGCTCACAGTTTTCACCTTCTGTACAACCAGAAGTTGGCCCAAGACTTGTTTCTCCTTTAGTTTTTTGGCAAAACTACATTGTGATTATGGTTAACATCCTGCTAGTTTTCCTTAAAAGATATAAACTGTCTCCCAAACCCTTCCTGAGAGCAAAAGAGTGACATTCTTCCTTCCCGTGCCACATGTACCTGTTCCATCAAAGATCCTAAATGGGTCTGGCTTCTGGCCCAAAATGAAGAACCGCTGTTAAATTCCCCAGTTTCAAGAACGTTCATCCTAACTCACAGCTGTGGGTTGGAAATATTCCTGATTTACGCTGCATCAAAGGATTGACTTTAGACTGTGGAGCAGGCTTTTCCTAGTTCACTTCAGAGTGCTTATGCAATACCCCCATTCTCCCATATTTTGCGTCATTGCTGGTGGGTCCTTTCATTGGTTTCAGTAATTTTCAGGGTATGGGTTATGCCATCTTTCAAAAACAGTCTGGAATGCACCTGCTTCTCCCTTGCAGCTCTCAAAATACTGTTAACTAATTGTGGCAGCTTCTTTCCCTCTTGTCTGGTGTGGGACCTATGGCTGATAGACATGGATAAAACGAGTATTTGCTTTGTTCACATGCATGCATTGGGTGAAGGGAAATTGTGTGGAAATTCAGCAGTTTATAAAGTTGGATCCCTGCCCCAAAAGAGAGATTTCATTGTAACATCTGCATTTGTGTTGGGAATAAATTTGAACGTAGGCCCAAACTTGACTTTCGGCCACTTTCTAAATATGTATTTTAATGAAAGTGTACCTCTGAAACTTGGGGAAGGAGAGGAGAACCAAAAGCAAGAACCCAAACCAGGTTTGGGTATGTTCTAGAGGTCATTTGAGGTTTTCATATTTTTATTACTGGTATCTCTGATCTTCTGATTTCTTTCCCTATTTGTTCATAGTAGTTTCAACCACTGTAGAATACTAACAGTAATTTATGTCAAGTAAAATATTTGAGGAATACTGGATATCTAAGGTTGCCATTTATTTTAATTGTTTCTTGAGCTTTTTAGTGCCTTATCCTTTCTGAAAATGTAGGAAGAAAATAGAGGAAATGAGAAAAGCACAGATTTTGACTTTGACCTAAATCATTATTATAATTTCATACTGGTTCTGCTGGTTGTAGATGTTAACTTTTACTGTCCATCTGTAAAATTATCTTATTTAAGTGACAGGAAGAACAGATACTGTTGCTTTTAGCAAGTATCAGAGCTTTTTTCTTTTGTGTCTGCTATTTTTGGCTCTCAGCTGTCTATATTTGTCCTCTGGCCTATTTATTTCTCCCCCAAACTTATCTTGATTTATTATCTCATAGTGAAATAGACTTATTACTTTATCCAATCAGCTGAAATGCAGTCAAATTTGTATCTCTGGGTCTGTGACTATCCTCCTCCCAGGAGATGCATAATAGGAGCCCACTCGTGTATGGGACTGGTGGCCCGGCGGAACTTACAGTCTGCTACAGTCATGTTTTCAGTCCTATTGCACCTGCTCGTGACAGGTAAGTAAGAGCCCACAAAAATGAACAATGTATTTTAAAAAATTATTAATATGATAGGATAAAGGTTTCGGTCAGATTAAAATTCTGCAGGGAGCATTGTCCTCTCATTTTCCTTGGTTTGGAGATTTGAGTGGGCTTCTGTGGCGGAAAGTGATGTGTTGGAAAAAGGAGGATTACAGTATGAAAAAATTACGTTAGTTAGTTAGTGAGCAGTCATTCTGGCAGAAATGGATGGTGGAATTTTTGTGAAGAAAGTACCTAAAGTGCTATATAACCTTCACAAGTATGTCTTTGTGAGTGCTATCTATAAACCTTGTGCATTAATGTGTTTGTTTTATGAGGCCAGTGATTGTACAGCATTCAAACTGCAGTCAGACTATAGGTTCTCCTTTTTTTGTGTTTCTTCTCTGGGATCTTTTGTATCTCTCTTCCAATAATTTTATAAGAGGCCTACAGTAATTCTTCATTTCATGTTATAAATCTGATAAATGTATACTTTTCTTGAACAAACAGCTATGGGAAGGCCTGTAGATTTTGTGGGGTCATGAACTGCAGGTATCCAGTAAATGTCAGGAGTTTTTAAAAATCAGAAGTTGTTGATAAATCTGCCTCACAGTAGGATATTGAATTGGTATTGTTTTTCTTGCACTGTAAATGAGATATGCCCTCCTTTACTGTTCACAGACTGTGTATTCCATTAGTAGGTGAACATTCAAGGAAAGAGCTGTTGAGGAAAACTGTATCGGTTCTGCTGTGCGTTCCTTTGCCAAAATGGCTGCCTGCATTTTCATCATATTCTAGCTATCTTAAATGCTTCCTACATGTAAACTCTTTAGTTTGTTCACTAGTGAAGGAGTAAATAGAAATTATAAAAATAGGAAACTGATACAGTTTACTTGTAGAACTATTTGTGAATAGTGTTGCTTGTATCCCTGTGAGATGATACCATCATGCATCTTGTACTGGCAAGTCCTCTCCTAACTTTAGAAAACAGTCTATTGTCAAATAGCTGGCATTTGCCGCTGCACATTGAGCTGGATTTCCTTCTCAATTAAAAAAAAACAAACCCAAACCAACAAAAACCCCTAACAAAACAAGCTGCAACACAAAAAGCCCCTCACACCAAAAACCCCCAAAATCTTCTGAGGACAGGATTTGACAAGTTCTTTTTGTGATCGGCCATACTACTTAATCCAGCTCTTGCATCTGAGACCTCCCTTTCTGTCTCACCCTGATTCCAGTTAATCTTTACTGTCAGGAATCCCTGGCATGAGGCTCCGTAGGACATCTTGGGATAAATTATGAAAGAACAACACATTGCCAATGAAGACTGTATATCATTCAACCCAGTGTTTTTCCCAAGCCACTGAAGAACAACTCCCAGGATCCAGAGGAAGCTGCAGAACAACAAGCAGCTGACCCCTGACTTTATGGCAATTCTGGGAAGGGATGCAGAGGGGTGGGAGAGGGGATCAGTATCTGACTAAGTTCTCCTCTAAATCTAGTCAAGAATAGAATAAAATAGTTCAGTTAGAAGAGATTGACAGCAATCCTGTAGTCCAACTGCAATATTCACTGGCCACATTACTAAATAATCTATCTTCTGCTTAGAACTCTTTATATGTGCACACAATAGCTGGGCACATGTTTCTGACACTGTTGCTTGAAAAGCTTGCAGTTTCTTCTGCAGGTAAGCAGAGCCTCAAGTATCTGTAACATTTCTTCATTTACATTTCAGGCACTTCTTAACAAAAGCAACTCAGATAAGTTTATGAAGAGCTTAAATAGTTCTTCATTACTATAAAATGTAAAGCACTTCCAAATTCCTATTCATATTTTGAGAAAATACATTATTTGGGGCTATCATTTAACATGCCAGCCTTTCTCGTGATACAAATATGCATAGGTAAATAATAAAGCTTTAAATGTTATTTCAACTTTGAATTATGACAGACACCATTCTGGCTAGTGTAACAAGGTTCCAGTATTTTAAGGCAAATCACGTTAAAACATTAATTTCGCCTATCTTACCAGCAAAATTAACACATTTTATTATCTAATAAGAGAGGACTAGAAAGTGCATAATTAATATTAATGGAATTGCGGAAAGGCATGCTTATTATTTTTCCTTTTATCCCACTATTCTCATTTAGTATGTGAGCAGTATCAGGCCCCCCACTAGACAGCCTATTTACAAAAACAAAACAAACAAGAAAAAAACAAACAAAAAAAGCACAAATTCCATATTTGCACTGAGTTTCTTACCACTGTGTTCTTCTCAGTCAAGTTTTCTAGTTGTGACTCTGCTGCACTCATTTTGTGTGTATTTAAAGGAAGACAATTTTAAACATTCTCTAATTCATTGGTCTCGTTTGACTAACGAACATGAGGCTTGATAGACACACGTCTGATAGTAGGTACGAGACACCAAATCTCTTGCGTGCTTGCGTTGCCAATGTATTATTTAGTGAGGCATGGAGGTAAGGTATGCTTTCTGCCATACCTCTGGCTGTGCTGTGTGTGCTCACCTTACACTGCTTAGCACTGGCAATGGCTGCAGGCAGCAGCTTTTGTTTCAGTGCTCTTTGGCAGGAAACAAAGCACCTTCCGGTAAAAAATTGTTGGTCCTTAAGTACCTGGGAAAGGTTTGGAGAAAAAGTACGATTGGTAAGTCATAAGTCAAATGGATAATAAAGTACTATGTCTATTTGTATAATTCAGACCATCTAAAGATACTACATTCCAATGTAGCTGGCTTTCTTAGTAATAAACATAATTGCTTTTCAACAGTTTCATTGGGAACCAAAGGTACAGAGTATAAATCATACAGGAAAAAAGTTAGAAGGATTTTTGAAGATCTTTCACTCCTCTTCACTCTGTTTCCATCTGATGTGTTCCAGGGCTGTTACTTTGTCTTGTTTCTCCCCTCCTGTCCCAGTCCACATCTGTCACAATTGTGTGTCAGCAGGTGAAGACTGTGGTCAACAGATGCTGTCTTTTGACATTTACACACCTCACCACTGTGGACAAACACAGCTGAATTCTGGGTTTTCTGGGCCACTGACCCAGTAGGCAGGCATGTGCTACTCAGCACAGCCAACCCAGCCTCCAGAACTGCCTTTTCCAAGGGCTCCAGCCAGGAGGATGCATGCAGGGGCAGAACATGTTCTGCAGCCTGTCCCCAAATGACTTGGTGTCCTTAGGGACGTATTTTTGGGTGGGCTATGCAGTAGATAATAAAAATACTCACACATAGGCAGCGCCTGTTTTTTCACTGTTACTCTAAATTACTTGGCTAACTTCAGGTTCTCTCGTGTAGCCAGCTGAGCAGGAGTAAATGTTCAGTCAGTCTGCATGCCACGCTTGGTTTTCTTTGATTTACAGTTGTTTCTCTTTCTTTAGTGTAATTGAAGTTTTTTTTGACTTTCAGGCTAAAGATCCTTGTCCAGTAGAAGTTTAAAGGACTCTTTAGCCAAGTAAAAGGTACATTAAGGGTACCCTCTTGTTTCCACTCTTGTGCCATGTTTTTTGTAACTCATAAAAATGATATGAAATCTTACTTTAAAAACAGAAGACCACACAATGTACAAAATAACAGTTTTATTTAAAATACCTACAAAACTCTTTCAGTTTTCCCCCATACCTTTGAAATAGTGACAAAGCTTATACTGGAATAAGACTTACTATGCTACAAGTTGATTATATGTGACTCATGCTTCAGTGTAGTGTTTAATGAAAGGTGGTTAAAAATCTGTGTGCAGAATCTCCTCTATCCTGCCCTTGACAGTTATATTCACTTCTTTGTAGTTAGTACACAGAATTGCCAAATCACTGTGCAATTTTTTTCCCTCTCTCAAGTTTGATCATGGCTAAATGACTACAAGGCAACAGGGAATTAGGCCTCTTGTTTCATGGTGTGTTTTAAACTGAAGGTTCAGAAAGCTTCTGGCAAATATTGCTGAGCGTGAAATCCCTGTTCTGAGGATCATCCATCTCATTGCTACACCTCCATAATTTCTACGCACTCCCCCAGCTCTGTCCTTGTGAACTGGTAGAATGCTCTTATGTACTTTTAAAGCTCTTGTAACTGAACAGCCTAACTGGAACTACAGAGGAACTTAAGCAATTTATTGCATTTAGCTTTTGCTTAAGAAAATCTATTTAATCTCTTATATTTTTTTAAATTAGGATTTTCTTTTAAAATAAGAATTTTCTTGATCAATATCTGCTTTCCATCATTCCTGATAAGTCTTCAAGTGCAGTCATTGTGAGGCTATTTGATGAACACTTCAGTCCTCTGAAAGTGGCTTTCTCGGTTGACCTGTTCTTAGCAAAATTGAAAGTGGAGAGAAATCCTACACAGACCTCTTTGCTTCTATAGAGAACCAGGAAAAGAAGTCAGAAGTTTGTAGCTATAATGGCATAACCTGAATTACACTAACTTGGTCCTCATGGTTGTGATAAAAGGTGATCCAGAGATGCCCATTACCTGTCTAAATTAGGGTACCATCTGTTCCACATTTGTATTTGGCTGACAGTTAATAAATGCCCTTGGGAATATATCGCAGGAGGAGGGTGCTCAAAAAAACCATTTTAATGTTGAATTTTAACAAAAAAACCCTGATACTTGAATTTAAATAAGGAGTTCTGAGTTAGGTTATCTATTTCGAAGTAGGATTCTGGGGTTTTTTTCTGTACAGATAGAGCCAGTGAAATGGAAGTAAGGACTTTATAACTTCATCGCTGTAGTCAGTGTTTTGGGAGTCCTGAATTGCAGCCACATGTAACTGTTATGGCTTCATCTTGGCAGGAATATGTGAATCAGCACGGAAAGCAGTATCATTTTGTGAACTTGTGAGCAGAGCAAGCCTTGGCAACATGCGTTAAATATCTGGGTGAAATTCCCAGGATTATGGTATGAGTCACTCAAATTGGATAACTCTTTAATCGGTCAGTTATTTTCAAATGGAAAAATTGCAACTGGCTAGCTTGTTGGGAAGAATGTGTTACGACTATGTTAATAATAATTCCATTAGTATAACTCACTGAAAATAACCCTTATGTGATATCAAGAGACAGTGGCATCCATTAAAAAGACAGTTGATGACAGTGGATGGTCACCCCTCTAACTCTAGAGACCAGAGCTCACTGTGCTTAATCACTTACCCTCCCTTATAGAGAAAAATATTTAGGATGCCTTAATTTTGCATTTAACATCTCTCAGGAATGGCTGGTGAAATGCTGTATAACATTCTTTTCAGCATGATGGATTTTTTTCATAATACTGCTGTATCTAAGCCAGAAGGGACTCCATAATGAGGAATCTTGAAACAAGTATTTTGTAGTTATCTCAACCATCTTTCTGAGACTGTCATGAGAAGGATTTCTGGTCAAGTTTTCCACATGAAAGACAGTATTACTAATATATATTGTTTACATTATTTCTGTTCTTTTAATAGGCATTGTTTGCCATGTGCCTTCATAAGGGGAAACAAAGCTTTCAGTGGAGCAGCTATTACTATTTTGAATATATGAATATTTATTATTATTACATAACATTATTATTATTATGATGAGCATGTGAATGTCTCCTGGAAGTAAATGCGTCTTGCATTTATTCTCCCCGTAGTTCAGCACACGGGAGCTTCAGTGTGTTGCAGAGTCTGGTATGCTGGAATCAGTTCAGACAATTGTAGCCTTCCTTGGTTGTCAGTTTCGACTATATTAGACAATTTGAAAATGATTGGGTAATTTCAAATTTGATACAATGTATGAAACCGAGATTCAAAAGGTCCCACTTTGTTGAGGGAAGCAGTGATCAATGTGGACAGGCCCTGGGCTGACCTAAGCAAGTCACCAAAGCTTAGTGCAAAGACTAAAACAGGCTGGTCCAAGTGCAGTGGGTAACATCTGAGCAATAGAAGAGTGATCTGAATGAAGTATTAGTATCAAGACAGCCCTTAAAGACAAATCAAGAAAGAAAACGAGTGCTGAAGGGCTGAAGCAGTACCTTGAGATACTTGGTGGGCAGAGAAAACGTATATAACCTGAGCAGTATAGGCAGTGTGCATGGCAAAATGTACCTAAAACTTGTGTTAAGCAAAAAATTGATGGTGCAGAGAAGGCATATCTATTGTTGACCATGCTTGTATTAGGTACATAAGTTGATACACTTTTGCTATCACTACAGTTAAACATAGGGAAACAACTTCTGACATGATGAGAAGGTAAGATCTTGGTATGGATTGTGTCAGAATGGAATCTTTTAAAGTATAACATACAAGGTTATTAATTTTTTTCTCTCTTTTAAACCTGATTTATCTTTTCATCTCATCACTAGGATTTTATGGCTTGAGAGTGTCCATATCAGTGCCTGGGTCTTCCTATCTTCCTTTGGTCTCTCCTAAGCACAGAAATTTTCCCACTGGGAATACTATGTGGAAATTTATTTTTTTTTTCATAAGAATGTGGTAGGGTTGGGGGTTGGAGGGGAATATTCTTTTTTTCTTTTGTTCTTCCACAGAACAATAGGAGCACTGTAGTAAGACATACTTTCAGTGAAGTTTTATGCCCAAGAGGCACAGGTAGGTCTGTGATGTTACTGTTTCAGCTTGTAAGCACAAGGCCCTGCAAAAACCACTAAAATAGGAAAGTAGATAAAATGTGAGACATATGTGAACCTGTGCTGTCAGATGTACTTATAGACCTCACAGAATAGGATATTGCTGTAAATGTCTGCATATCTCTCTTTACAAGTGGTTGCAAAAGGTTGAGGGTAAAGACAAATGGAAATGAGTTAAGCTAGACATTGTCTCTGGTTGACGCATTTTTGCTTATTTAACTCTAAGGTCCACCAGAGCGGCGCGTAGTACTCCAGACAGGGTCTCATGGCAGCAGAGTAGGGGGTGCATCAGCTTACATAGGTTTCAGACAGACTTAACTATGTGTTCTCTTTTTCTTTAACTTCTGAAATATTCATTATTTTCAACTTATGACTGCAAAGACGCTCCAGTTGCTTTGTAGTGAATTGTCTAAATAAAATATACTCTAAGAGTGTGACACTAAAGGGTATTCTGAAAGAGAAGGTACTGAAAACATGCAGATAACTCACATCTGCTCTTTTGCTAGCTGTGTCAGAAAACTACAGCCCTTTCCCAGCGTAATAAACTTAACAAAGATAGGCCTTACCATAGAGGCAAGGAACAGGTTTGTAGCCTCAGGATTGGCAAGCAACGACTTAGAAAAACAGATGTTATTTAAAAGATTTAAGTATTCAGAATGCCTGGTAGCTTTTAGGTTTTAAAGTAGCCTGAAACAGCTTTGGTCTGCTGCTTTACTTCTTTTTCAGTCTTATGAATGTATTTTCTATGGTCTACTTGAAACAGCATTGCAGGATGTTTACCTTCTGTCAGGATGTTCTGCAAGGAACCTCTCTGTCTTTTGTTTCCATTGGATTTGCAAGAGCACTATCAGAAGGACGTGACAGCATTTACTATCTCGTATAAATAAATCTCTGCATCAAGACTGCTTGCTTCTGTCATCTTCTTGTCTTTGGGCTACACTTTTCACCCTGACAGTGAAAGAGATTTCATTACTAATAGCAGCAGAAATAAACTGGTTTTCTTCTGGAGGAGATAGTGTTAATGCTGTCTAAAACTCTGAAAAGAGAACAAGCATTTTTGATACTTTTTCAGATGTATTGCTGACTAAGCAGGGGAAAAAACCCCAGGAGACCTTATCTTTCCAAATAGCTTTTATGAAGCACCTGAAGTAAAAATTAAGCTAGAGCAAACCACAGTATTCTTTTTATTATATTTACATTCAGAAGCATCTGTATTATACTGTTCAGGTTTCAGTTAGGTGCACAGTCAGTAGCTGTAGAAAATTAGCAAATCTCATGAAATAAACTTAGCAAGAAGTTTTCAGGGAGTGATTATGACAGGTTTTACAGGTCAGAGTATCAGGCACATGTAATGGGGGTTTTATAAGGAAAAAATGAGGGAAAGTGGACACTTCAAATACCATTATCAGTGAAGATAACGACAATACCAGCAATTTTTAACCTGGAGGAATTCTACTGAGGAGTGAGCATGACATCATGTAACTGAACAGAAAAAGCCATAGCCAAATCAACTGCAATGCTGAGTAAAACACATACAAATCATTAACTTGTTCTGTTGTTGTTGCTGATGGGTTTTATTTACCTTTCTCTGCCTGTAAACTTTCCACTTAAGTGGATGAGATGTAGGTAAATTGTAAAGATTAGTACTGGAAAATAAAATGTAATTTGCATTTTTATTTATACTTCTGTCGTAATCTGTGTTATGCCCAGAAACACAGGCTTATAAATCCAACAATAAAAAGAAGAAATTAAATATTCTCATTTTTCTTTGAACAGTTTGGAGCCTTTCTAGTGCACTATTTTAATTTCTTGTCTGAGCAGAGAGGAGAATTAGACCTTACAGTAAGGACAGAATGGTTGAAGAGATTGTCCTTGTCATTGGCTTGCTCTGGTTATTTTAATGTGACCGTGAGAACTGAAAAATCAATGAAATCCTTTCTTTTATATTTATCTGAAACGAATTGTCCCTTCATTTTATTTAGATGTTGGGTGGTCACATTGTGCTCACTGCAACTGCAGCTTAGGAATGCGAATATAATATCTCGTGTTGATCCAGTATGAATGCTTGTTATGATGCTCTTTCAATGCTTTTTATTGAAAATGTCATTTAAAAGCAAGTTGAGTCTTCACTTGTGACTCGAAGTACTAAGGTGAGTAAGATGTTTTAACAAGGGTTGGGGTTCTTTGTTTTGGTTTTGCCTGCCCTGGTGAGCCTTGAAGTGATGCACACACAATTCTTGCAGCTAAATGTGCGAACTACTAACTTCTTCTCACTTGTTCTCTGTTCCTGATGCTTTATGTGAAATGAAATTACAAGTTTTACCCTGTGGTGCCATAGTACGTCTTCCAATAAGGTTAAAATGCTAACTGGCTTTTCTCCAAGACTAGAACAATCCCACCACCCTGCCCATTAAGAGGAGCGTTTCCTTGGGCAAAAAGGTATCTGGTTCAATTTGCTTCATTACTGAAACTATCTCAGTGGAAGGGGCAGGGTTTGTGGTGTGCACCTTCTAGATGGGCATGGTGGGGAGCTTATTTGTTCACTAGGTCTTTCCATTAAACTTGTGGAAAGATATTTGGATTGAAATGCCACTGAATTCACTTTCCTGCCTCTGAGGCATTTTGCCTCCTTTCACCTTCTACCTCATTGAATAATTTCATCATAAGTCACAGTATATTTGTATGCTGGCAATGCTCTAACAGAGGAGCTGTTTTCCAGTATATGCAGTGATGTACAATATTTTTTCTGAATGAGATTAATTTACAACTTCAGTAGCTGCTTATACCCCTCTTAATTAAGCCTGATGTGTCCTTGTTGTCAAGAAAGGCAATCATAATTTTTGTAATCTGTCTTTTAATTCATAGGCACAATGACTTCTTAATTCTTGATTTAAGAAGACAAATTATTTAGTGATTAGTAATCAAAGTTATGGCTAATTGATTTTTTGTTAGCTCACCAAAGAAATATTAATTCTGTATAACCACAAGACAATTAAGGTGCTAGGAAGGGAGAAGGAGCATGTGCTCTGTGAGCTCTTACAGAAGAGCCTTCCCAGAAAGAAAAGGATGGTGGTAGTCCTTGGGCATTACATGTGTTTAGAGCCTGCCATGGAAGACATGAAAGTGCTCTCTGGTCTCTGCTTACACAGAATGAATATTTCTTTGGGAACTGGAGGTAGAGGGAATAGTGAGCCTATCCTTTTGGAAGCATTTATGTTATACTCTTTTAAGCAGGTCATGAAATAACATCCACAGTCTCATTAATTTTCTGTAATACCTCCCACCTCATTGACTCAGGGCAGTGACTGTATAGGCTTGAATTAAAATTGATTGGATGAATGAACGCATTTGTAGGGCCTCACAATCTGCTCTTTGGCATTTTTACTGCCAGTCCATGGTATTTTTCCTTTCAACTCCCCTTCTGTATTGGAGGAAAATGATTTTTACAAGAATGTGATGAGTTTTCCGCAGTGTGTTAATAACCCCAGTGGAGCCAGTGGTCCTGCTGGGATTCAGAATTCTTTTAAAATGCGAGGACTATTTAGAGTGCATGGGGACACCATTTCAGATGTTAGCATTACTTTAGGTATTAAAAGGAAACCTTAAAAATAATCCAAGAAGAGTTTAATATCAGGATTGGGATTTTTAGCATGCATCAGAGTTTCCCTTCTGGCCCTTCCTTGCCTTCCCAAACCATGCAGAGCAGCAACAATATTGTTCTGAGGCAGCTATGCTTTGAGTGTGTCTCCTAATCCTTGTCAGCTGTGGCAGGCAGTCCCCACCACAGTGCCTATTTTATTTATTTATTGCTGCACTCCCTCTTTGTTTAATTGGAAAAACAAAATGTTTGGATTCACACAAACCTATTACAGAATACTGATTTCCTTGTTTTCTCTAATAAGGTTTAAGTTCAGAGCGGTTTTTCAACAAGGAGACTAATAGGGAGAATACTAAATAAGGAAAAAGTAATAATTCTGTCAGTATGGCTTTCCTTTCAGCTCAAGTTGTTCACGGGCTGGGGTAAGCAGCTACCTGAGGACTGTGGCAGGGAGAATACACCGGAGCATTTATCTTAAGAATTTCAAAATAGAAGTCTGGCTTGCATAACACAATAAAGCTTTTAAAAGTGAAAGAGACCTAAGGCATTAATATATAATATTTTCAGGTGAATTTGGTAATTATTATTATGTATTCCTAGTGCTTCATTTGTGTGACAACCATTTGTTCTATGAGGGGCTGTTGTGGTTTAACCCCAGCCAGCAGCCAAGCCGCAGACAGCCACTTGCTCACTGCCCCACCAGCAGGATCAGGGAGAGAACTGAAGGGTAAAAAATACAGAACTCAAGGGTTGAGGTACAGACAGTTTAGTGTGTAAAGGAAAAGCTGTGCACACAAGCAAAGCCAAACAAGGCACTCCTCCACCAGTTCCCATGGGCAGGCCGGTGTTCAGCCATCTCCACGACAGCCAGGGCTCCACCACACGTAGCGGTGACCTGGGAAGGCAAACGCTGTCACTCCGAACGTCCCCCGTTTCTCCTTCCCCCAGGTTTAGGTGCTGAGCATGGCACCGTATGGTGTGGGATATCCCTGTGGTCAGCTGGGGGCAGCTGTCCTGGCTGTGTCTCCTCCCAGCCTCCCACGAACCCCCAGCTTCCTCTCCAGCGTGGCCATATGGAAAGCAGAGAAGGCCTCGTCTCTATGTAAGCCCTGCTCAGCAACAACAAAGCATCTCTATATTATCAACCCCGTGTTCAGCTCGAATCCAAACACAGCTCCCTACCAGCCGCTGTGAAGAAAATTAACTCTACCCCAGCTGAAATCCACACAAGGGCATAGTCCATACCAACGATCAAGGACGTGCAGATTTTTAGATGAAAAAATCCCTACCAGCTTACCCAGAGGTTTTTAGGTGTGGAAGGCCCTTCCCCTGCTCACACAAATGGGGCTGCCCTTGTGTGGCAGTGCTGCTGTTTTGTGCAGATTGCAGCCTGCATCTGTTTTGGGGACTAGGGGCACGACTGGCCACCCCCACCCACACAGGCAGCAGCACATCAGGAGGGGAACCCTGATGCCAGCATACAGGAAGGCTGACACTTTTGACTACAGTACTCCCCGTGTGGGAAGCCAGAAGCCTTTTTCTGTAAGGATTGTTTGTTTTTAGTGTACATTGTCCACACAGACTGGGATGGAGAGTGATTTGGTATTTGGCTAAGGGCTTTGATATAAATGACACATCCTGCATTGGAAGAAGAAAGCCATGAAGGCCCTGGGTAAAGGGCCCCTCATCCCCTCCCATCTGTGCAGGTCCCAGCACCTCATGCTGAAGCCATTCTGTCACCAGTGACTCCCAAAATAGCCACATCTGCAGAGCTCTTGGGAAGTTGGGACTGCTGTCAGCCCAGAAGTTCTGTGCTTTTAAATGCAGAGTATTTGAGTGGTTTAAAATTAGTTCAGTGGAACTGTAATCAGAACCATTTATATCTATGTGAATAAGTACTTTGCAAGGCTTGACAGTAGCTGGGCCGCTCAGAGTGTGTGTGTCCAAATCCTCTAGGAGCAGAGTGTTCTTGTGTAAGATCCCTGCCCTGGAGACTGTCTCTCTAATGTTTGTAAAGACCCTGGTGTAAAACTGCTGTGGGCCTCCTTGGACTTTCTCTGATTTGCTGTTGCTTTTGTAAAAAAAAAAATGAAATCATAAAATAAGACCAATAACATGTGAAACCTGGGGACCAGTCTTTTATAGGCATTGTGATTTAATTAAGTATTCGTAAAGTAAAATGTCATTAGCGTGTGACTGCTAAAATATTTTGGTTGGCTTCATATGAGAGAGATGCACAAACAGAAAAAAAATCTGCCTAGAATATCCGTTTTCCATTTTATCAATGGATGGGTAATGTCAATTTTTTTTCTTTTTGCCGCATTAGGAAATTCCTATGTAAAAGGAAAAACCTGAAAGATGGTTATGGGTACAGTCTTTTCAAGAAAAAAAAATCTGAATTTAAACTCCTGTATTTAGGTAATTTAGAGGGAGAGAGACACAACATAGCATAAATTCAAAGTTTGACTTTAATATGCCTTAAGGGAAAAGCCACTGATGCAGAGTGGGGTTTTTAGTCAAGAAGTAGGTGTCATAGGATTCAGTGTGCCAAAGCAACATTTTTCAGTAATGCTGCTGTTTTTGACATCAGTAAGTGCTGTGCAGTGATAGAAATACAGTGGTATTGTCTGTAGAGCTGTGCAGGTCAGGTGGCATTCTCTGTGCATACACCCCAGCACTGGTGTGCTTATGGTGCTGGACTTGCTGACGTTCTTAGCTGCAGATTTATGTTAAACGTGTGAGCTGTAATGGATGCTTTTCAAAGTAAAACTTTACAAAGTTGTTTTTTCTAAATCAGACAAATTCTCTGACATAGCTTCTGGAGTTGTTGAAAGTGAGAGACACCCTTCAGGCAACAATATTGTAGTAGAGATTTCTGAGTGTCTTTGAGCTGTACCATGAGCAAATCACTTGCAATGTCAGCAAAATGTATGTATTCTGTGTGAGACTCCAGAATGTCAGGACTTTGAGGCTTCTTGAATGCTTGAAATTTAACTCTATTAGTAAAATGTTGATCCATTTATGTGTGCAATAAAAGTGTTGCTGGAAACTACTTAGCTGCAACTCTGTGCTGTTTTCCTCTTCTTGCTGAACCTCCAGTGATGAGGTGCAGCCTTCTTGCTAAAGAACATTCATGTTTCAGCCTGATTAACATTTTTAAAATATTCATGAAAGAGACCCAGAAATTTTGCTGACACTGTTTTTAGAAGAACTAAATGCTCTGGAGCACATACTGAATTGTATGTGGCTGCTGTAGTAGGAAAAAAAATACCCTGGAGATGTCTTTTTTTCTGGGCTCCATGACAAATTTTACGTCCATCTGCACTTTAGTTTCACAAGAACATAAATATCAAACTATTTTAACTTGTACCCAGCTGGAAAGTATATACTTTATGAGAGGAATGACATTTTTTAACAGTACTGCATTCATAGGTTATGGATCTCATGTGGATAATAAACTGGAACCCTACACTGTTATCTAGTATTACATTATGGAAAAACTTGTCTTTCAGGAAAGTTTTTAGACTGTGTCCTTGCTTTATGAAGAACTCGAAAAAAGGACCAAGTTCACCTTGTATATGCTTGTAGGTAATACTTAAAAGCCATCTGAATTTAGAAATTATGTTGATGTTTTCCTATGGAAATACGAATTATCTATTTATACACATAGAATCTGTTGCATCTTCAGATGGGAGAGAAGAAAACATTCTATATCCTGGTCGGAATTAATTCTCCCTACTTCACCAATAGAGTCTTTGACTCTGGGGTTGTCAATGAAATACAACAAATTATTTTGTGTTCCAAAATAATACAAAGTAAAAAATATAATACAAATGCAAAGTATTACAAAGTAACTTGGTGATTACAAATTTGGACTTGATGATCCTAGAGCCTGGTGCTAAAAACGCTGAGGTTGTGGGTTCAATCCCTGTATGAGCCATTCACTTAAGAGTTGGACTTGATGATCCTTGTGCATCCCTTCCAACTCAGAATATTCTGTGATTCTGTGGTCTTGGGGGTCTTTTCCAACCTTTATTCTATGAGAATGTGATGAGATTCTACGAGAAAGTGATGCTGAATCATCTTGGCTGGCAAAATGAAATACCAGTAATTTAGGAAAATACACTATAACAAGGAAAAAAAAAAGAAAAAAAGGTTTGAAAAAAACCAGTGAAAAGAAGAAGAGGAACTTTAACTATGGAGAATAGGGACCAAGAAGAGAAAGTCAATTAATGAATTAAGAGACAGGCAGCTGTCATTGCAGTGGAATTCCGTGATTTCTCTCATACGCTAGCTTTCTTATGAACAGAAAAGAAGGGTAGAGCTAAAGTGTATGCCTGTTTAGGAAATTGAATGCATTTTCAGTACAGTGATAAAATATCCCTTTGTTGTTTTGTCTCCCCACTTCCCCCCAAGGCAAAACAAACAATAAATTACAGAAATGCCTCTAGCAGAATTTTCCTGTCAGCATTCTAGAGTCATGCCTTCTGCAGACAGGTTTGCTCCTCTTGCAGTTCAGACTTTTACCTGTGATGCTCATTGCCTAGGGAAAATACTGTGTGTCAATCGATTTAGTTTTTGTGTAGTCTTTTCACCTTTCAGATGTTCCTATCTACCTCCATGCTCAACTTAAAATCCTCCTCTCCAGCTCTAGTTGCATTTTACTTTTGCTGATACCAAGTTGAGTTGCTCGCCTCCAGCCTGTGTTTCTATAGGAAAGACTCCCCTGAGTTTTATTTCTGAATGTATTTTAACTGTCCTTTAAAAACAGAAACCATGTAAAAGGAAAAGTGTTCTCTCAGTGTGTTTTGTCTCTTGAAATGTAGCTGACAATATTTCCTTCATTCTGGTCTAAAGAAGATAAAAATTAATGGAGTCTGAAGGCTGTATCAATGCACTGGTAAGGACTCAAATTGCTTTTGAAAGCCAGAAAGTTCAAAATGTATCATTCTTAGGATAGTAATGTTATTACATATGTAAAGGTGGAGTTGTATCATACAGCAAAAAGTAATGTCATGTCAAGGTCATAGGAGAGTATATTTGAGAAAAAAGCATTTCTGATTTATTTCTTATAACTCTGCAGTCTTAATGTATCATTAATACAGATTTCCACATTTAAGATCTCCAAGTTTTAATAAATGGAGTAGGAAAGGGCTGAAAGATGACTTTAAGTTTCATGAAGGTCTTAGGACAGCCTTAAATGTGTGTATGGAATTAAGTATAGAAGAAACTAATTTTATCTTTCCTTAGTAAGTGTTTCTAATAGATTAATCAGTCTAATATGAATCAGTGTGATTAGATAGCATTAATAATGTCTTATGGGGTCTTTTTTCTTTTCTTGCTGTTCTTTGATGTCAGATCATCTGTATACTAATAATGCTGCATGGGTAAGTGTTTCAAATACTCTTTTAAGGCCTTTATCCTTTCTAATTGTCTTTCATGTTAGCAAACAAGTATTCTGAAAACCTGATTTTATTTATTTAATGTAACCCTCTTGTAAGGGTTTCAGGATAAGATCTTGGACTTTGGCTTTTCCATCTATTGCCTGCAATAAAACCCAAAACCTTTCCAAACAGTGTTAAAATGATAATGTAGAAGGAAGTATTTAATTGAAATCTTTCAAGGTGCACAATATGGCGATATGCACACATGATATAGTATTTCTATAATTTTTATAAGGTTAATTAATTAGTGTATCTATCAAATATTGGCCAATTAGAAGAGCAGTTGGTTAGGTAATTTCCCCATGGGTTCTGCCCCAGTGGAGCCCTCCCGATCTTTTAGCCGTACACTTTATTGTGTCTGCGATGTGTAGTGCAAAACGAAGTGTCCTTGCTAGACTAAAGGCAAGACTACACAGAATTTCAAGAATGTATTACTAAGGGTTTGTTAAACTATGGGAGAGTGCAGGAAAAGCACTAGAAGTTTTAACTATGTATTGACAGTCTACAAAGTTACAAATATATAAAAAATATATAAAAAGCTAAAAATCTTTAGGCATCACATCCACTAATTTTTTCTGGATAGTAACTATCTACACAGGTTTTGAAAAACCCGGCTCTTACAAGTTTAGGATTTTTATTAAAAAGACAGGATGCTGAGGCTGACTCCAGAGATAGGAAGCCAGAATCATATGATAGTGGTAGCCCAGATCATCCTGTGCTTCATACTTGGATTTTCAACCATTGTAGGCGCTGCAGTTTCTCGGCAGTGCTAGCACTGCCCTCAGTGTGATAGCAGTGTTTTTTTCCGTGCGTGTTGGCAGCATGTGTTGCAGTGGCCCAGCTCTTTCTCTACAGTAAAGAAGTTCTATTTTATGGTCAGCAGAAGGGGAAATGCATTTCTTCTTGTATCATAAGCAGATAATCCCACTGTTAGATCATTTAGGGTAGATTCAGAGCATTCTGTTTTCCTGGAAAGGACCCAGCCTAATCACTACAGATGTGCTGGGTGATTTGGGCTTTGCCTGACGCTGCCACCATCTCTGACCCTGTCCCGGCGTTGCTGCTGCCCGTCCTGGTTCCTGTTGGTGCAGTGACTGGTGCCAGCCTTATTGCTGTGCTTGTTGCAGCTCTCCTCCTCTTGCAGAGCAGCCGCCCCTCAGTTAACCAGTTAATATTTTTGCAATACTCTGATACTGAGGGGGAAAATGTTTGTGCATAATGTTACTGGCTGATAGGTGCGATTCCAATCCATGACTAATGGCAAAGCACAGTTGTTATTCCCACATTGCCATTAGGGATGAATATATTATTTTAACGTGTTCTCCACCCACAGCAATTTCTCAGTCTCTTTTAATTTGCATGGCATTTTACAAACAGCTTTTTAGGAAAATTGAGAGCATTGAGGAAAAAGAAGCTTGGTGCAAAAGACTCATGTTGCAATGCCAGCCACACACAGTAAAAATTGCAAGTTAGAAAGCAATCTAACTGTTAAGGAATTAAAAGTAAGGGTAAGCATCTATTTGAAGGATGCAGTGCATCCCATAATCCTTATAAAAACTGCCAGTCTGTGAGCCAAGCAGTGTTCCAGCAGAAAGAAAGGGAACAGTTCAGTATGTAGAGACAGAATCTGAGAAAAGACGTAGAGGTTATTAAAACTAGCTAAAGAAAGTATTTTCTAAGTCTGCCTGGTTTGTTTGAGCTTAAAGCTCAAATGTGATGATTTAGGTGGGCACCTAATCTCTTTTCCTTATTAATATTGGTCCTTTGAATGAAGATAACTTGAGAATTCACATAATTAAGACCTCCTTTATTTATTGTAATGTCAAATTTCTGTATTCAAAGGGCTTGGAAGATCTTAGAAACTGCATCAGGAAAAGAGATTGAGTGAGCAAAAATTAGAATACCTGGTAACTAATGGGTCAAGAGTGAGCAAAAAAAAAAAGAGTATTTGAGCTTTGCAGTCCCGTTTGATTCCCAGACTAGATTTATGCCAACTCACTGTAGTTTAGAGCAGTCTTGGAGATATTCTAGTCTTCTAACTGTCCTCTAAATAACAGCCTGCCAACAGAGAAGACAGAAAGTCCAGCAGAGCCCCTTGTGCTTCCTGTACTGAGACTGGAAGCTGGAGTAAAAGTGCCAGCCTTGTGTCTGCCAGAGGGACTCTGTACCAGTTCTGCAAACACAGGCAAGTTCTTGGCTGGGGAAATTGAGTTGGTTTCTGGTCTCTGTGTGGCTAGAGCAACACAAAGGGATTCAAACACACTGGAGGGACTGAGATTTTCGGTCTATTGTGTGTATTGGATGCATTTTGTGCTATCTTATTTGGAAATAAATCTAGGCATGTACAGAAAGGAGCTGTTCCAACATGACTTTATTGCCAGAGCTCCGGAAGCTTTCTTAGTACTGTGTAATATTTTATGACTTACTGACAAATTCACAGGTGGGATTGTCAGGCTAACCATATGGTTGGCTTTAGGAAAATGTACCAGTTTGTTTGCTGGGTCAGTTTTTTGATTGATTAAGGCAGTATCGGTTAGCTGACCTTCAAGTTTAGTTATCTCAGAAACCGCTATTTTCTGGAGCAGCCTCCTGGCTGGCAGTGACAAACACCTGAATTGAACTCAAGTTCAGCAATTTACCTGAAAAGTGTCAAGTGAACAGCTGTACTAGGTCACTGTGGAGATTTCTCTCATCTCCCTACTGAATATGGCAAGTGGGACAGTGTTGCATTATACACCAGAGAAATAAGTCTTGGCTTCAGGTTTAGCTTGTTTTTCTTTATCCTATTTCTGTGGTAGTACATAAGAGGACATAATTTATGCAGTGTGTCAAAACATAGTGGATTTATTTTGACTGATGTGATGCCTCTGTATTTCCTCCAACTTAGCAGCATTAATGTTCTGACTACCAATTTATATTCCTAGTAGGAAAATAGGATCAGATCAAAGACTTCTATGCCATAGCTTTTCTTCTTGGTCCCTACCCCTTCTGGCACTCAGACTATAAGTGACAATGGGAACGATGAAGATCCTGTACTTGTTCTATGGCTTGACTTTTATCCTCCCTCTTCTATCCCCTCTGTTTCGTGAACACCTGAGGGCTACTGCAGTTTGTATTACTTTTCCCTATCCTGTTGGACCCCAAAAGAAGGAGGATGCCATCTGTATGGTGGCCACCAAGAATCATTTTTACATTATTTGAGACCCCTGTGCTATCTGATATAAATGGCCTGAGTGAACCTGTTCTCCAGCTGTCTGGGAAAGGCTTTATATTTCAAGATTTTATGAGCAGCAACAGCTTTTCTATCAGCTATGATGTTCTGTAGAGTCAGTGCCAATTGGCTTTATGTCATCTGAGAAAATGTGCACATAGCCTAGGATTCTATATAAGGACATTTTGAGCTTCAGTGCTGATTTATTGTAGGCAGGTACTACTTGAATATCAAAAGGATCATAATGAAAATTAAAGGTATTATTACAAGATTCAGTGGGAATGGTCTTGGACAGCTGAGATATTTGAGATAAAAGGTGACTTAAGTTGGCTGCGGTAGAGGTACTCTTAGAACCTACTAAAGCAGAAAATACTCTTAATATGAGTGAACTATTGCTTCCTTTTGGCAATTCAAAAACATCAGTAATGTGTATTGTGAAGTTAGATACTATGTCACTTGCCAAGTGTCACTTGGCACTCTGGAAATACTTGGAGATCTGCTGATTTATTAATATATTGTCTGCTGCTGTTTATATGATCAGTCATCTGCTCTCCTTGAATGTCTAACAGCCCTCTGGGAATTAATGCTGTATTTCTAGTCACGCTAATCAAAAGTTGGTATACAAAGTATTTCTGCTGTCAGGGGAACCGTAGTGAACAAGAAACACTGAACATGATCTGTCTGTGAATAAGTTCTTGCATGCCATCTCCCTTTTCGCTTTTTCATCTTCTTTATTTTCTCCCTTTGTAACAGTAATCATCACAAAGTAGTTCTTCAATCAATTATTATTTTAAAGGGAACAGACATAAATGTGCATTTTTAAAGCAAGGACAAGAGGCGCTTGTCTCTAATTCATCAGAAATTTTGACACTTTCTTGTTAGAACACTTTCATAAGCACATAGCAGACTGCAGTGATTTTGTCTACGGAGAATTCATTCCTAATTCCCTGCTTCATGGTGCTACTTATTAAAACCCAAGTACTGCTTTTTAGACGTTTCTTGCAGTAGTTAGCATGTGCATTCTGAACCAGTGAACATTTCTCTAGTGTCAGTGTTCTTGCCTGCAGTGCATTATAGATAGCCTAACACAAACAATTTTAGTCACCCTCAGTCAGTAACTATTCAAAATACTGGTTTCGTTTCTACTATGGTGTTGTCTTAGTAACTTTTCTCTGCCAGAATTCATTAAATTCATTAAATAGGTTCTATTTTTGTTCTGATCAAATATATAGTAGCAGAAACATAATTGCTTTTGGTATTAAAATTGTAAAATAATTAAATTACTGTGAAATTTTTTAATGTCAGTTATGCAGAAACAGGTTCCACATAATATAGATCATATCTGTTGTTTCTCTTGCATTTTAAGATCGGTTCTTAAAGCCTTATGTTCTCTTACAGTAGAGAATACTTTTCTTTTGGCACTGTCCAGTGTTTGGCATTGGCTCAGTGATAAACCTATCATTTATATAACTTTAGAAGCACTTCTCTATTACAACACAGTCCTACCAGGTGTTTTGTTATTTGGACTTATTTAGCCATACCAATGGAATATTAGTCCCCTACGTGAAGGTGCAACTAAAAAAACCAGTTAGCCTAATTTACTCTTTTTCCATCTTTATCTTGTATTTTTTTAGCTGTTGCTGGTTACTGCACAAAACGAAAGTTCTGTCTGAAGCTGCAGGCTAAACTTTGACACTGGCTAGAGATTGTCTTCAGATTCCAGTGTTAAATTTTAACCCACATATAACTCAGAAAATTATTTCGAACTGTAGCTAAGCAGTTGAAAAAATTTTTAATTAAATTGATTCGATTCTTGTTGAGATTATTTTTTTAGGTGCCTTTAAAGATTGTTTTATTATTTCTCTCCAATCTTCCTTAGTCATCTTTTGGCCACCATGTGGAGCAGAAAAGTAAACTTGACAGACTTTTCATTTATCCAAGACAGTTCTAGGATTTTCCTGTGTTCTGGATCTTTCCTGCTCTCTATGACAAATGATAGTTTTTTTACGGCTTTTTCGGTATTACTTTACTCACTGGATGTTGGGAATGCCTGTAAGGCATGTTGTGCATGAAGCGAGGAGGTGGTCAATGTTCATCTTGTCCAACATTTTTAATACCCCTTTTCTGTTTCAAGAGCTGATCTTAAAACAGTTCCAGCTTGTTCTGGAGATCCTCGCAAGTTACAAGTAAACAGCGAGTAATTGGCCTTTGAAATTGTATTTATGCCATCCAGTCAGTATTTTTGGTTCATTAACAGTGCAGTCAACTTTCTATCAGTAAATAATTGTAGAAGAGTAGTATCTCATTTGTGAGACAAAACCTGTAACTTCCTTTGTAAGTTAGGAGCCTCCCAGATTCTGTATGGGGGTATCATTAGCTTTGACAGATACGGAATTAGACTTTGATGTGTTATCTTTTTTATATTTATTGGTCAGTAATAAATTAGAAAAAGGTTTATGAATGTTGTGGAATGGGCTAAGAGGGTGAGGAGACTTCAATGTCTTGCATCAGGACAGAGCTTGCTAAAATGATGAAAGAGATTGGGTTTAGGAGAGAAGGCTCATGAAGCTGAAAATTAAAACACATATCCATATATCACAATAATTAATAGTAAATTTAATAATGTGGTGTGTATGTGGTAGACTCATCTTCCTTGTACCTGATTTTGAATACATGGCTACTTCACCTATAGAACTACTTTTATATTTAGAAAGCAAGTTCTCCATTATTTTATCTTGTCTCTCCGCCTTAGAGGAAGAGCACTGAGCACTGTGCAGTAGTGTTTGTACTGGAGCATGTGCAGCCGAGCTGGTTTTAGAAGCATTTGACCAATGCTGGACAAGGTTGGCTAGGATGTTAGCAATCAGACCACTTGACAGAAACTTGCAATGATTCATACTAAATGCTTGCAAAATAAGTGTTTGAAAAAAGGCATACTGAATGGAAGGAAATGGCCACTTTGTAAGTTCAAAACAATTGAGTTCAGAGATTTAAAACGCAGAAAAAAGTTATCAGCTTTTAACAAGAATCAGAAAGTAGAAACACTGCACTGTAACGATAGAGATAAGTATAAATGCTTAAACAGAACCATTGCAAAGAAATGAAACATTGTTTACATTATGAAACAGAAATAATTCTGCGAGTAATGCATTTTACAGCAGGGCCCTTTGTAACAGAAGTCCTCCACTGACATCATACTCCTTGAAACAATAGTTGTTACATAAGGAAATGGCATAAAATGGTACTAAAAAAAGGTTTATACTCCAAATACACAAAATTCAGTTACAAGCCATTTTAGATCGTATAAAACATATAAGCTTATAGAAAAAATATTTTATTTATTTGGTCTACACAGCAGACGTAAAATAGAATGCATCAAAACATCATACAGTTTTCTTGTCTAATTAATCTAGGAATCAGAGAGACCTTCAAACTAAATTTTCAAGGGGCCATGAGATCCTGACAAGAAGAGAAAGTAATGGTTGTAAATGCTGCTTCTGTTGAATCTCTAGAAATAACTTTTACCTTCTTGAGGTGTACTTTTATATACATAATGCCAATTTCAGAAGCATTGATGCATCAGAATATATGTATTGTACCCAAAAATGTATATGCTGTATTGGAAATATTCTGCCCTCCAATTTCGTTCTTGTTGAACAAATTCCTGCTCTTTTCTACTTAGATTAAATTATATTGGAAGCTGACTTTCATTTCAATGTAATTTTTATTCATAACAAAGAAAGTGTTCAAGGTTCTCTTACTTTCAGTAAGAGAACCATAATTTTCTTTTTAAGTTCTTCATTTTCTTCTTTTTGTCAGAGAGAGTCGAGCTATAAAAATAGAAATGCATTTAATGGAGCAAAGTGCCCAGGGGCTTATAGCCTGCAATTTAATGTTTTATTCATAATTTCCCACAATAACTGTAGCTATTTGTTGATCTTCATACAATTCTTTTCAATATTGCTTTGAATTTAAAATTAATGACATGAGGTTTTTTCTGGAGTTTCGAGATCAGTTTTCCAGTCATAAAACCAGATATCCACATGTAGTTCACAGTGAGCAATTTTTGCGAAGTGCTCAACTATATGAATTATTTAATACTTTACTTCATCTGTTTCTGTTTGCAAGGACTGCTTCCTTTCTGTAGACAGTAATAACCTTGAGTTGCTGTTCATATGTATTACGTCTAACTCAGTACTGGTTTTTTGAACTACCTTAGGTTGAATGACAAACGAAATAATTGTGAAGGTTACAAAGCAGAATCTCACTTTGCAACTTAGCCTGCTCTATAGCTTGCTTAGCCTGCAATACTTAGAGTGTTCCTGGGGTTATATTGAGTGGTAACTTTTCAAGAATACCAAAACTGGGGATCCATTTCTTAATCATGGACAAGATTCTATATGTACAATTAAAGACTACCCAGTCTTAGTCTTCTCCTAGACCTACAACTGAATGAGGATTCAGAGAAAGGACTTCTGGATGATGACATAAAAAAATCATTCACTCCACATGAAGACTGGGATGAAAAAACTTATGTAGCTCTATTTAAAGTGTGTTATGCTTGGACGGGATCAAGCGATTGGGATATCAACTCTCCCTTTCCCTGCCTTTAAATGTTTAAATAAACAGAATATATTGTTAGCACTTAGCCCTGATTGACTTCTTCAGAAATTCTAGCTGGTTTTTATGGCTGCACAGTTGAACATCACTGAACTACTCTTAAAGTTGGAGATTTTAAGGAGAGACCATGATGGTCATTTTCTGTGATGTCTTGTATAACACAAGGCATATTTTCTCCATGAACACCACTAAACTGTGGTCAAAAAAGCTGTGCAATTACTTTGAACAGTCCTGTTTATCTTAACATTGACATGAAATTGGCTTATTTCCATCCCTATGAACTAATGTATCAATTATTAGCAACTATACAGAGAACTTGTCAGAAAGGTGCTTGGGCACGATTTATCTGAAGGAGTAAAATTATCTGTATCAGTTGGAAGTAAACTGCAATGGTAGAAAGAGCTGTCCAGGGATAAGAAGAAATTGGTAGAATATTGTACATGAGATCTTAAATCAAGTAAAAATGGGATTATTATTATTTATTATTAAATAGATGTTTGATTTTTTTCTGTTCCTCCTTTTCCCGTCTCCCCCCCTTCTTTTCCAAATGTGATAAATTTTGCATTATTGAGCTGCTGAGGATGCTAAAGCTGACATGGCTCAGTGATTAACATTTCAGTGTAAAAAGTATGACTTTTTAAATTGTTGTGTTTATAGTATTATTTTAGCTCTGTGCTAGGTATATAATTCTCATATTTCTGCAATTCCTGAATGCAGAAAATTAAGACAGAAGAATAACCTTTCTTTCTGTGTCAAGCAGTGAAGTGCATCCTGGGTTCTGGGGTTTCAGGTAAATACGTGGGTGTTAATCTTGTTTTTTCATACCCAATTCTTGGCTCATAACTGAAAGTCAGAAAGTGATGTTAAAGGTCTTCCCTAGCAGAAAAACAGATTAGTTAATCTAATAAGCCTTCTGCATACAAATACTTTGTGCAAGACCAGTTATGAAATCTAAGGCTAAGCTGAGCCATATAATGTGCATTCAGTGTGGAAAGGAATGTAATCAATGATTTATTCTTTCCCTGAGAAAATGATCAGGGAACATATGAACACATAACTCTTTCCTAAATTAGATGCTCAGTCGTAGAATGCATTTCAAAGTACCTTTAACAACTGAGTAATAGTGAACATATGGTAAAAAGAAAATAATCATAGCAAGAGTAAGTACTGAGAACAGAGACTGGCAGATAATTTGAAAATGGCACTCAAACAAAACCAAAATATATTTTAAAGCATCAGCAAGAGAACTAAAGTGGATGTAAAATAAAATTTTCTCCATTTTCCATAGAGAATCATAAAAAATATTGAAATCAGTGACAGATTTTATTAAAATGCAGCAAATGCCTCTTAAATTAAATTTTAGCATAAGAAAAATGCCACTGTGAGCTTTATATGTGAAATTTTACTCTTAACTAATTTCTGTAAGCAGAGCTATAAAACATTCTAATAATAGAGTCTTCATCTTAGCAATGCAGCTTTCAAAATGGACAAAACACACAATACCACGTAATTTCTAAATTAATGCAAGGTCTTTGTGTTGTCTTTTGCACAAATGCTTCCAGAAAAAGAAGTCATTATGTAAAATAAGATGGTTTGCAAAGACCTTGTAGGTGATGTGTGTTTACATGGTAGAGCAATATCAATTTCTGCTCTACTCTAGATAAAGTCTCGAATGTTGAGACAGATGTATGAGGGCTGTTTCCTGTCCTATTTGTACCATGACTACAGTGTATGTGTGTGCAATGTTTTTTTTGTCACCTGATTTATAGGGGAGGGACAGCGCAGTAACTAGAAAATGTAAGAGAGAATTTGCTTATCTTTCTACTCAGAAGAGAAACCTCTCCTGCCCATGTGAAATCGCAGGTGCCAGTGCAGCTTCTGTTTATATTCCTGGCAAAATCCTGAAGTTCTTACACCTACAGTGGAGGTGCTTTCAATAACCAGAGGAGGTGCTTGAACTTTCTGTTCTGCTCAGATTCCTAAAGCAGAAGGGTTTTTTTACACTTTTTTTCCAAACTGTGTGTCACCCACAGCTTGCAAAGGTTAACATTTTGGATGTTCGGGAACGAATTCAGAGTTTGTAGCCTAGCTGAAGAAAAAAAGGGTTATCGTTGGCTCATTTCTTGGCTTTTTCTCTTGGAGCCTGCTGTTAGTGAAAACATAGTAGCTACATTGTCCCTGTACTGTGGAATATATGGAACACTCCTAAAAGCATTAAAATAACCCAATGACCTTAAGGATATGTGCTGAAAGAAGCCTATCTAAAGGTCTGTACAGCACAGTGATGTTTTTGGGGGTATTGTTTGTTTTTTTCTTTTCTTTTTTGCATTAAAAAATATTTTTAAGAATTAGTTGCTAGAGCCAAAACTAGAGATCATAAGTTGTCATTGAAATTACTGTTTTCTAAAAGCAATTGAGCTGCAAGGGTGGAATGTTTGCAAGATTTCATAATGAGGTAAAAAGATAATATTCAGACTGTAATCCTTGATGTTCCTATAAGCATGGGTAGAAATTTCACATTATATTTCCTTTGGGCTTCCTATAGTCTTTGACCTTCAAGCTTCTATTCTTTCTTTCTGGTGACAGTTGTATGTATGCTAAAGGAACTGATGTATTGATGAGAACAAGTAGCCAACCTATATTTTTTTGTTTGTTTTACCAGTAGTAAGAAATGTAATTTAAAACAATCTATTACCATTGTTATGAATTAATTGCTAAAAATTGCTAATGGCAAAATGGCTTTAAGAAATGTTAAATACACATACCTGTAGTGGTTTGCTGAAGTACTTTCTTGCAGCCACAAGCTGCAACATCATCAGGTCGGGTGGGCATTTCCTCCTTAACTTAGTGGGTAGCTTTGAAGTCAAATTATCATGTACAAGGGTCTGTAATATTTATAGAAATATGAATGGAATAATAAACTGACTTAGTCGAGCACTAGAATTTGAATTAGGCACTTTGGCAGAAGAGCTGAGGTGGCTCTTGTGACCCTTCACTGCTGTAACACATCTGATCTGATATCATACTCAACTTCATCCTTGGTCTGTGCTGCAGTTCTTAAAATCTCTATTTTTTATTTATCCTGAGGATGTGGAAAGAAAAAAGAAAAAAAAATCCCTGTGTTTTGTCTCGTAATAAGAAAACTGTTTTGATACATTTTGCGTGATAGGAGCTGTCAAATGGAGTTATCAAACAGTGATTACACATTCGTTTAGCTGAAATCTCTACTGGAAAGTAACAGTGAAAGATTGTAAATTAATAGTGAAAAATGTAGTAGTCAAAGTAAAAAAACCTAGCAACTTCTTGATTTGGTATTTAGTTAGTTCTTTTATGAATTAAAACTCATTGGTATTCCTTTTAAAATTATGCTACTAAAGCTATTAAAAATCAATTATTTCTTTGAAGTTTTGCGAAGTATCCTGTGTTAGAAGGATGTTATAAATGACTTGGTTAAAGAACTATATGTACCTAATAAGAATTATTTACTATACAGCAAACTAGCAGTTACTTGCAAGATGTGTAATTCTTGAATATGCAGATTTGAGATGACCGATGCTGACAAGAAAATGGTCAAGTCATCTTTCCAATTTGGCAAAAAGAGGGTAGGTGTCAGACACTGAACTGTCAGGGTCCTTATCTTCATGGATACTGTAATATAGAGGACACAATGAATAGTGTTTGTAATTATCCATAGAGAGAGACACAGATGGAGCAATGATACTTATTTTTAGTTGAATGGTAGGAAATAGACTGAGCAAACTGCTTGGAGTCCTTAAGTCTCCCCACAAAGTATAGGGAGGTATAGTACAGAAGGCATTTCTCTTCCTATTAGTTAGAGAAAGAGGGAGAGAGAGAAACAACAAAGAGAACAGAGGAAAAAACCACAATCATAATGTATAAAATGCAGATCTCTAGATACAAGGGACTTGCTGATTGATAGAACTGATACAGAAGGGCTGGTCAGTCCTTTGTGGCATTTGTAGGGTGCTTCTGGTGAAGGGAAAAAATTACTACACATATTATACAAATCCTATGGTATCTAATCCAACTTAATTGTCTGCAATGTGTCAGTGCAAGTCTGATAATTCATTCAATATATATTATTGCATAGGTAACTGTAAACAGAGCTAAAGTTAGGACAGGACTGCTGTTTTTGTAGCAAATAAGGATTATTTAAGGTGTTTATCACAGGATATAGTATTTTAAGAGAACAACAGCTTATTTAGGAGGAACCAAGTGATTGCTAGCTCTCAGTTTTAATTGCAGCTGAGGACTGCTAGAACAAGGTGCATAAAACAGATGCTGTTACCCTTCCACTTTCCTCTTTTTGGGTTCAGGCTGTGTCATCTTCTATGTCACGGCATAAATTGGAGTTATTGTAAGGCAGATAAATTACATGATCAGCGGCCTGCACAAGATCAGGATCACGGTAGAGACCGATCAGGCCTGAAATCCTGCCCAGGTGCCCTGTAAACTGTTCAGCAATTAGTTGGCACTGACATAAGCAGACTCTGTAGTTACCAAGGATTATTGTAATGGTGATCTTTTCATGTTAGACGCCGTAATTCTTTTTTCCCTTAGTGGAACATAACATCTGTAATATATCTGCAAATTTGTCACATTTTTGTTTGCGCTTTTTTGCTTTTTTTGTTCTTCTTTATTTTTTTGGGTAATTAAGCTGTTTGTTGAAGCTTGTTGTGTCAGTGGGAACTTCTTAGATGATTTATTAATAATTTTAATGGTACTTACATATTTTTCATAAATTATGAAATAATAAACCCATAAAATACAATTTCAGGAAGGGTTATTTTTAAAGAAAATCTTATTTTCACTAGATTTTGCCTAAAAAGCGGAAAAATAAACCAATTTTGAAATCTTAAAAGATTTGAGACTAAATTAGAACAGTGTATAGAATAAACTGCTATGTGTACTTTGGGTTTAGTTTATCAAATCACAGCATAAGTTTAAATAGAAAGAAAGAGATCTCATTTATTTTGGTGACAGATAACACATAAAATACTTATGATCTTAAGTAATACATAACAGTTTATAATGAATAGGTATACAGACATGTGACTCTCAGGATAGCACTGTGCAGGACTGGGAACTGGACTTGGGGGTCCCTTGCAACTCAGCTTATTCTGTGATTCTGTGATATATGTGATACTCAGGTAACCCATAGCTACTTATAATCTGTGTCAGAACAATTACTAAAACTTCCATGGGCTCAACTGGAAAGGGAGCTACTCAAACACAGATAAAGCATCCGGTTAATAGTATTTAAAATGGCAGCCAAACAGTTGTGCATCTTCATGCACAGTGTAAGCAGTGGTTTTCATAGGCTTTAGAAGGTTGAACTTAACAGTAGAGCTAGACCCTCGTGTATGGGAAGGACAATATAATCCTTTGGGGGATGTTAATATAATATGCAGAAGTAGCTCAACAAGTCTATTTGCTTTTTAAGTTCAGTAGATAGTCATAAAACTGTGGGTTTTTGTTAAAATATATGTTTTCAGGGACGCGTGAATAGATAATGTACAGTGATGTAGTTTCAGTCGAGTATAATGAAAGTTTGACAAGGTCAGGGGATCTTAGGAATCCAGGCATGGGTCTGGTTTGAAGCATGCTGAGTATGAAGTAGCACATTGTCAGAATATCTCCAGCTTTCACAGTAATCAAATCTAACCATTCTTTTTGTTACTGTTTCTCAAAAGAACTGACTCAAAATTAAAAAGCTCAGTTGTAAGTATTATCTGCTAGTTTTTCTGTGAAAATATGAGGGTGGATTACTGTTCTCCTTAAAACCTAATTTAGCATCAGTGCATTCCCCTGACCACATGCTCTCTGTTCTTCCTGCTCTGGTAAGCTTGCCTAGAAGCTGATCTGCATTGTAGCTAATCAAGATGCTTCGCTTCACCTCCCCTTTGTCAGCATACAAAAGCTCATGTCAGGAAAGCTTTCAGAGGTAATCAATCCAGAAAAATATATCAGCAAAAGGAAAACATGGTGAATAAATATTTCATTGCACTATGTAAGCCTGTTGTTTTAAATAGCAAAACAAACAGCTTAGGCTGTTTTCTTTTCATATTTTAATTATTCATTTATTTTGTATACAGGCAATATTTATGTGTTCATATGCAAGTATCATTCCAACAATTGGGATGATTTGTGCAGTATTTGAAAGCATTCAAGTTCCTTGATCCCTGTCATATTTTGGTAACTGCCTCCCAGAATGCAGTGATATGTCATCTCAAGGTATTAATGTAATCTCACTAGGGCATCCTTTCTCATTAATGATTATTATGGCTACAGCAATTTGTCCCACCTCACTACATTTAGATGTGGCCTTGGGCTTGGCACCAGGGGTTATACAATCTTGACATCTTAAATGCTTTGGGTTTATTATTGAAACAATATTTCCCTGCCTTGTACTACTAGGAATATAATTCCCAAATTGGGAATCAATGGTGGACATGCACACATATGCCTGATGTTTAGTGTAGAAGTTTCTATGGCCTGTGGAAGATTATTGTGTGGGTCTGCAACTAACAGGAGCGTATATTTTCCAAGAATTTAAAAGCAAAGTGTCCCACAGTGAGTGACTTCACACCAGTGTAATCTGCGCATGACAGCAGCAACTCAGTGAAAATTAAAAATGGAATCAAAGTGATTATTAATGCCTGTGGAATAATGGCTTGTGTTTATCAGCTACCTGTTCAATGAGAGTGAAATTAGATCTAACTGTATAAAGACAGGAGCTCTGAGTTGTGACTTTTTCCCTAAAGGAAAACATAAGGTAGATGCATATACATTCTTTTACAAATTTTTATCAGATGTGTTGAACATTTCTGTGATATTCCTACAAGCAAGCCACTAGGCATAAATAAATTTGTAGCAAACTGCAAGCTTTCTTTTCACAAATCTTGAGCAAGAATAATTTAAATGAGTAGCCATGTACCCACACAATGTACAATTAGATCCCTACAGGCAGCATTTGTGACTGAATAGCTGCACAATTATATATACTGTGGCTATATACTGAGAGTTTTGACTTGTCCTACTCATAGAGCAGAACTGGAGCTATGGCTCCTTTCAAAGGTTGCAACAACATTTTGAATCATAAGCATTAGATTTTAATGTAAATATTCTGGCGGGTTTAAAATATATTGCTGTTTTCTGAAGGCATTTTCTGATTTGTATGTTTTGTCTCTATTATAAACCAATCTTTTTACCTTTTGTACAAACTTACAATGAAATAATGAGACTAACTTTTTTCATAGAGTTTGATCTTTGAGCAATTATTTGATTTCATTTCTATTCAGTGGTCACAATTTTAAGATTTTTTCCTGTGCTCTTTCCCAGCCTTCTTGAGGGTATTTTAGATTATTACTAAATGTAGGAGAGGTAGTTCTAATTTTCATTTTCAGAAAGAGATTCAATCCTTTGAGCTTTCTGTTTCAATGCTCATTTCGTATCTCTCTTGACCATTTTATATTTTAAGTATGGTAATTTCAGACAGGCTAGGAGTATGTACAAACTCATTTGAATTGCAAAAGTGACTCCAACTGTATAACTGTACTTCTTTAAACAGACATAAATTAGAGATTGACTGTTTTTTCTGGAATTTTATTTCCATTAATGTTGCTTTGTTTATAACAGAACTCTTGTAGAAACTCCTATAGAATACCCATCCGAGTGTGAAAGCTGCAGTTCCTTTCTAAACATGCAAAGTCATTAAATCACAACTGTGTTACATCCAGCTGGTGGCTGGTCACCAGTGGTGTTCCTCAGGGCTCAGTACTGGGTCCAATCTTGTTTAATATCTTTATCAATGGTCTGGACCAGGGGATCAAGGGTACCTTCCATCAGTTTGCAGACACCACCAAGTGGGGTGGGAGTGTTGATCTGCTGGAGGGCAGGAAAGCTTTGCAGAGGGATCTGGATGGGCTGAATCAATGGGCCAAGGCCAACTGCCTGAGGTTCAGCAAGGCGAAGTGCATTTGAATTACAATAACCCCAGGCAGCACTACAGGCTGGGGGCAGAGTGGTTGGAAAGTGGCCCAGTGGAAAAGGACCTGGGGCGGGGGGGTTGACTGACAGTGGCTGAACATGGGTCAGCTGTGCCCAGGTGGCCAAGGCCAGTGGCATCCTGGCCTGTATCAGGAATAGTGTGGCCAGCAGGACCAGGGCAGTGATTGTCCCGCTGTACTTGGCACTGGTGAGGTCACACCTTGAGTGCTGTGTCCAGTTCTGGGCCCCTCAGTTCAGGAAGGACATTGAGGTGCTGGAACAGGTCCAGAGAAGGGCGACAAAGCTGAAAAGTGAAAGGTGTGGAGCACAAGTCCTATGAGGAGCAGCTGAGAGAGCTGGGGGTGTTTAGCTTTGGGAAAAGGAGACTCAGGGACCTTATTGCTCCCTACAAATACCTGAAAGGAGGTTATAGCCAGGTGGGGGGTGGTCTCTCTTCCCGAGTAATAAGCAATAGGAAAAGAAAAAGAGGCCTCAAATTGTGCCAGGGGATATTTAGATCGGACCTGAGGAAAATTTTTTTCATGGAAAGGACTGTCAAGCATTGGAACAAGCTTCTCAGGGAAGTGGTAAAGTCACCATTACTGGAGATGCTTGAAAGACATGTAGATGTTGCCCTTCGGGACATGATTTAATGGTGGACTTGGCAGTGCTGGGTTAACAGCTGGACTGGATGATCTTAGAGGTCTTTTCCAACGTAAATAATTCTGTGACTCTAAATTCAGTTGCTTATATTTGTATCTATTCTTCTATCTTCTTTCTATCTCTGTTCTACATTTCTAGGAAAAGCTGAAATGGTGCGCACGTCCACAGTGGCTGACACAGCAAAATTTTGACTAAATCCTTCATGATCTTTTAAGAAGCTGAAAACCTTCATTGATGGTTATGTTTTGATAAGAGGTAGAGATAATCTTCTCTGCTAAAATTTTCAGTGGTAAATATTATCTTCTACTGAAATTAAAGGTTATTGTGTTTATGTTTTTAGTGGCTATGAAAGACTCAGCTTTTGCTCTGCAATGCTCAAGTCCCTCTGGTTTTATGTTTGTTTTAGGATTCCTGATCGAAGGATAATATTGACCTGGGGTCGTGACAAATGTGGTACATGAAGGATGTTGTATATATAACTGATGTTGTATATATAATTGTAGTATTTGTGCTTAAAGGTGGAGAACACTACCTTTTCTAAATGTGCGTGATAAAAACCCCAGGCTTTTCTTGTTGCCTACCAGCGTAAATTGGCTCATGTATTCTTGTCATGTATTACAAGTATGTCCTCTAGGCCGCTCTAGAAACATTTGCTCGCTTGCTTGCTGAGTGGGTGGAAGTAGGATTTTATGGTCATTTGCGGTGTTCTCCAGATACTTTAATTTTCACGTGTCTTAGTCACACAAGAAGTAGTAAGAGCTATTCTGTTCAATAACACCGTATTTCTGGCTTCATCTTCTTTCATTTTACTAGCTCCTTCTGTAATGTGAGTTGTGGTGTACATCCAGTGATTTTAAGAAAGCGTTTTCCTCCTTTTACAGCATGAGAGGTTGTAGGTGCCACATGTGTTTCTATTCCTTACAGAAAGTCAGCAGATTCCACTTTGGCAGAAGATGTCAGAGCAAATAGTTTCAGCATGGTTTGAATTTCAGCAAAGACAAATTCTCTGCAGATAAAGCAGTCTAATACATATTCATTTATATTATTAAAAATTCACACCATTTTACTACTGTTCAGTTTTAACACGTCTGATGGGATTTGACTATTGAGAACACTGAGGGACCAACTTGATGGATTAATTTCAGAAATTTCCCCCGGATCAAAAATAGTCCAGAAATCTAACTGACTTCCACAAATACACTTTTTCTAAGCTGTATTTCTAAAATATACATGCAGCTTAAATATGCATTCCGTCAAACTGTCAAATCCCTTCTTATCTGAAACGTGTTATATTCTCTTCGCGTTTTTGAATCGTTTTGAATGAACAATCTGTTTTGCATGAACTTCCTTCCGATATGTCTGACTGTCTTTCCAAACTCAGAAACTGTTTCTTAAATTCTTCAAACCATCTTCTCCTACTTTCCCTCATGTTGCCTTGCCTCATGAACGATATATGATACCATAACTTCAGGTTTTAGCTACTGCCTCTATGGCTTGCTTCTCTTGTGATACTGAGAGCCATCATATTTTTATATAAAAACTATTTTTTGAACCAGTGACTGACTGTTCAGGGACAGTTTCTACTCCCACTGTCTGTCCTGTGGCATTGTGCAGGAATTTGTAACAAGTAGTGCTCGGTGTGCAGCATGGCTAAAAATGACTGAAAGGTATTCAGCAGTGGAAGTCTTCCTTTTTCCCTCCTTTTTAATATCATCCTAAGATTTTACTGCAATAGTATATGCCTGTGTGTTGCAGTCTTTTCTACTATTGCCCCTAACAGCAAGCTGTTTCTTCTTCCCTACTGGCATTCACAGTGTAGCGAGTTGTTATGATAGACACTCACAGGGAGTTCGGTGACCTTGCAATGTTGTAAATAGTGCTGGATGCTTATGAGTATTCAGTGAGTGTTTTAGGGCCTGCACCTGTATTCCACTGCCATAGCTCAAGGCACCCTTATCAAGAATACTTGACAGTTGGGTTTAGTTAGGGGGAGTCTGATTGTGACCTGAAGAGCACTCAGATGGCCAAGGATTTTGTCTGTCAAGCTGTTGGGAAAACAACCTGGCTGGTGCTTTGCACCTGGGGATTCTTTCATAACTTCTGCGAGGACAATGGTGAGACTGTTCACACCTAATTGGAAACCAGAGATTTTTAGAGAACAGAGTAGTTTACACTTAGCCTCCATGAGGTGAAACTGAGAGCTTAAGGTTCTCATATACTCTATTCCTTTACTCAGGACTCTTAGTTCCCCAACAGTTTTATGCTGTGCCTGAGGGCTTTGATCTGTGCTGATGTGGACCTTGTGTGCTCTTTCAGGGGTACAAGAGCACTCCATTTTGCACAAGTCTGGCTGGTGATGTGTAACTGGGGGGAGTGGCTGATACACCTGAATGGCTGTGCAGCCATTCAGCAGCACCCTGATAGACTGCAGAGCTAGGCCAAGAGAAGCCTAGTGAGGTTCAACAAGGGCAAGTGTAGGGTCCTGCACCTTGGAAGGAATAACCGTACTACCGGCACAGGCTGGGGGCTGAACTGCCAGAGAGCAGCTCTATGGAGAATGGAGTCTTTGTGGATGGCACCTGGGAGTCTTTGTGGATGAGCAGTGGACTGTGAGTTGGCAGTGTCCTTGCAGCCAGGAGGGCCAGTGGTACCCTGGGGTGCATCAGGAAGTGTGGCCAGCAGGTCGAGGGAGGTGATCCTGCCCCTCTGCTTGGCCACATCTGGAGTACTGTGTTCAGTTGTGGTCTCCACAGTTCAAGAAAGACAAGGAGCTACTGGAGAGGGTCCAGTGGAGGCCACAAAGATGGTTTGGGGTCTGAAGCATCTCCCTTGTGAGGAGAGACTGCGGGAGCTGGGCCTCTTTCGTCTGGAGAAGACTGAAAGGGGATCTCATTAATGCACATGAATATCTCAAAGGGGGTGTCAGGAGCATGGTGTCACTAAAACACAAGAAATTCCACCTCAACATGTGGAAGAACTTTTTTACACTGAGGGTGTCAGAGCACTGGAACAGTGCCCAAGGAGGACATGGAGCCTTCCTCTCTGGAGACATTCCAAACCCATCTGGACATGTTCCTGTATAACCTGTTTTAGGTGACTTGCACATTATTCCTGCTTGGAAAAAAATTGTCTCTGGGAATTATGCCCTCTTCTGGACCTTAGGTTCTATGGCTTGACAGAGTTTAGGTTAGAGTATAACTTCTATCTACTCTGCCATGCAGATTAATTTTAAACCACTTCATCAGGAAGGGTTAAGGAATGCAAAAGAGTCTTATTGTCAGTGGATTTTAGTGATTTGGGCTTTAGTGATTTGCACTAATTAGAATCTTTATGTGAGTAAACAGTAAAATGAAAATGTTTCTGAACTCCCAACTATTTACACATTTTCTCTGAGAATATGTCTAGCTTCAACATGACAGATGATTCTGCTCAAAATTTTCTTATGACACTGTCTGATCCAGTTAGAATCTCTTCAGAGGACATTAATACATTTATCCCCTAGCAATACTGAGGGAGAAAAGAATGCAGAAACCTCAACCAGAAGCTCATATCTGTGGTTAAATGATGGGGTTTATTCTGGTAACCGAAAGGCATATATCCATTCAAAATTCTCTACTTAGTGATAACAGAGGGCTAACTGTCCTAAATCACAGGAATTTAAATTCTGTCAGGTACAGAAAGTGAACTGTCCCCAGGAGTGAGGGGGTATTGGTTTAACTCTTTGATTCAGTTGCTGAGGTGTGATGATCAGTTTGAGACTTAGATAAAGTATTGTCTGAATGGAAACTTTATGCTTTTTATCATTTGTGTACAGACCACATTTGAGATTGGGTCTCCAAATTCCAGAGGGTATAATTGCCAAGTGTAGTTAAGTGTTTTCAAAACCCTAGCAGACACCTCTGTGCCTCTTAAACTATCTAAACAGTGTTGTCTAAAGCTTTGCAGTGTTGTCTAAAGAATCTTTTGTGGCTCTAGATGAAGTTGAGGGCAGAACTGGGAATGGATCCAAGATCATTCGAGGCCCAGTCCAGCACATCAGCACAAATCATCTTCCTCCTGAAATTTACTTCAGCTGTGCCACAATTCTGTGCTCAATTCATTAATTTTTAAAAACAGGTACTATATACCTTAGAGTGAGTTTAAGATTTAATATCTTATTATTTATCGATGACATTGAGATCTTCATTACAAACACTATATGGCCCTGAGAGTGCCCTTAAACTTACTTGAAACCAACATATTTTAATGACTTGGCATAGCTGCTCCCATTTTCTCCAGTGAGAGAGCAATCTTATATTCAGTATGTCCACAGTATTATCCAAGCATTCCACTGACAGCACTTCACTCCACTAACAACATTTGTAAACAAAACAGTACAGGAGAGAGCATTTTTTCAGACAAGACAATCTAGTGACACCAGTAATAATTTTCAAAAAATGCACATTCTAAGGCAGAGCAGACATCCACAGAGGACATCCAAGGTTGGTTTTTTTTTTTTAAATCTGATTACATCCTATTTTTACAAATGGTGCCAAGTGTTTTGCCTCCTATTTTCATGCTTTCAGGATTAATTAGAATGCCCATCACAGTCCTTTCAGTATTTTAAATCTTCTAAAAAAATCTAAGTGTATGAAAGAGTATAGTTTACCTTACTATAGTTTTCTCAGAAAAAGCCTTCTGTTTAGAGAAAATTAATATGAGGTACTGACTGTATACAATCCATGGTAAGTGTTACTGAAACTGCAATAAACATTGCAGATTCATTCATTGTGATAGTAGCAATCTGAAAGCTAGATACAAAATGAAGAACTTCTGTTGTCAAGGTCAGGTGATAGCCCAGATTCTATTTTTATTAATTAATCAGTCTGAATGCCAAAACACATTGTGTCCCTGCAGAATTAAAAATTCTGGACTGAGTTCTCCAGGGCAATGTTTCAGTCCTGTTGCTCCAGAGATACAGAAAGTTTTACAGTTGGGATCTCTCTCATTCTCGAAAGAAAATATGGTAATTCCACAGTATTGGAATTACCTTCTTAGCAAGGGTTAATAAATACTTTAATTAGACTCATGAAATTGCAGAAGGAATCATGTAAAGTTCTGCACAACAGTACGTTAAAATATACCTGAGATTGGGAGAAAAATTCTCATTTAGAAAAAGACATACATTGCAAAGGCATCAAATGTTGGAAATTTGAGTAGGTTCGTAATGAACACCACAGCTTAATAGACAGGACACATCCAACTAATGATGGCTTTATTTGATGTCACATGCATTCGATATATAGATATTTTAATATATTTTACTAAGTCTATATAAGTTATATATTATACTAAGTTTTATATTTGGAAGTCTGAAGGATTCATACTTCAGTACTTCTGAAGGAAGTACTGTAAAATTTTACACATATACAGTTGAAGAGAATTTAATAGACTAAGTTGTGTGTGGAAGATTTCCTTCAGCATTAAAAGAAATTGTGATTTCGTTGTTAATCTCAGATGGAATTGGATTAAGACTTCGTTTGTCATAAATGGCTAACTATTCCCTGCTCTCATGTTCCTCAATACTGTCTGTGTCACAGGAGATACTGCCTGACAATTGCCTGACAATTGCAGAGTTTGAGGCTCCTAGGACCACGTAAAGCTTTTTTTCAACCTTGACAAAAGCTGCTCAGCTTGCTAACACTTTTTTCTTCTTTCTCTCTTTTCTTTTCTTTTTTTTTCCCTCAGATCCTGTCCTGATTAAGAGGGTGGTTTTATCACATATGATTTTGTGCTTAGGTAGAATTGGAAAGTTCCCTTGTGGAGAATGTGAACATTTGATCCTTCTTTCATTCAAAACTCTCCCTTGAATTCCTTTTATTCCTATTGTGGTATGGCTGAACAATAATATTGGTTTGAAAGTGTGTGGGTTTCTTTAAACTAATATTTCCTTTCTCCCCCTTCCTGTTTTCAGATATATTCAAAACCTGAGACCAAGAAAAACCTGGATATTTTTAGAGTCAACTTTTTAATCAAAAGTAGGATGTTCTGGAATTTCAGTGCACTTCAAGGAATTGCAGAAACAGACTGGGTAGTGCTGAATTAAAGTGTCAGCTCTATTGTCTTCTGATCAATAAGATCCCTTAAAGAACCCAGAGAGACTGACAAAAGAAGAAAAGTAAGTCATTTAGAGAGCAACACTGTAAATGCAGCAGTTGTGATGGTTTGAGTGCAAAGTCTGTGAGTAGAGCTGCAGTAAAAGAAATGGAGGCAAACACAGCCCCAAAAGAAATAAAATATCCAGAAAATGTTTCTTTTTTTTCTATTGACTGTGCCATATACTACACGAATTTGCAATAAATTATTTTTTCCAGGAATATCTTACTTAGGTATGATATGAAACAGGAAGTAACACTGAATGGTTTGATAGATGTAAAACAGATGTTTAGTGAGACAAAGGGTAATAGTGAAGGGTAGTAAATTACACTACTGTTTTAATGGCCTGTCACCAATGGGATATACTAAGGCCGTAGCAGGTATTTGCGGGTGAATGCTTTATCTTTTTCTTTTTTAGGAAAGAGAATGTAGTTGGATGACTCCTGACTAAACTTGTCAGTACTTAACTGCAAGCCCTTTCTATGTATTAGTAACAAAACTCTCTGTCCTTGACCTTTCTGTATATTTTTCATTTAATGTTTTTGCAGGAGAAAGGGGTGGGAGGGAGTGACAGGAGAGAACAGAAATGGAAAGCGAGGATAATAGGGAAGGAGATGGTGTATTTAACAGATATTGAGAAAACAGATTTTTTTTCCTGTTTCTGCCACTAAATTTGACTGGGCTAGTAAGAGACTGTTTTGGGCTAGAATATGCTGGAGTCTATGTCTTGAGGATTATTTGTCTCTAGTTACAAGAAGTACGGAAGAGATATAAATACATTGAATCTCTTATTTGTAAGTGGTTTAGCTTAGCCGTCTTTTTAATGGCTGATCTTGTAGATTGAAATGGACCTCTTTTAGGTTCTGATCCAGCAAGGTCCTGAATTTCATTGTTGTCTTCAAGCAAGAATCAGGTTCATTGGGTCCATGCTCAAAATTAGAGGTATGCCCAAATGAGTGACTGAATGACAGTCACTGAATGACAGTCACTGAATGACAGTCTCATCAGCAGTATTTTGAAGTGCTTAAGAGCGTCAGTATTTCATGAGTCACATTTTGAATAGCTACAGTTTTTAGAATTAAAGCATTTTGTTCCATCTTGAATGTAAAAAAAAAAAAAATAGACCCCTAATACTATGCAAATACACTTTATGATTCATATCTGCAACACTAATAGCAAGAAAAAAAAGACTGTATAAAATGAAAGACACAATAAGATATGTCAGATAAAATTTTAAAAGCTTTGCCAGTGAGGAAGAACTGAAAATCCTACACTTAAAACCTAATGACAGAATGTTGGCTCAAGTGCTGGAATTACTTTTGCAGTATATTTGTCAAATTGTTACTAGAAAAATGGCTGCTATTCTTCCTAGAATCTGCTTTACCTTGGTGGTTTTCTCTGTTCTGCATATGGGACTGTGCTGAATTTTAAGAGATCTGAATTTGGCTGAGGATGAGCAAGCAGCTGTAGCCTGCAAACATTCTTCTCAAGACGTCTATAGGAGGTCTGAGCAAAAGAGAATATCTGATTAATCACCCTGTCCCAAACCAGCCACAGGAAGTCATTGCTTCTGGTATGTCTGGGCTTGACAGATGTCTGTCGGATCATTGTGCATTACTTTTCAAACGTCTCTGAAATTTTCAAGATACAGATGTAAGAAGCAACACAAATTGTCAAAGTGACACTTTTTTGTAAGATACAGAATAACTGAGGAAGTGACATGAGACAAGAGCCCTCAAGATGCTTAAATTTTTTTTGAGGGTTTGGCTTTTCCACATGGTAATTTTTCAACCTGTTACTCACAAACCAACAGCATGAGACACTGCTTGATGTTGGCTACACAGAACAAACTTGGAAAGCAAAGCACAACAGCAAAGATCTTTGTCTGACTTTATGGGACACGAACCTCATTTTTAAAGCACTGGCTCTGTAGCCTATCTACATCTTGACAAATGATTAAAATGAACCAGCTGCTGGTTCCGGATACTTCTTTCCGTGCTTTAATAAATTGCATGGTTGCTGTTCAGAACCTTTATGCAACCAAATGTATTTTTCAAAGTGTAGACAGAAGACTGGTCTTGATGTGCAGGATGGTTCTGACTTTTGTAATAACGAAGGAATCAGGAGCAGTGGTGCCGGTAGCAGCCGAGCCAAGAGGGAGCGCGGCCGAGCCGAAAGGCGCACAGTGGAGTGGTAGGAACAGGGCGACCCCCCAGCGCAGGGCAGTGTCAGAAGCGAGCCCAGCGGAGCGGCGGTGTGACCTGGCTCAGACGGCCCAGCTTCTGGGGGGCTAGTTTGTCTTTGTTTTTTCATTGTTTTCAGGCTGGGGGTGTGACACGCCAGCTGCAGGAGCTGCCACACCATCTCGCCCTTGTTCCCAAGGACCGTGCGTGTGGCACGCGGGAGCGGCCGCCAGATCGCCTTCGTGTGGGGAAGCCACACGGACGCGACGTGCGGGAAGCATCTGCCCGCCATCTCGCTTTTGTTCCCAGTGGTAAACACCTTTTTGTGGGTAAAACTCCTCCTCTTTTTGTTAAGGTTTTGCTGTTAATATTGCTGGTGTTATTTTGCATGTCTTATGCTTGCTTTGTGCTTTCAGTAAATTGTGACCGTGACCCATATTCTCTGCTTTTTGTCCCTGCTTTACCAGACAGGGCGAGAGAAGGGGAGTGGATTATTTGGAGTTCAATTCCTGTCTAATGCTAAAACCAGCACAAAATGTCAAGCACTGCTATGAATTCACATGTACTTTTAGTAGTCTTTCTGTCGTGTTGGCCAGTGGGCTTAAAGTGAATGGGACAGACAGAAATAACTGTTTGTTCTTTTGCAGTCTCCAGTGTGAATCTTTTGCAGGGGGAAGGAGACAACTAATTTCAATCTAAATAATGAGTCATATATTAAAAAATTATATTACTCTCAATGTTAAAAGGCCTAATGAGCATGGATAATTTTTTCCTTAATGTATGTCCGTAGAGACATTTGATCCATTCTTTCTCACTCTCCCCTCTTAGACACTACATGGAATAGATTAGAGCTAGGTTAAGAATTTGAGTGAGTTCTTGTTCACTTTCACTAAAAGCCTTACAGATTTTGCCATTATTTTTATTTTGCTGTCATCCCTTTTCTGCTTGCACTGAATGTTGGTTCGTAAAGAACTTTTCTACAATGCTTGATCTAGTCTGTGTAATGATTGAATTTATTACATAGGATATAATTTTAAGTAAAAGAGTCCTGAGCAATGTTTATTTGGTGAGATCCCTAAGAGGGATATTCTTGGGGCAAGAATAGGGCCTGAACTGTTCAAAGAGGGTATCAAAGGAAGCGAGAACTCAGACCCAGCACGCTTTGCAGTTTGAATTTAGATAAATACTGAAACAACAACAAGAAACAGACAGAAAGACTACTGATTTTCCTGGCTGAGTAGCAAACTTTGCCAGCTGAGGCAAAATATCACTGATGCAGTGATGGATTCTGATAAAGATGGTTGCTTCAGATCTAATGTTCTGGTGATCTCTTTATTAACAAGGCGTTTGATGCCTTTGTTTAAGATTGGACATGCCACAGAACCTGCATAGCTCTAGCTGTAAATTTTTTATTCTGAAAGAAGAATGAATGCACGGCTATAGAATGGTAACATGGCAATGAAAATCTTTATTTCCAGATGTTCAGACATCTAAGTATTTTTCCAAATCATATTCAAATACCTGCGTAGTAGAACTGAATAATTATAATAGAGAAGAGTCATTTAAATTCATAGTTTGAGACTGTATTTTGTGGCAGAAATCAATTCGAAAGGGAACTACTACTCCTTGGCCCTATGAGGGGAACAACTTCTGGGAGAGGACAACTTGTGGCCGTTGGTGGCTGAGTCACTGCGCATGCCAGTAAAAGGTTTATGTAGCTGCTGCTTCGTAGTAAAAGTAATGAGCCCTATGTTGCTCTTCTCTGTAAATATCAGATGACAGTCTGGTAAAGTCAATTTATAATTAAAATATAAATTATCAATAGATAATTTGCTACTGTTTTGTATTTAGGTTTCTTTTTCTAAAATTTTCTTATTAGCATTTTGCTCTTAAAATAATTATAAAATTTAAAGTCTTTTTGCAAGCTCAGAATTAATTCCTGTTCAAGCAGGAATTCACAAGAATAGTTTTGATGTTGTACAGCTTTTTTAGTAAACATTACATCTTTTTATCCGAACATCCTTTGTTTGTATTTTCTGTGCTTTTTTTTCAGTTCAGCACAGAAATACCTGTGTTCAAGGTAATCAGCATTTAAGTGGTGGCTCTTGTTTTGAGAATCCTTCAGACTGACCCTCTGGTAAAATCATAGCTTGTTCATAATGGGCAAGTACTGTTTTATGAACAAGATACTGAGTTGAGCATTTAAGATCTTCGATAGTGATGTACATGAAGTTCTCTTTATGGCGCGCCTTCACCCAGGCATGTGTTATTTCAAGCCTATAAATGCAATACTGAATCTTGAGTAGCCCTGGATTCACATCTGGTTTTGTAGATGGATCTGAAGCCACCTATAATATTTAACTTCATTTTTATGTCAGCCTGTATTCTGAATCAAAACAAATTCAAGCAGAAGATCTCAAATGAAATAAGGTTATCCTCTGATCAGCTTTAATCATATTTTGACTTAAAAGAATCACTGGCATAATTTGTGATGCAGATACATACTCTCCATGTCCTTACAAACAAAAGTCCTATTAGCTTCAGTTGCAAAAGAAATGCTGAAGGGTGAGAATCTTCATGTCAATACAGAAATGTTGGAAAAGAATGCTCCTGGGAGTCTTGAGAATTTTCACAAACAATGTGTAGCAGAAAAACAAAATTTAGGGGGTAAATATTGTAAATATGTTCTTTTGAGAATTGAATCATGGCAGGAATGTTTGCTGAGAGGCTCTAAATCTCAGTGTTACTTATCAGCTTATGGAAAACTGCAGTATTTAAAAAGCCCAGCTGCTTTTTAAAGATATGTAAGGCCAGAAAATCAATTAGTGAATCAAGATAAGTAATGGTAAGTATCATCAGCCTGGCACTTCATTGGAACTTCAGTATTTCTGTACCTATGTTTACAGCAGAGACAGTAATCTCAAGTTCACACTTTTGATTTAGAAGTAGGCACTACATATCTGTAAAACCCAGAAAAAGCACTTCTGCCCAGGTTGTTTGACTGAGGGAAATTAATCCAAACAAACAGATTGGCATTACACACCCATGGTAGTGAATGTAGTTAATGAATATGACAATAAGCTGAAGCACATCTAATCAAATTGAAATGAAATTATTATTACCAAATGATAGTGTATAACTCCAATTTTTAAATGGAATTACATCAAATATTAATTTAACATAAAACGCAGGGGTAATTACTCTTGGACCATGGTCAGAGATGAAGGTTTTCTGTTTTATTATTCACTTTCACAAGAAGAGTGTCAAAATTCAATCACCCTTTTGTTTTATTGATAGCCAGAATTCCATTAGACCTGGCCAGAGGAGAAGGAAGATGAAACATGCCAGCTTTTTATCTCTATGTTCATACTTCTTGCAAGTAAAAGCATAAAATGGGATTCTGTAAGCCTCCTTGGATATCTTCTCTAAAACTGCTGTCAGGATTCTAGTATGCCTTTCTACAATTTCAGCTGCTAATCTACTGTATGTGATAGCTACAGTTACAAATTATTGTTTGCATGTTTTGCTATTCTAGGTCAACTGCACCAGTACATACAGAAATTTTTGCCCATCATTTGGCACAATTCTTACCTGACAAATTCAGCGTTTCATTGGGAAGAACAAGAATTCAAATCCTGGTATAATCAGGCTGTCCAGGTAAAAATCTTTTTTGCAGCCCTGGTACCTTTCTTCTGATGGCAGCACTGAACCAGCCATTTCTGATGTACTTGGGGCAAGAATAGACATGTTAGGTAATGCTGCTGAGGGTCAGTGTAGTTGAAGAATTTAGTGCTCTGATGCTACTGAGCGCTTGTTTTACAGTGTTGCATCATTTAGGATCAGTCAGTCTCTTCTCTATGGCATCAAAGCTTTACCTAATTGCTTGTGTTCCCTTTAGATGGTTAAAACATAACCTAAAACAATTTTGCAGTTTGGACTGTGTAGTATGTTCTATAGTTTTATCAATATTATCTTATGATAATCCCCTTCGCCCTGGATACTGAGGTATCAAGTCTCACAAAATGGCTTTATAAAAATTTCCATGTAAATGCCAGTTTTATATACAGGTACATGAAGTCACAGAGCTCATCTTAAGCATAAACCCCATCCCTTGATATCATAGAGGTTTTCTTTTTCTTTTTTTTTTTGTATGTTTGGCAATCTTTTTTGTAATTAGGTGTTTTAATTAGTAGGACACAGTGCCACATGAAGTGGAACCCTCTGAAATGCAGTAGAGTTCATGGAGGCAAGTATAAGGATCCAGTGCCACAGAAACACCTGAAGACAAAGTGCTTTATAGTGGATATGTATCAGGTAGTAATGTTGAATCGCTTTGAGATTGATTTTTTTTTTTTTTTTTCTGTAATAATTTCTGTATTTGGTGCCCATGTTGTGATAGAGAATGAGCAGTACAACCATGCTGACATGCAAGAGGGGAGTACTGCTGCCAGAGAAAGCAGCTTTGTTGGTACAGCCCTGCTTCTGGCTCTGCAACACTGACACCTCACAATGGGCCAAAGGAAAGAGCTTTTTTGTTTGCTCTATATCTCTTATCCCTTACTTAGTGTTAGATTTATTTTTCCCTACACATACATATTTACTAGATGCAGAAGAGTGATTAAACCGTTATTTGTATAAGAACTGAAAATATTTTCTGTCTGTGATTTCTAGAAGAGCGTTTAAAGAATTTTCAGGCTTAAAACAAATTTAAATTTCTAATCTTCACATGACTGCACAAACATATGAATACATAATTACTGAAACTTGGATATACATTTCTGTATGTATCTGTAAAGTGTTACAAGAGAAGCATCAACTCAGTGAGTTGCTTTCACGTGATTTTGACAGAAATACTTGAAACTCATATTTCTTTGTGCCTAGCAAGAACACTTACGTATGTTAAAGAGACAACGGCTGTTTGGATCTTATCATAAAGATTATGAATAGATAAAAAAAGAGGTTTTTCATCTCTCATATAATCTCCAAATGAATAATCAAGAACAATGCGAAGCAAAGGACAGTGGATGAAATTCTTAAACATCTTGTCAGTGAGAATTGTATTATTGACTTTAATGGGACCAATATTTTAACTCATACATTGAAGTTCCAGCCCTTATGGAAGTGCAACAGGCAGATCATTAATCATAACCATGTCAGGTTACACTAGTACAAAACCGCACATTGACTTCTGATATGAAAAGTTATTGTTTTCTTTGTACCCATGGGAGGGTGTGGTGATAGTTGTCACAAAAAAGTTAAATTGAAAAAGGTCTTCTTATTCAGGATGGAAAAGATATGCTGATTGCAGCAATAAGTACTTCTTTTTTTTGCTTTTTTAGAGAAATACAGTTATGAACCACAGCCTAAGCCTGAACCTAAAAACTTTAGCTTAATTTCTTCATATGTCCTACAGCTCTTATATCAACAGCCGTTTCTTTAAAGTTAAGACACATACGACACTAGATATGAAATTAATATGGATTATTTGAAATAGAAAGGTTATGTTAAATTACCACTGTTCACAAATATGTTAAATCTTTAAAACTGAAAGTATGCACTTTTGCAAAAGAACTGTGAAATGCCATTAGTAATTTGGAAGGATTTCCCGCTGATAGCCAAAATATGACAAGGGGATATTAAATAACATCTGAATCGTAGGATTCATTCTTCATCTTCCATTGCAGATTTTTGAGGTACAAACTAGGTGATTTTCAGTTTTAAGAAAGTACTTTAAAACGTTTTATTGGATGCTAACAGTAATTACAGTATTTCTGTAACTGCCAAACTATAAAGCTAGAAGAATAATAACTGAATTTTTAATATGCTATTTTTCTAATGAGTCGTCTATTACTGCTCTTACTATTAAACAGATTCTGAGATAGTATGATGATCAGAATGATATAATTATCCAGGATGACAGGCTGAACTTTGAAAGATAAGGATGGCTTATGTAGCATTGTTTGTTCCCAGACTTGAACCAAGAAAAAATCTTGAATATGCTTTGCAGACTAAAAAGATATATCCTAGGGAAAATATTTCTCCTATTAAACTGAGATGGAGTAAGTATACTGGGATATAAAATTAAGTTTTTCTCCACCAAGTTGTAACTGCTTACAGCATTCTAAATTTCTTTTATAGCTTTCAAATAAAATAATCTTATTCACTGAAAAAGTACTCAAATACGCAAAATTTTGTCATATATCTTGAAAATTTTAAGTCACTTTTGAACTGTTGCCAAAAACATGAGAAGACTGTGTCAAGCTATTGTAGGAAGGCAGTCAGGAAAAAAAAAAAGTTAACCTACTCTATCTATATGAAACCCTTTGAGGGGATATAATGTAAAATACAGCCAAATACTACAGGTGACTACTCAGTCAGGGAAAATGCATTTGTCTATTATTCTGTCTACAGATTAATCTACAATCTTCATCACTCAACCTCTTCATTTACACACAGTTGTAAAAATAGCTTTCAGTCTGAAACACTGAAAAAGCTGACACAGCCAGAAGAATGAAACTTGCTCAGTGATTCTATGATTTTAAAAGGATATTATGTAAAATTTCCAACACCAGTGGAAAGAGAGCAGTCTTCATTCTGCCCCACTTCCTTCTGGCAGTAATAAGTGCTGTAATTGTTTTTGTCCTTAGTTTTCCAATGAGCATTTCTGCTACCAAAAAAAAAAAAATAAAAGGTGACAGAGATATTGTACCATTGTGCTTTCATTCATAAGTGTAGATGCAGGACTCATACTGTTATTCAAGTACAAAATGCTTTAGCCATGAACCAATAGAGGAAGATGCCTGCAGTGAAGACAATTTCAAAACGTGGCAGCAGTGTTTCACTACGGCCAGGCAGATAATGAAATGTCATCAAGTAGGAATAGTAAGAAGCGAATAAGATATATTCAGGTACTCAAAACAACACTTGGGACAAAAGTTCTTTTCTGTATATCTAATGTTGCTTCTCTCTGAAAATGTTAATCCTTTTAAAAAATGGCCACAGGGAAAAAAATCACGCAGAAAGCACCATTTTAATTTTGGTGCAGATGACACGGTGCTTCCAAGATGTGTTTCTGCTCCAGTTGAACTCCCTCTTTCGAATGCTGCTCAGGCAGCTGGTGTATCCTGCCACTGCATGGCTGCCACTGCAGCCATGCTCATCCATCAAACTCAAGGAAAAGGCCTCTGAGATTTCAAAGTCTGGTGGCTTAGGCACAGACCCAGCTTCAAGGGATTTGATGCAGTTCTTAGGTAATGTTACCTCCTCCTCTGACACATCTGCACAATTACTTTAAAATATACTTTATTATTTGAACATTTTTATGGTTGGCCATAGAAGTTAAGCAAAGATATTGCAGTGTTATGATTCTGAACCACGGCATTGCCCTCCTAAGAGATTAGGGTAGAGCACATAACAGAGCATATAGAGGCTGCTTCAATCTTCAAGCAGGTGAAGTATCTTCATGATAGTTACACCATAAAAAAATTTGATTTTGTAGTTTTTCCATAGTATGTTTCAAAATAGGCTCTTGTGAAACAGTCTTTCTGTGCTGTTGCTTCCTTGATGGTTTTTTTGATTGCTATGTTAAACAAAAAATAGGCATCAGCAAGATATGCAATTAAAATGACCACATAAAAGGGGATTACTTTAAAGGACGATTAAGAGGAGGATTGTAAATCTAGCTATATAAATAAGGATTACAAATGTAACCCAGTGCATTCATTGTTCTGATTGGCAGAAATAATGTAGCAGCCAGCTGAGTAATGTTGAAATGTTTTCCTATACTGTGCAGTTGATCAGATGTATGCTAAAGAGTTCAAGCTCTACCCAGTGTCACCTTGGTGCACTATGTTGGTGCAACTGACCTGTAGTAAGGGTATTTGGGAAGTGAATCTATACGCTTTGTTGTAAAAAAATCTGACCATCTCTCTGCCCTTCATTTACACAGATATACTGATAGAAATAGGACAGACTGAATAATTTTGATGACTAATTCAACTAATGCTCTACTAGCTTTAGATTTCTTTCTGTTCTGTCACATTATTTCACCTCATGACCATGCCATCTCCTCTGCAATTCTGGACATACACGTGGCTTTTCACCACTCTGCCTTGCCTGCCTTATCTCCCCAAGGTTGTGCCAATAGCAAAAGGCAAGAATTCACAAAGATGCAATTACTTCCAACATAGAAATCGACATAAATGACATCAATCTGTGTAACAGTTTTGGAGCATGTGCTGCTATGAAGTAAATGGTGGCTCAGTATTGCCTCTTTAGGTAATACTGGAAAAAGTGCAGCTGCATTCTTACTGCCATCTAAACCCATGCCGCTGTGCATCTGAATTGCCTATCCTGCCGTTCAGAATTTCTGTCTATGTAAAAGATGAGGAAAGAGAAGTCACAGTGATTCGAGAGGTTTATTTGAATAGAACTGGCCACCTATGTCCGATCTGAAACCGGAGTAGCCACAAAGATTGATTTCTTCCAAGCATGCTTCTGTCAGGAGGAGAGGGCAGCCTGAATAACACTACCCTGCTATTTGTGAAGAGCTTTCAGAGCCCCATGCTCAGCTGAAAAGCTTTGAAAAGCAAACTAGCTGTGCTACATGTCTGAGGGAAGCAAAAGGTAACAGCAGTTACCTTTGAAAATTTTGGCCCTAGGAGGGCAACTTGAACAGCAGAACTCAGAGGCACAGTACTTGAAGTATTTTGATTTGCCTTTTGCTTCATCTTCTGATTCCTATAATGTAAATGATAAGATAAAAAAATGGACTAAAAGATATAACCAGCCCATCACTAAATGAGATGCAGGAATCCAGCTGCTGACATTGCTACCTGTGTTTTGCCTCTGTTCTGGCAAACATATTGGCGAAGTCTTTAGTTAGCATTAAATTCAACTGGATCGTTTAAAAGGCTTCATGACGATTAATTAGCTCAGGACCCATTCCAAACTTTTGCAAGCATGAAACAGTTGCACAATGTCTAAGAATGAAGATTCCTGAAGCAATAAAAGTAATTTAATCCTGACATTCAAAAAACACAGAATGGGTCTATTCCCAAAGACAATTTCCTTAATAGCCCAGTAGCTGTAAACCACTGTAGTCTGTGGATTTGAAATCCAATTTTCCTCCTTTTAATTGTTACATAGCTGTAGCAACAGGTTATATGGTCTTTCTTCTCTTTTTTTCCATGGCCAATAAACCAGAATATATTTACAGTGATGGCTTAAGTGCCTTAAGTGACATCCAGGTCACTCAGCTGAAATCAGAACCGATGGAAGATGGAACTGAAAATAGCACTTCTAGTTGTCTTTCTTTTTGTAAAATTTCCTTTCAGAAGAGGGATCTCAGGCTATTTCGTCTTTCTCTCTATGTGTACAAATCTGAATTACCTGAAAAATTATCACATGCCTATTTTATGTGAATACTTAGATACCTATTGTCATGTAAACCATGCTCAGTATATAAAAAAAAGCTGTATAACATCACAAGGGTATTTCCAGTGAGGTTTTTGTAATACTGGAAATAATAGAACTTAACATATTATGGCTTTCTATATTATTTTTGCCTTTGAATGAGATACAAACCTTTAAGTATTTCCAACAGTTCTGTCCCATCTGGATGCTCTGCTGACTAATGACTCCTGTACTCAGGCTCTGGCCTTTCCATCACTGAGGGCACTAATAACATCTAGACCCTCTGCACGTAGTTCCCGGGAACTTTTAGATTTTTAATAGCTGACAGGTTTCCTTTAATCAAATCTGGCTAAGATTAGTCTTTGTGTTTAAAAAAATCACTGTGAGGAGGACAGGGAAGCAAAAACTGTAGTGAATAATTTTTCTTGATATCCTTGAGAAATAAGCCTTAAAACAGTGATGCTAGTACCATATTTCCATAGCCTCTTCTTTACATGTGGTGATTGACTTGTGGACCTTCTTCTTTGTGGAAACTTTGTTCTTGGTGTCTTTGAAAACTTTTCACATTTTCTTATTCTGGTGACACCAGGGATCTTTTCTATTGACTTGCTGGCAAGAAGCTGTGCATCCAACACTCAGGAAATGCAAGCTTGAAAATTCCTTTTGCCTCCTTACTCTTCCTGTACCATATAGCTTCTTCTGGGAAGTCCTTGCTGCAGAGATCCTTCCTGTCTAGTTAGATCAGCATGAACTCCCCTTGGCAGGTCAGAAGGGAGCAGTCTTTCAGTTAAGTGGTGATGTGTTTCGTCAAGTGAAATATTTCCTCGGTGTATGGGGGCTGTGACCTAAATTTTGACATTTTAAGTTTTTAGTATTCATCTGTTTTACATGTGAAGCTCGTGTATTCAAGTAATTTCTAAACAGTGTGGGTTCTGCTGTTGGAATGAAAGGTTTTTTTGTTCAGTAAGTATTGTTTCTGCTCACATAGCAGTTATCAATAGTTTTTGTGACAAGTTCTTGCCAAAATTCTACTGGAGATCGACAGTCTTGTGTGATGTTCCTAAACATGCTTAACATGTCCTTCTTGTTTGGCAAGTTAGCAGCATGAATATAATTTCTATTTTGGATGTGTGATGTGCTGAAGTTAATGGAAAGCTGTGTGTGTTTTGCAACACTCAAAAGTCTTAAAATAAGCCTTTAATGTAGCCCTTTAAAATAACTCTTTAAATGTATGAATTCAAACTAAAACCATATGTTAGTCTATATTTGTAACTCTTTTTCGTAAGACCATATGCAGAGAGATATTCTACGAAAAAATATCTAACAACAAATATATCTGTGTGCTTAGTTGTTGTGGTATTATAAACAGCATTTTTGCTTAATGTCAGTTTAGCATGCATTCTTGCAATCTCTTTTCTGGTTACATGTATTTTTTCCTCAAAGGTACCAGTAAAGACAGTGAGCAGGATTTTTTTGTTAATTTTTTTTACCCTGTAAGTAGACCATGAAGCTTTGGTGAGATAGCCTGTCAATCTTGCGTAGAATTTTTGTGAGCCCCTGGCTCAGAAGGTCGGTGTTGAAATTCTACTCCATTTCACAAATGTATGGCCACATGCTGCCATCTGTCTGCTCTGCAGCTGGGAGTTAACAGTGCACCATTAATGTTACGTACCAAATTGCAGCTATTTTTTGTGTTCCTGAAAAGCTGTTAAGACTTCTGATTTACTATTTTATCTAATTTTAAATCAATTTTTTGCTCTGCTTTGGCTCTTTGTGGGAAAGCAAATTGCAAGGCTAAAAGGTTTGACATCTTTATGCAGGTTATTTTTTCTCCCCAGAACAATGCCATTCTTACAGTTTTTATAGAATGCAAGAAGAACTGAATTAGTGTTGTCTATGATATCTGTCATTCTCACAACTATTATTGTGACAATGTACCACCATATTCCAACATACCAAATGATAACTCGAAATGTTGATTCAAGCCAAAGCCTGTGATGCATTTGTTATTAACTCATTTGTTGTAAGTCTTGAGACTGAACTGGGACTGACTAGCAACCTACTAATTCTGTATGTAAAAGACTATTACACATTATTATTGTGACAAAGATTGCAAGGGAAGAAAGAAATGGCATGTTGGAGTTTAAACCCAGCTGGAAACTAAGTACCATTCAGGAGCCCACTCGCTCCCCTCCATGCCTGCTACCCTTGTGAGGGGGAGAATTGGGGAAAAAAAAGCAAAACTCATGGGTTAGACATAAACAGTTTAATAATGGGAAAAATGATAATAACATTAATAATAATAATAATAACAACAGTGTTACTTAATTGATATTAATTGATAATTATTAATAATAATTGCCATGAAAATGAGAGAGAGCAAGAGGAGTAAAACCGAACAGAAACAAGACACAGTTGCTCACCACCTGCTGATGGATGCCCAGCCCATCCCCGAGCAGTGATCGGCCCCTCCCGGCCAACTCCCCCGGTTTCTGTACCGAGTGTGCCCTCCCATGCTATGGAATATCCCTTTGGCCAGTCCGGGTCAGCTGTCCTGGCCATACTCCCCCCAGCTCCTTGTGCAGCTTCTCACCGACAGAGCATGGGAAAGTGAAAAGTCCTTGAATAAGGGTAAGCACCACTTAGCAACAACCAAAACAACAGCGTGTTGTCAAAACTGATTTCATATTAAATTGGAACCACAGCATTGAACCAGCTACTATGAAAAAATTAAGTCTATCCCAGCGAAAACCTAAACATGGCACAATATTAATTTATCATTTTCTCATAATATAGTGAGACTGCCACTGTAAGTTTTATAAATTTATTCAGGTTTTTTTGCAGATGTTAACATTTGACAGCAATGTTAACAATCTTGCTTAGGTGCCATTTTGTCCATTTGAAGCTACAGTACATGACCAAGTACACGGTGAATATGAAATACTTTGCATATCTCATATCACATCCATTAGACCATGTCAACAGTAAGAAACAATTCGATAATTTCAAATTAGAAAAATAGATAATTTGACAAACTTTGAAATTTATCAATTTCAACCTTTAAATTGCCAATATTGTCTTTAATGTTTATTACTTATAATTGTACTGTATTGTAGTAAATTCATGTTTTCAAGAAATAAGAATGAGGGTATGTATTTTTCAGGCAGGAGGACTAGTTTTTATGTAGATCCTGTGTCTGAGATTTTTGTTTATATGCCAAACTATTTAATCTAAAATAAAAAAAAAGGTGTTTGTTATTCAAATACAAAACATTTACAAATCTGCTTCAGACGTTGATTTCCTTTCTCTAAGCCCTAGATAACCCCTTCAGATTAAAAGCAAAGTTATTTGTTATTGCAATAATCATAAAGAATAATAGTTACATTTTTTAAACTAGAAAGGCAACTTGGCAAACTGTGCATGTATTTCTGTGTAGTCAGCTTTTTCATGACAGTAAAGCAAATCAGGAGAATATCTATTTTATAAAAAGCTGTTTCGTTATTATTTAAACTATATTATTCCCAGATAAACAGCATTGTGCAGTTTACCCATAAGCAAAAACATTTGTAAAATAATGGAGTGATTAATGGAGGGTCATCACTGACATCAAAGTGTAGGGGAATGAATTCTGTATTGTTATGTTCCTATGAGGAATATGAAGGTAATGAAATCGACATTTATTTGGAGGTTTTTTTAGGGACATATGCTCTTAATAGTATTGCTAAACTTAATACACAGGCTGTTTTTAATTAGCAAATTAAACAGTTTTTAATTTTTTTTTTGAAATGAGAATTATCAATTAACATGAATTCTTTTCAGTGAAGACTTGTTTTGTTTCAAAATAGTTCCGCTTCCTTCAAATAACACAACCAAGCTGTCAAGGCTCCCTGATCATTACTGGTTTAGGAGAAGGTCATTTATTAAATATAGGATTAAATATAGTAGCTTTGTTGTTGTTGTTTAATATACTTTTTTTTCTTTCCAAGGAGATGATGTTCCTTATGTTTCCAATATAGTCATTATGAAAAATTCACGACAGAGACCTGTAAACCCTGGAGAAATGTTATTCAAAACAGACTTAAATGGTATAATTTAAAGTAATTTTTTACAAACCATATTTTTAGTCATGCTCACCCAGTAACTCTATCTCAGTGTATTTTTTCATGGAAATCATGTGAAAGGTATTTTTTTCCTAGTTAGAGCTTGATTCAGAATGTCATACCTCTAGCAATAACAGCTTATGCAGTCGCTTGAGTGCCTTCAGTGTTTAAACAGCTGCACAGTCAATTTAACTCAGTATAAAAGTATCCATCATCAGATAGTCCATTTTGGTTAAACAGACAGTGGATGTTACGCAGTCTGAATTGCTGGGAGGGTAAATCACATAATCAAAATGTGATTCTAAATAATATGGCTCATCTGAAACTGCTTAATCCTGTCTTCTGAGGCCATAGTAACAAAAATTATGATTATATTGTGTTTATCAAAGCCACTAAGAGTTTTACTATTTTCTGTGGAGATTACGTGCTTTTCCTTTGTTCCAGGTCTTATTTGGTAAATCCATGGGTAAATTTGCCTTCTTTCTGCTCAGTAGATTCTGCATGTACCACTACTTAAAGTTACTGTAGAAACTCAAGAACACGTCCAGCATAGTAAGTCTGAATGAGAACTTCTAGTGCTCGAAGGATTCCTGCTGCCATGATCTCAGTGAAGATTCTTGCATCCTTAGCCTTATCTTTATCTGTCCTTCATTCCTAGGTTGCCTTCTTCACAATAGTTGTCTAAGCACTCTTGCTCATGATGTGGTTGTAGTTGTTGATGCAGTGTTCGGCAGATTATGGATCACAGCCGTACTAAGAGCTCCATAGTGGATTTTTTTTGTTTTTTCCTAGGATCAGAAACTCTGCTAGTAGATTTTCATCAGTGCTAGGAATTAAATCAGTAGAAGGAGTTACAAAGATGGGATGAAATGAAATGAAATGAAATGAAATGAAACGAGACAGAATAAATTTCACACCCATGGGAAGCTTCACAATTTCTGGGTATTCTCTTTGATTCAGAGTGAAAACCTTCCCAGCAGAATGAAATTTGAAAAGTCTGACCAGATCTATTTTGAAGTCATCTTGAACTGTGTTCTCTAAAAGGCTCCCAATTACATGATTTTTTTTTTTTCCTCCTCATGTCTTGTTTCCTACCAAAAAAATTGTGTATTATTCTTTAATTTTCCTTCAAGTCTTCCTTCTGGTTTTTCCCCTCAAACATGCTTTACAGAGTTTGCCTTCTGCCTAAGTACTGCAACTTGTTCTTTCTTTCATGATGCAATCAACTACTCATACTGTATTGAAAGTATGATGAGTAAATGATACTGTTTAATGTTCTTATGAATGTGTATAATTTTATCTGTGAAAATAATGCAATTTCAGTGATCAGAGGGATTTATCTTCTAGTACCAGTAAGGGAGCTCTCTGATTTGTGTGTAACAGACGTCCACAAAACAGATCAAAGTGCCGTTTTATTCAGAATGCTTGAATGCATCTTTCTGCACAAGAAAAGAGAGAAAAAATAGAAAAAAGATCTGTTTTCAGCTAACTGTATTCCAGCAATCATAATCTTTTGATATTAATCTGGACGCTCAGGCTCTCCAGCAACAAAGCTATCCCCTCTGAGGATCTAACTGTCCTCATAACACAAACACTCCATTTATTTTTCTGTTTAGTTTCAGCCTCTGAAACAAAAGCTAGACTAGAAAGCCCTTGCTAGAAAGAAAATCCCTGCTGGAGAGGGACTGCTAAGAAATAGTGTCTCATTAAGTTTCCCCAAGACTTTCATCTTGCAGTTACTAGTGGAAAACTCAAAACAGCTCACAACTCTCCTATACTCAAACCTTTAAAAGTGTAATCCATTTATAAAACAGACTTGGTTTCTCCTTTAATGTGGGAACCCTCTTTGTCTCATGACCTGTGAGTCTGCTTTCCATCTATTTGTATGCTTCTGTCTGAAAGTGTGAGACCAGGTTAATAGTAAATGAGTGTACTTCTCAGGCTTTCCAGTTGCTGAGCACTCCTAAATGCAAAGCGAGATGCTGTGCAGATGAACGTTTAGGTCTGTTATGTGAGGGTTAATACTCTGGCCTGATAATATTGGATAGGCTGGAATAATTAGTGCAACAAACAAACAGAAATATCTCAATCGTACTTTAACCTTGTTAGAACCAGAATGGTTGTGCCATCAGTGTGAGTTATCTAGTGGTGTGAAAAGAATAAACAGTCATGTCAATATGGAATATGGTATTCCTGACAAGCACTTAAAAGAAGATGAAGTTCACATTTGGTAGATGCTATTAGTAAAGCCTCACAGGCACTATTTAGCCAATCCCCTGCCATATGGCTTCCTGTCCTACTGCCTGAACTGAGTGAAACTAACTGAGAATTTTGAATATTCAGTGCTGGAGAGAGCAAAGGCGTAAGCCAAGAGAGGGGCTATCTCTTCCCTGTCTTCATTCTCTCACCTTCCTCCAAATTCAAATTTTATAGCAGTTCTTTCAGCTCACCTGTCAAATTCCTGTTATTTTTATCTGTCATGTTTGTATAGATAAGGTGTGTAATCCACCTCTGCTTCTTGAAAATAAGATGCTACTCATGTCTGGGTAAGTAGGTCAAATTCAGCTTTTTATGATTACTGACATTCTCTTTATGGCCCTGTTGTTGTACTCCTGTCAGCTGTAATGCACACGTGGAAGCACTCAAGGTAACATTAAAGATAGATGGGATAATGGCTGCAACCTGCTGCTGCACTGAGATGTAGTATCACTGCTTCTGCAGTGCAGGTCAGCTTCCAGTGGGCACCTAAAGCATCGACACCATTAATGTCTTTGATCTCAGGTTTTAATGAGTAAATATTGAGACTGACCTGTATGTCTGCCCAAGGTCCCCCCTTATCCTGGAGATAAGGAAAGCTTGCTTTGCTGTAAATTGGCGTTTTCCATCTTCAGGAAAATCAGTCCAACGCCTTCCAAGACAAATAAGAGCTCTGTGGAAGTACATGAAGTAAATGTACTTCATAAAAGTACAGGAAGTAAATGAAGTACCTCATCAATTCCTGTCTTTTGGCCTCATGGGAAACCTAAGTGTTTCGCATGTTCTTCTTGAGGAAAAGGGAAGTAATCCTATACCATGTAACAAATAATTTGTTTCATATTTATAATAATAATAGTTGTAAGTTTCTTAGACTACTTGTATTTTTGTCCTTTTAATGTAAATACTGTATTACATATGTGGTTGTCTACCAGGTGTTAGTAGTCATATTTTTTAACAAGGATGATGATGGAAACAAAATACACAGAAAGGAAACCAAATACAGTGTGTCATCTATTACAAATTTTTGAGTCTCAGGCATCAATTGCTGCTGGTCTTATTCATTGTAGATATATTTTCCTATTTTAAATACTCGAAATTCTGTAGAACTTACTTATTTTTGGTGCTGAAAGAAGAACACTAGCTAGTTTATTTCGTATTCCTATAGCAAAGAGGGAAACTTATCAAGCAGGCTAGAAAAGGTGATGGTCTTAGAATGATAAATATTAGTATAGTAAATATTATTAGTAAATAAGTTCCAGTTTTCTCTACCGAATATGGTTGTAAAAGGTTCTAATTTTCACTTCTATTTGATTTGGGCCGTTTAAAATAACTGTGTGCACCTTGGTCCAGTGAGAGCAGAATGTGGAAAAGAAATCAGGCTAAATAAAGATTGAGACAGCGAAAAGTAATTAACAGTACTCTGCTAAAAAAAAAAAAGTGAGAAAAGGTAAAAGAAGCATCTAAAGAAACTGTTACCCAGCTTAACACATCAGGACATGAATTTCTTTTCATTTGATGTATTTTCTGACAGCAAATGGCAGCTATTGGAATTAATAGTCCTTAATAGGATATTAGCTTGAATGAAAATAATTTTCCATTAAAAATTGATAATTCTATTCCCAAAATTCATCAGAGACAACCCGCATCTTCTGAAAACAATACAAAACAATCTCTCACACTAAAAGTTACGATTACAAATTAATTAACAGTTCAAGATCAAGTCATCGAACTTCATTCTCATGTGAAAAAAAAAATTCAATACATTTACTATTCTATTCACATAGGATGTTTAAAGTTTTCTTCTCCTGTTAATTATGTCTGTGGCTTAAGGCATGGAAATGACAGTAATTTTTTTCCTTTTCTTCTTCTTATTTCAGTGATGTTTTCCTTTGAACTACTGCTATTCAACAGAAGTGAATCAGTGAGTGATTTGGAGACGTTCCCCATGTTACTTGATAGGAATGGCAGAAGTCTCTTCTCCAAAGTTATCTACAGTACATAAATCAGGAGTAATCATGTACTCCTCAGTGCAGCTACATCTGTAAATAAGATCAGATTCTGAGTGTACAGGGAAATAGACAAGGCAATGGCTACAGATCAGACTTCATTTTAAGGAAAGAAACAGCTTGAATGCAGTATCTATGTAGATCTCTGTAACTACAGATAAGCAAAAGCAGAAAAGAGAGTGGAACCTTTTAAAATTCAATAAAAGCAAATGCAGAGCCCTGCACCTGGAGAGGAATAACTCCACGCAACAGTACAGGCTGGGCTCTGACCTGCTGGAAAGCAGCTCTGTGGAGGACAACAAGCTGTCTGTGAGCCAGCAGTGCCCTTGTGGCCAAGAGGTCAATGGTGTCCTGGGCTGCATTAGGAAGAGCAATGCCAGCAGTTCAAGAGAGGTGATCCTGCCCCTCTGCTGTGCCCTGGTGAGGCACATCTCAAGTGCTGTGTCCAGTTCTGGGCTCCTCAAGACAAGAGGAACATGGAAGTTCTGGAGCGGGTCCAGCAAAGGGCTACAAAGGTGAGCAGGGGTCTGGAGCACCTCACTCACAAGGAAGGGCTGAGGGAGCTGGGCCTGTTCAGCCTGGACAAGACTGAGGGGGACCTCATCAATGTGTTTAAGTGTCTGAAGGGAGGGTGTCGGGAGGATGGATCCAGGCTCTGCCCAGCACTGCCCAGCAAGGCAAGAGGCAGTGGGCAGAAACTGACGCACAGAAGTTCCACCTGAACATGAGGAAGAACTTTATTGTGAGGGTGACTGTGCACTGGAACAGGTTGCCCAGAGAGATTGTGGAGTCTCCTTCTCTAGAGATATTCGAAAGCTGTCTGGACACAATCCTAATAGTGTGCCCTAGGGCACCCTGCTGGAGCAGACAGGTTGACCTCAGGACTAGATGACCTCCAGTGGTCCCTTCCATCCTTACCCGTTCTGTGATCCACAGTGGACTTGCCCATGTGTTTACTGGTTGGCTACAAAGGAATGGCACATCTTGTCTTACCTTCAGTGTTATGTATAGAAAATGCTGGCAAATACTTTTCATAGAATCACAGATTCATGGAATTGTAGAATGGTTTGCATTGGAAGGGACTTTAAAGATCATGTAGTTCCAACCCCCCTGCCATGGGCAGGGAAACCTCCCACTAGACCAGGTCAGAGCACCATCCAACCTGGCCTTGAACATTGCCAGGGATGGGGCATTTAGTAACTTCTTCTCTCACTACACTCTCCAGATGGTTTTCTTCCCTCCTAAAGGTTTTAGACAGGCCTTTCTTAAAATACATTCTGCTGTTAGGTGAGGGTGCCCTCTTATGGAGACTGTGAGCACAAAGTCCTAGTGATGTTTCCAAGATTTTTTAGTGGGCCTGGTAGACTTGGTTTATTTTACAAAACAACATGGTGGGCACGATAACTACAGCAGGTGGACAAGTAACAAAATGTTTGATTTAGAGTAGAGACTTTCTTTGAAATAAGCATTTTGTTTCTTCATAGTATGGTCCTATGAAAATCTCTTTATGGAAGTTTTGCCTTTGACTTCAATAACAATTAAATTTCTCTTTCAAGTATAAATTGTGCAAGTACAATTAAAACTGATGGAGACAAAAAGTAGACAACATATAGGGAAAAAAGACAGTAAATGTGAATGGCTAGGGTAAGACTTGATTTAAATAAATAAATTTTGAAAAGCACTTTATCTCTGCCCACATTATTTTTCAATATCAATTTATTAGCACTTATTTAAGTTTTAAGTCAGAATACAGATATGCATTTCATATATGTAGAGTAGATCCAACTTCATCTGCATTGCTATGTGTGTTTTCATGTTGGAAAATGAGATAAATGCTTACATTGATGTGGCTGTGAAATGGAGATTTCTACAAACCCATTGTAGGAGTAGAAATATTTTCTTCATTTCGTAGTAAAAACTTATTTATTATTAAATACATTTCTTTGTTTACTTTCTACTCTAAAAGTGCTTATAAAATGGCAATTAAAATGCTAATGATATTTTTCATCTATCCACACTTTGCTGGTCTTTTATATTCCATCCTCTCAGATGTAGCAGACGTCACAGACATACACAGCAATGCAGAAGATTTTTCTTCTGGACACATCAGGATAATGTGACTGGAAAGATACATGCAAAATCCATGTCACGTCCGGGTGAGATTTGATGCTCTCCTGCAGTACAAATTAATCAGCAATGATACTGAAATACTGTATTAATATTTCTATTAATATTAAAAATTAAGCAGATTTTTTTAGATATTAGTGTGCAAATGAATTGTTTACCCAATGTTTAAACAAAATATATTTTTCCATCCCGTTTGCTTTGTCTTGTTTTTATTGTGAATGGCAAAAAAATGTGTTTCAAAAGTAAAATCAATAATCAAATGTTGCAAGCGTCAAGCTATCCAGTGATGTTTTGCATTAAATCCTTAGTTTGATCCCTCTAAAATGTTGCCTTAGTCACTCATGTTGAAACCAAACACCAAGCAATACAAAAGATGTTTTTAAAATACTAATTTTCTTTAAAAGTTCTTATAATCAACAAGAAGTCAAGAAGTTCAATTCAGCCTCCTGTAAACAAGATGTATTTGTGGATGGCAATTCCAGTAAAATAAGATAAATAAACCAATATGCAAGTCTTGAGCAGGAAGCTGGAGACCTTGGTTGGTGGGCTGCTGAAAGAGGTGAAAGAGTGAAAGCAGCACGTTAATTCCCTTAATTCAACCCATTGTCTTGAAACGGTGTTTTCTGTGCATCCTCTGAGCCCACTGACACTGCAGCGCAGTGAGACCTTTCAGATATGCTTCTCCATTGCTTTGGAATGGCTGTACTACAGGAAAATTTGTAAATGGAAATTTTGACTTCTGCTTATTTTTTCAATTTTTTTTTTTAAAGTTAGATAATTTCATAGCCATCTTCTAATTCATTAGCAGATTTTAAAAGATCGTAATACATCACTGATAATAGTCCACTATTTCTTTAGTTCAAGCCAGTGGTAGATCTACTGTGGAAGAACAGAAGAATCACAGAGCCAGCAACACATTACTTTCTGCAATTAGTAAGCAGTTTGGTGAAACAGCAATTCAGAACACTGTACTTTCGGCTTTATGGCTAATTATTTACATACTATGTATTTTGGGACATATTGTCTCTGATAATATTGACTCATTTCATCAAGAAAAATCTTGCAAATAACTTATCTTAAAATACAGAATCTATGGTAAAGGAAAGTCAGGAGAAGATAGACAATATAGTGCCAGAAAGAAACACCTAACTAGACAATGTCAGTCTGATGGTACAATTTTTAAAGAAAAATTTAAAACTACTAATTAAGAGGAAGGGAAGATTAAAATGAATACATGTTAAAAAATTCCAATGAAAATTCGTTTCAGACTGTTGAGGAGGTAGCTGATCTTGGCGCACTGCAGAGACATCAGAGAAGCAGTCCTGAGACAGCAATATTTCATTACTGACAGAAAAAAGGATTGCTGCAGAAGAAAATAGGATCATTTTAATTTCCTAGATACCCAATCCTTGTGAGGAGACCATGACATTAATACAAGCATTGTGACTTTAACATGGCTGGATGCCAAGCCAATACTTTCTGAAATCAATTATTGACCATCTCCTTGCTGATCATGTTCGTGAATAAAAAGTTGGCAGATTATATGGTATAATGTTCTTCAGTGGGAACCGTGGGCAGAGGGTAAGTCTGTTCTGTTCTTCAGGATGATCTATTGTAAGTAACAAAGTAGAAAAGGAACTAAAGGACTAAACATGTCAAAAATTGTGTCAGCTTTTGGAGAAAAGATGCTGGTAACAAACTGCAGCGGTTTCCATTCAGTAAATACTTTGATTTGGGTTATTTATATCAAGATAGGTATTAAACATTTTTCTTCCAATATCTTTATATTCAGCACGTTTGTATCCATGTTTTACTTCTCTCATATATAGGATTAATGAGGTTATAAATAGCACCATCACTGTTTTTTTTCAGGTGGTAATGCAGCTGTTAAGAAATGTACTGATTACAAAGCCATATCCACTTCGTACACTGTGTGGTGCTATCATATTAAATATTGCAGTTCACTCTTCTCCCTTGGAAACAGGTTGTACCACCTGATAAACCCCATCACTTTTGACTTATTAGATAGCAATTACGGTTATGGTCCTAGGAATAATGGTGGTGTTATTGTTATTGTTATTATTATAGTATTATGAATCACTAAAACTTTGTGAAACCAGAGACCAAATAAGTAAAGTAGCTGTAGCCTGTACTCATTGTCTGTGCAACTCTAGCACTGAGTAATTGCAGCCAAGTAATGAATTGCAGTAGATGTTTTGATATAAACAGATGGAAAACGGGACTGCTGTGTAGGGATGCTTTTGAATGACCTATTTCAATTTACTGTGACCAATTGCATAGTTAATATTAATTTAGCATTCTGTTTTGTGAGAAAATCTATTGGTTGTATAATGCGCATTACTTTTAAAAGCACTGTCATTATTTGCTGACTACATAATATTCATTCTATGGAATATCATGAGGCTGTCTGTCCCTAAGACAAACATGACTATTCCGGTAACATATACTGAAATATTACAGATTTCAATAGAGACAAGGCATTCAGAAGGCAATTGTGCATCAGCACTAAAATGTGGAAGTTATGAGGAAAAGAAAAAAATTGGAAAAAACTTTAAAGAACATTGGAAAAAGGGGTAAACTCCTTTCATTTGGGTTGAGCTTTGAGAGATGAGGAAAAATAAAAAGAAAATTTTCCTTGGCATGTGATTTCTTTCAGTTTAACATTCAATTTTACATGCATACAGAAATCTAGAGGACTTCATTTTTAGTTGCGGAAATCAGGTGTTTCCTGTACTGAGTTACAGCTTCTTAGGATATATGTTATCAAATAGTGTTACAATAACAATACTGCAGGGAATGGGTGCCTTTTTTGTTTTAATTTAGATGGATGTACTCAGGGAGCTAGGTTCCTGCAGCCTGTCAGGAATAATATGGATACTGTTTCCAGCAGGTTCCCTGTGGCTGGGTGCTGGTACCAAATCAGGTAATGGGGAAATGGCTTAAGTGTTCTATAGGAACTTGTGACCTCCTGCCTGTGCTAAAATAATAGAAGAGAAGAGGAAAATGTCTTCTTAGCATGTCCTCCTCCCGTCATGGTATGCTAGTGCTGCATCAAGAAAAGTGAGATTTTGGGCAAGAAAACATGAGCACAGAAACCAGAGCACATAAGAACATTTTCAAATATGCTCGTGAGTTTTGATAATTTATTGTTCTAAAGGAGATGAAGATTTATTTCTAAAGATTGAAAAAACAGTTGGTATTACAGAATTGGCATTCTGTTTTGATAGATATGGTATATATGGAATTTCCATACTCTGTTGTCAAAATTATCTCATGTTGCCCTTCCCTGCTGTGTAGCAGCAGGGAATTCAAGGTATTTCTAGTGACTTTTTATGGTCTTACCATATGACCACGGACGAAACTTAGAGATGTGACCTATTTATACAGCCCTCAAGGTGCACCAAAGCTTTATGAACATTGGAACAAGGGCATCGATGCAGACAATGTGCCCAGGCCAGAGCAGGAGGCCTTCAGGAAGCACTGATAGGGAAAAGTGCTGGGAAGCAGTGGTAGAATGGCATTTTAACTTAGGCTTAGCTGTGGCTTTAGTTGCAGCTAGTGACCTGTAAGGGGTTTATTGTAAAAATGTGTATCTACGGCTCTTATGCTTAGTGCTCTTCGGGTGCCTGTTTCCCCCTAAAATCTGCACAGAATCATTGTCTGTTGTCCACAATCAAAAGCATGGGGAACATATTTATTCTCTAAGCAAGAACGCAACTCCTCTGAGACACTTCATTGAGTAATGTATCACATAAAACATCTCTTCGCTCACTGAGCTGCGAATTAGCTTGTTTTTCATTGCAGGTTTCCCAGAGAGATTCAGAAGGTATTAGAGTTAGTCATCAGTAGAAAAAACACACATAAATGCTTTTAAAAGCTCATAAGGCAAATGTATAATGTTACTACCTTGAATTACACGCAAGGACACCATGACTTCCTCTCGGAAACCCGTTTAGCATTGGACGTGAATGAATGGCAGAGAGAACAGTGGCTTTGCGCTTACTGGAACCGACCCACGCGCGCCACGGGAAGGGGCGCCAGGAGAGGGAGCGGGCAGGAGGCGCTGCGGGCAGGAGCGGGGACAGCAGCCGCCCCTCGCTCTCCATCGTCCCGGCCCTACCCCCGCCCGGCTCCCCGCTGCCGACGCGCCTCGGGGCTGCCGCCTCCGCCTGTCCTGAGCGGCGGCGCGTCACCCCCACCCCACGGCGGCGGTACGACCCCGCTCTGGCTCCCTGTGGGATTGGGGGTCAAGGGCAGGTGGCGGCGGGATGGCTGCCCGCAGGAAGCGCGCTGTCCAACCCTCACGCGTCTGTCTGGCCGGCGACGGCACCTACCTGTGGCATGGGAGAGGTGAGTGGGGCTTTTGCGCCGGCGGGTTTGCGGGGTCTTGCCTGGACTTGAGTCTAAGCTGCCCGGGCTCTCCCTGGAGGTCGGCTGGAGCACTTGAGTAAAAGTAGGTAGGGTATTGGTTGAGTCTCTTGTCTTCGCTTTTCTCTTTTCCATCCCCGCGGTGTCGGAGCTTTTTCTTCTTCTTTTTTT